>RCWM02000376.1:0-520000 GCA_003667255.2 Euschistus heros | reverse complement strand
CACCTCAGGACTAACATAAATGGAGAAAGATTGGTCAGACTATGCCAAAACGCGGGACTGAAGATAATGTCAACCCACTTCAAGGCCAAAATCAGCAAAAAGAAAACGTGGGTATCACCGAACGCCCGGTAAGGAGAATTCCAACTAGATCATGTGGCGATCTCGAAGAAGCACCAGAAGGAAATTCAAAACGTAAGAGTCAAAAGGGCAATCAATGTCACCTCCGATCATTTCCCCTCGCAAATCAAGGTAAATTTTATCCCGTCAAGAAAATCTCAGCACAGAGTCGAAAGAATGAATAGCAAAAAACTAGACAGAGAATTTCTGGTTAAGTTTAAGGGACAAGAATATAAGGAGAAGTTGGGGAGCCCGTTGAGTTGGGAAGAAGCCACCCAGAGCATGATAAGGCACGCAGAAGAACTAGCGCCGACTGAATTAAGGAAAAGGAAAGAGTGGTGGTACAGGGACTGTGAGGAGGCGATCAGAAGAAGGCTAGAGGTATGGAAAATTTGGAACCAGAAGAAAACGCTGGAAAATCTCCAAAAGTATGTGGGCGAGAGAAAAGCAGCACACAAGGTCCTAAGAGGAAGAAGGAGAGCCTTTCAAAACGAACAACTGGAAGAAATGGAAAGAAATTTCAAAGAGAACAATACCCGTCTTTTCCACAGAGCTTTCAAACAAAAAGTCAAAGGATACACCCCTCAAGGCACCGTACTAAAAAGAAAAGATGGAAGTCTGGCACAGACAGCAGAAGAAAACTGTGAAATCTTTGCGGCATATTTCGAAAAGTTACTAAATTGCGAAGCCCCCCAGGAAAAAATCAACACCAAGGATAACACCCCGTTGTGGGGAGAATCAGACCCACCAGATGAGGAAGAGTTAGATGAAATAATTGCATCCTTAAAGAACAACAAAGCAGCGGGGGAGGGTGGGGTAGTGGCGGAAATGTGGAAGCTGACAGGGGATGAATTCAGGAAAAAGATCACGGAACTAATGATGGATATTTGGATTAAGGAGGAAATCCCAGAAGAGTGGAAGACGGCTTTAATACATCCCCTGCACAAGAAGGGAGCAAGAACGGACGTCAATAATTACAGAGGAATTTCACTGTTGCCCGTTAACTACAAAATTTTCTCGAAAGCGCTACTCAAGGCTCACTCCACAGCTAGACCCAAAAATTGGAGAATATCAGGGGGGCTTCAGGAAAGGAAGATCGTGCCCGGAACAAATCCTCAGCTTGAAACTTTTAATAGAACAATACAAGAAGAACCCCAAGAAAGACCTCTACATCTCCTTTGTGGATTTCAAGAAAGCATACGATTCGGTTGATAGAGAAACACTGCTGGAGATTCTAAAAGAATATGGGATAGACAGAAAAACCAGGAAATTAATAGAACTAACACTCAACAACACAGTCTAAAAAGTAAAGTTTCAGGGAACAGTAAGCAGGCCCTTTCAGATAAAAACAGGGTTGAGACAAGGAGATGGTTTGTCACCGACACTTTTCAACGCAGTTTTAGATAAGGTCATGAAGGAACTTTGGAAAGTAAACACAGCAGGAGAAAATGTAGGGACCAAACATAAGCACATCAAAGTAGAATGCCTTGCATACGCAGACGACCTAGCACTTCTGTCAGAATCAGAGGAAGAAGCGATAAATCAAATAAACACCCTAAAGGAAATAGCCGAAAAAACGGGCCTACAGATATCGTTCGACAAAACGGAGCTTATGACAACGAACAAAAATTTTGGAAAGAAAGAAGTCAATACAAAATATGGTTCAGTAAATGTGACGCGAAAGTTTAAATACCTGGGAGAGACCATTTGTAACAGAGGATCAGAAAAGGAAGGTATGAAGGAAAGAGCCAGACTGGAAGGACTGAGTTTCACAACGAGTAACATCTACAATAAAAAGAATCTCTCCATCAAGGCAAAGATCAAACACTACAACACTGTAGTGAAACCAGTAATTTTTTATGGAACCGAAACAATGAATCTCCCCAGTATGGAGAAACTGCTAAGAGTTGAAAGAAGAATCCTGAGAAGAATCTATGGTCCTAAGAAAACGGAGGAAGGATTCAGGCTAAGGCCAAACAAGGAAATTTACAGGGAGATAAAGGATATGGAAACGGAGATAAGAACTAGGAGATTAAGGTTCTATGGTCACATGGTGAGGATGCCGAAAGAAAGACTGAATGAGAATATAATGGAAAAACTCTGGGGATACCGGAGTGCACGGGGCTACATCAAACAACTGAAAGAGGAAACAGCAAGGTTGGGAATTAGGGACGTGGATTGCTTGGATAGAGACGAATTCAGGGAAAAGTTACAGGGGCTTGCAGTTCTTGAGGGGCCAAGGAGGACCAGTGGAGGAGTGGCTTGGACGGAGGAGAGGAGAAGGAAGCACTCGAACTTGATGAGGGAAAAGTGGGTGGAAAGAAAGAACAAAAAGAAGAGAATACAATCATAATATTCGCGTGGTCTACAAGGCCGTTTCGCGCCCAAAAAAAAAAAAAAAAAAAAATAATAGTAGTTTACTAAAAGTTCAATGATCTCTAATATTTAAATTTATATAAAAAGAATATTATTTTCTTAATTAATTAAAAAAAGCTTACAGATTGTGTACTAATTTGGGGCTCTACAAAACCATCCAATTCATCTTGTATCCAATCCTTACAATCCAAAATCCTTCGAAAAATCCACAATCTTCCTTACTTTGTCACCAATAAACATATCCATAAAGGTCTTAATGTTCCTTATTTTGCTGATTTAGCCCAAACCAGATACCTATCCTTCCATAGTAAGCTCCATACTCACTCAAATCTACTTGCCTCACACTCAATTAATCCTAATCCATTGACGCCTGAAAAGAAGATAGCCAAGAAACTTTCTACTGTAGAACTTTTATTGCAGTGCTACTAGTGAGTTGTTCTTGACATGTTAATGACATGCCATTGTGATAATTTTCGTTAAATTTACTTGTTGTAAATAATTAAATTTACTTGTTGTACACCTTAAATTTACATGTATGCAGTAGTAAATATCAACACTTGTAAAAACCCATTAGGGAAATCAAACACATTAGGACATATGTAGAACAACTTGAAAACTGGTAAACCACCTCCGGAACAGTTTCTGTTAGAAATCATGTGCTAAGTCCATAGTTTATGTTGAAAAGCGCCTCATTTAATATTGTAACCTTGTGCAGAAGTGAAGGGCTGCCAAACTTAAATATGCTCATTCCTGTTGCAATAGGCATTGTCTTTTTTATTCCAATATAATTTCATAAAATGTTATGTTAAATGATAATGGAGTAAAAAGGGAATTGTAAAGCAATGATAATTACAGATTCATAAAATAATATGAAAAAATCAATGGCAAAGAAAGGCAAACAATGAAAACATTATCATGTTAATGAAAAAGAAATTACATCATGAAACGTTTAAATTGGTTTTCAAGTATGTAAAAACAAATGACAATATGAAATAAAAATTAATCAAGAAATAAAATTACAGTTAAATACTACTATCGAGGTCTAATGTCAATAGGCATTGTACTGCCCATATTTTTTTTTTAAATAATGAAGTAATAATTTTTTTTCTTATTTTACAACAGTTATAAATTTTTATTTGCAATCGTAAAACTGGAGAGTATGAAAAAGTGCATTACATACCTTAAAACGAATAAATCGCGTCTTGAAAATATACACAAATTTGGTTTATTTTATTTTTAATTTTGAATGAAAAAAATATTAGAATAATCCATTAAATAAGTAGACCTGAATTTTCAGTTTGGGTCTTTTTCACATTAAGGCCGCCAGTTACTTGCCAGTACTCAGCTCTCAGTCAAGATACAGAAATAATTTTTTCACTTAAAGTTATAGTTTTGTATGCTATTTGTTTACCACAACCAAAACCCGTTAATGCAGGATTTCATGTTTAAACAAAACCTGACATTTTTATTAAAGAGATTATTTATCAGGTTTTGGTTGTAGTTAAGAGATAGCATACAAAACTACAATTTTACGTGAAAAAAATATTGCTCTCTTTTGACTGAGAGCTGAAAAAAATAAATAAATAAATACTAACGTAAAAAAATAATACGTGATTTTCATATATTTTTTTTCTCTCGGCTCCCAATGCTCATTGGCGGCTATAACTCTAGTTTTACACTATTATAGGTCCCTACCTACAAAAAAATCGGTATTCAAATCTGTGAGTTACAAGCCACAGCTGAGAACTGCCTTAATAAAAAAAAGACCCTTCATTTTTTTTTTTTTTTTTTTTTTTTTATCTCTTAAAACAAATCAAGACTGCTATAGGAAATGTAAAGGATTTATAAAAAAAATCAGTTCCCTGGATATTTTCCTCCACCGATTATTTAAGAAAACACCTCTGTTCAAATTTGTGTTCAAATTATTCAAGGGAAAAAAATGTTTCTTGGTGTAAAACAATACTGATTTTTAAAGTTTTATTTATTTTTTAAATACACAAATTAATTGTTTTTGAGTGCGCATTTTTGATTGAGTCGTACTTTTTTTTTTTATTTTGTTTCTTAATGTAACGAGGTTTTTTGTCATTTTATTTACAGCTGTATTTGAAAATTTGTCTTTTACTAAAAAATTGCTCTTTTACTTTTGTTTTTTTTTTGTAGAACAACAGAACTAAAAACTATCGCGTATCAGAACAAAAAAAATATTGACGGATAAAATTATGGCCTATGAAATTTATGTTATTTGAAAAAACTTGGGAATAATACTTATTGATCATTAATAATTAATGTTTTATAAATTCCAATAAAGGTTAATGCTACATTTGCTCATGATCTGTCTCAAGGTCAATTATGTTTCATAACCAATTCTAAAAAAATAAATTAAATTATATTATATAAAAAAAAAAAATTATTTATCATGAAATTAAAAAAAATATATTGTTTGAATATAAAATATATTAAAGAAGTGATAAATGGAAAGGAATCATCAAAAGTGGTTCAGGTATAATTTCAAAATCAACGAAATATAATTTTCAAAGATCCTAGTTAATTACAAAAGACTCATATACACCACTGTGATTAGACCTTTTTGGGAGTACGGAGATGAGCTTTGGGGCTCTAGAAAACCACCCAATTCGAATCCTTATGATCCTTACAGTCTAAAATCCTTCGAAAAATCCTCAATGCTACTTACTTTGTCACCAATCAACATATCCATCCATCCACTGATGTAGAACTTTAATTGATGTGCTACTAATGAGTAGTTCTATTCAAGTTTTGACATGTTATTGTAATCGTCACCAACACATTTACTCCATGTATATATTTTGTACGGTTGTAAATTTCAATAAATGGATATAAAATAAATAAATAAATAAATAAAAGTATTGGAAGCTTTGAGTGCTTCTCTGGTAAATGTTGGAATAGTCGGAAACGGCGATTAGTTGTCTGTCTTATAAGTCTGGTGCGTATATAAGTATTAATTTTATTTTACACATAGTTTTTATTGTAAAAAATGACTAAAAATATTTTAAAAAATAAAATAAAACTTTAAATCAGCGGTAGTTTTATATATACAATAGATCGAGGGAAAATATATTTTTACTTGTGGAAACTTATCAATAGTTCAAGAAACTTAAATAAGTTCAGGAATAGCTTTTTAATTATTAATTTTATTTCTGATCAATATAATTATGAGGGTATATGCTAATTATAGTTTATATTATGAATTTTTTGACTCCGCAGACATACATACTGTGGAAGCTCACCTAGACGAGCCCCTCTACCCGCCGCAGTGGCGGGGTGAAGTCAGTCTCTCCTCAGGCCTCGTCATGATCGTCTCGTACCTCGCAGCTCTCCTGGCGTTCCCGGTCTTCGCGTATGCCACCGCACAACACAAAGGTAGGTTATAATCCCTTATTTAATTAACTTAATAATTTTTATACTTGATTTTCGAAAATAACTTTAAATATTTAAAATAGCCGCAGTTAAATTAAAAAACAAAACGTACAATACCGGAATTCAATACCATTTGATCTAATTTTCAAATTTTTGTATGGATAAAATTTTTCAAGATTTTTGACAAAAAAAAAAAAAATTCAGTTCTAGCTGTATAATTAACCGTATTATTAACCTGTAAAATAATAACCCAACTTGTTTTGAAAAGTTTTCACTAAAAATTACTAAACAAGTTTAGAAAATGATTTATAATTCTTCTATGATATGATTCAAATATATGTGAAATTATTTAATTTGTTTGAATTATGTTAATAGGTTTCGGTAAATCATAGTCCGTTAAAATAATATTTTCTGAATTTTTATTTTATTAATCATATTTTATGTTCTTGCATCGACATTTACTTAAAATATTTGTTTCTTTTAAATTATAACTTCGATAATGGACTTTTTTCTTCTTTTTTTTTTTATCTGCATAATACAGTTAATATTAAATTTTATTAAACAATTAATAAATTATTTTCTGATCGTATTAAATGATCTGTTCAGATTAAAGGAATGTTAATTTATGTGATAACAGAAATATTAATTTAAGTTCTATCGTAAATTACCTCTTAATATGCTATTTTTATGATTACATATTTTAATATTATAGGATTGGTTACTAAGCTAATTTTTTTGTCTACTGTTTTTAAATTTAATACCTATACAAGGATGTGGATTTTGTTTTTAAATTTTTAGAAGTCAATGACATAATAAATATTAAATTTTATTGTTGTTAATTTAAGTTATACCGTAATAATAAAAAAAAATATAGTGGTTTTAGTACGGTACATTGTAGAATTCTTATCAGTTGTGATAACCAAAACAAGCTCGATTATAAAGTACATATCGATAAATAATAGTTTTGGATTTGAATGGAAATTATTATTATACCGTTTATGAACAATGGAATTTATTTTTTTAACTAAAAATTTTTATCAGCTCAAACTGTGTAAATTTTCTGACGTTATACAAAATGACATCGAAATATATAACTTGAAATATATTAATTTAATGTATATTTTTAAATTATTCATTAGAAGTCAGCTATTCTCAAATATCTCCATACGAATAAAGCATAGGGTTCATTGAAATCTCTGTCAAGGCTGGGGAAAGCATTCCTTCCTTATCACCGGCTACCGAGCTGTCGACGTGTCTCGAGATCTTTACCGTTGCTTCTCTTTGTTTACTTTTTTTTATTATTTATTAAAATATATTTTAAACATTTCTTTTAACTGATTTTTCTCTAGAGTTTTATTCCACAGCATATTCAAATTTTGTTTTTTTTTTTATGATAAATTATTAATTACAATTAGTTCATACAAACATTGTAATTAAACACAAATTCTTTTAGCAGTGTGATATTGACTTAATATGTTCTGAGATATTTATTAATGAGTTTTTTTCGAATCTTGAAAAATCAAATAAACTACTCTTCTAGTGTGTTTTATTTTATTTTTTTAAAATAACATTAACATGTAAAAAAAAAATAGGAATGACAAACGTTAGCAACAATTTCCATTCTAAATTCAGGATAGTTACGCTCGTATTTAATCTGACGACTTCCTGATAATTCTTACAGAAATGAGACGAACTAAACTGTTTTCGTTTAATACACTATTACAAAAATCTTATTTATTTTAACTTTCTTTAGAATCGGGTATGTTTTATTATGACATCAAGTTATTTAATCATTTATTTTAATTTGCTTATTTCGAATTTAGTATCTAAAATAAATAGTTCATATACTTCAGCTATATGCCATGTTAAATAAAATATAAAACTTAACGTAATGAACGCAAAGAAGCTTAGAAATTCGGGGACCAATATTGTTCATACATGTGGTTCGTAGTGAACCTTAGAAAAAGAACTCTTGTGCTAATCCATTAATCTAACTAATTGACTAGCCAAATAACATAACTGGTTGTACCTCTTTAGGGTACATAATTTTAGGGTAAACAGTTTATAGAATATGACAAAAAAGATCTGGCAATGATTTCACATATTTATTTACTGAAATACTTCTTCTATATTCATATTTTCATTTTGCATATATCTACACTATGAAATAAATACACCAAAAAAAAAAAAATTATGTCTCTTTCTTATTCACATTTATACCATACCGTATGATTAATAATTATAAAAAGAAATAGAAAAAAATATTGAAAGATAAAAAGAAAGGTTTCACGACCGGCTATAAATAGGTGATAAAAAAAATATTGATTTGGAAATTGATAAGGAAAAGGATTTTAAATTTTCTGTAGGATTTAAATTTTTTTTTTTTTTTTTAATATTGCAGCAAGATATTGAAGTATAGTACGTTTATTAATTTAAGAAGTCCTTAGATAAATACTATTAATGAAATAATTTCAGTAACGCCCTAAATATTTAAAATACTAATATTCTTGGAAAGTATAATAAGCATTAAAATTTATCAGTTAATTTCATATTCAAATATTTGAAATATTTTTGATTCTGTAATGTTAGTAAATGATTTAAAATACTAATATTGAAGCCAGAAACAAATTATTTTGATAGACACGCAAGAATAGTTACAATAGATGATTATAAACGTTAGGTACCGGTTCACTGATGCAGATCTCTTATCCTACTTACTTTTTGTCACCTTTTCTTATGATAACTAATTATAGGAAATATTTTGAATTTAGAAATATACTATGAAAGTAATAAAACATATATAAGAGTAATAAAATAATAACATATATTTATAGGGAAAAATTAAGGAAATATTTATTATATATATATACTATGAGTAATAAAGATAATAAAATAATAACAATATTTATAGTAAACATTTATATATATAAACATTTATAGCATACCTATACATATCTTTACATTTGCTCAAAAGATTAATTTCTTCAGGGTTAAAGAAATAGATTGTGTGTAAAGAGTGTTAGACAGGATCATTTTCGAGTAGAGGTGAACAAGAAATTTCTAAAAGAGGAAACGCTGATGATAATGAATTTTTCAACGGATGCAGTTGGGTGTGCATGTACTGGTTAAGTAAGCTGGATTCTTATATTTAAAAGATTGGTTGGAAAAGGTTTTGTTTTCTTCGTTTTTAATAATTTGAATATGAATGTACCTACCTAGAAAGTATTTACCTCAAAAATTAGGATTAAGCATACCGATGGCAGAGATGAGAGAACGCCTGGGAATCCCAAATAAGTCTAATAATACATTTCCTTAGGCTTTTACGTTTCATTTTAAATTCACCAGATAGTTCTTAGTGTGCTATCAATGAACATATAGCCATTATCTGTTATTTTCCCCCAAGTTTATGATAGAAATAATGTCAAAAATTTCATTACATATTGGTCAACTGTGATTTGATTTAAGTCTATGTAGAACTTAGTTGTTTGAGTCACAAAGATCGCTTTTTTCTTTTAGAATCAAAAGATTGTATTTTTAAGAGCGGGTCAGTTTTTCTGAAATACATATCTTCAATATAAAAATATAATACATTACGTAAATGTGATGATAAAGCTCAAAATGCCACCTTACTTATTTTTAAAGCAACTACACATTGTTAGCACTTTAATAAAAATTTCAAATTTGTATTCTTTGATTGAAATTATTTTATTACAACTGTATCTTTCGACTGGACTTTGCTACTATTTTGTATTCAATTATGCAATTAACTTCAGATATTCTTGTAATTATTTAAACAACTACTAATTCTTTAGTAAACTAATTTACTTTGTATTAATTATTTTTATTTATTTTTTTTTTTGTATCATCTAGGTCACATCCAATTTTTGTTAGTTTAGCCCTGAAGATGACCTGCAAGGCAGGTCGAAACGTTGGCACTCCAATATCAAGTTTTTTTATTTAGAAACTTTGACGTGTTTATTTACTTGACTGCACCCCTTACCATTTCTTTACTTACATTACATCCTAATTTCAATCATATAATCCTCATCTTTAATAAAAGTTCTATAGTAGAGGATCCTGAGGCCATCTTGTTTTCAGGCGCATCGGAGTGTTATATGGAATGGAATGAGAAGCAAGTTGTGATACTAATGGATTTGATTGGTTGTAGTGTTTGCTATGAAAGGATAGATATCTGGTTGAAATGTAGATCTAAGCAGCAAATTATTATGCATTTGTGCGTGTTAAATGTTTTTTAAAGTTAATTTTATGTAAATAAATAACCTATTGAAATATAATGAGAAAAAGTATATTCGTCTGTTAACAACAAGGTTAATTAAAAAAAAGATAATCTTTTTAACCTATTCTAGTTTTGAAGCTTGGTCTTCATCCCTGAAAATTGAGCCCAATTCGAGGGATACTAAAACAGGGACAAACAAACTGGGAACTGCTAACGCGTTGAGAGTACTAACCTTGAACACTATTTACGAGTACTACGGCCCGAAGGTTGGCCCGCCCGGCTACCATTCAGCGATCCGTTTTACTCGTTGTAAACAACTTCAGTAGCTGTTACAAAACATATCAGATGACTATACTTTATACTTTGATGACTACATACTTTATTTTATACAGTGAGAACTTGGTCAATTAAAGATAAATGGATAAGTTAATGAACTTATCGATTAATCTTGATCCCAGTCTCAGCTTTCCATGTAAAAAAAAGATATGAGAACTGACACAAGAGTTTTGAAATCGGGTTGCGCAAAACTTTTGTCCCGTGAGATTAAAAAATGATCCATCGCTAATTAGTCAATGGAATCTGTAATTAATTGAAGGTCAAAGGTTTTGTTTTAACGGAAGATGAAGTGATGACTATCTTCGTAGTACTACCATAAAGCATGATTAACTGATACAAGGACTTATTACACAATAATAAATATTTAAGAACATTAAACATATGAAACATTAAAAGTGGCATATTAGATTCGGGCCGGTTATTTCGACTGCTCAGGAAATAAGGAAGGTTTGAATTGCAAACCAATTCTAAATCTATTTTCCAATTATGAGTCATCCTATTGAAAGTGATCTAGGTGTGGTTGCTTGATCATTTAAAAAAAATATTAAACTTTCCCTGTTGTTTCCCCCTGTCTTAAGACTTTAAAACATTTTTTTCTTTTTAACAGTTCATTTATAGTGGTAATTTTTAATTTCCAGCACACGCCTAATTTTGCGATTTTAAGCGTTTACTAAAACATTTATGATTTGAAAAGTATTTAAACAAAACCATCTTTTTTATTAGAAGAGAAAAATTAAGGTTATTTAATGTAATTCACTGAATTTCGTTGTTTTTTTCAGTTATTATAACCGCATTTTATTCAAAACATTAAATTACAAAAACATAACTTTAAAACATATAAAAAACAACTACAACTTGTGTAAAAAAAGGAATCATAAAATTCCATTCAATTCCTAAAACTCAACTGTGTAAAAGTACTTTCTATTCTGTCCGTATTTTAAAAGATATCCACAGCGTGACAATAACTAATTTGACATTATTTATTGTCACTATCTTGTAAAATATATTCCTGGAATAATGTTTGGTGCAAACTTTCTTGCTTAGCATAAAGTATAGTAATTGAGGAAAAAATGACTAAAATTTCAACTCTATTGGATTACTCTTTCCGTAATTTTAGTATGAACATTTCAAAATATTTCCTTAAGAGTCTATTCAATAATAGTCTGGTTTACCAAGGTTAATAAACTACTAAATATTTATAATAATTATGTTATTTATTTATTTAATTTTGAAAAATCATAAACTAGATGGTTTTTGTTTCATCGTCAATACAAATACTTTTCAAGTTATGATTGTTCTTGTAAACCCTTACATCGCAAAATTAGGCGTGTGCAGCGAATTAGAAGTGGCCACCATTAATAACCTGTTTGAGTTTTAAAAAATTCTTGAGTATTGAGACAAATGGAAAACAACCATGGAAACCATTTATATATTTTTTAAATGGAATGACCCTTATACAATAATGATAAATGTTTGTATATAAACAACGCTCATAGTATGTTTCAGTACTAATATTCAAGTCCGACTACACCAAAATCTTCAGACCTGCACAAAGAGACGAAATCGATATCGCGCCTTTACCTTCGAGCTTCAGATTCATCTTATAACCTTCCTGTTCGAAAACGTTCTTTTTTTTTTTTAGTTCAAAATTTTCATAATTTATATAATTATATAATTCACTTAACATCTTAGGTTCAAAATGATAAATCAAATGTTAATATCGTTTTAGAAATAAAATAGGTTATTTTTCTACAGAGTTATATTCAAATAAACCAGCACACATCTTCTCTATGCTTCAATATTTTTGATACATTAACCCACATGTAAAACTCGCTTGGAATTTATTTGAAGTAACAACTTAATGCCCGTGCTAATAAATTCGTAGACAGAGGATGTGATTAATAGAGAGTAGTGGAACATCATAATAAATGATGGAGTACAGGAAGTCGTAGGTTTATGAAAAAGTCTCTAATTTTAAAAATATTATTTATTGAAATTCACAACTGTATACAATATATACGTTAATCAAATGTGTGGAAAGTGTTTACAATTAAATGTCAATAACTTGTAAAAAAAACTACCCATTAGTAGCACTTCAATAAAAGTTTTACATTTGAAGGTATCTCAGCCATCTTCTTTTCAGACGCCTCGGAGTCGAAGACATAAATTTAAATTATCTTCATTACAAATTTATTAATATTTTTTTCTATGAAGTATTTTTGACTCTAGAAATGCTCTAATCAATTTCACTATTGACAATATAAATGAAACCTAAATTTGCTAACTGATTCTCGTCCTTGTGGAACACTAACTGCAATTGCAAGGATGAGTGCGTACCAGAGGGACGGTAACAACTCCGTGATTCGTTTGGTCTTTTTTGCACCGGTGCAGTCATCGCCGTTGCAGAAACCGATTTTCACAACAGGAGTCTGAACTTATGTAACCTTCTCGTGAGAATCTAGGGCTAGTAGAATTCTGGAATGACTTTTTTCTGTTTTATTTGAATTTTTTTTTTTTATAAAGGTATTAAATAGTAAAAAAAAATATATATATTCAAGAGCTTAACTACCTTCTAATTAAGCTTTTTCTGAATTGGTATTTATTTAATGTTTTAATTACCTTTAGATAATTGAAAGCTTAATAAGAAATTTAATGTTTTTTTTATGGCAGATTTTAAATTATTCATGTTTTGTATGGAGAAAGAAAGAAGTTTATATAAAAGATAAAAAAAGTAGTAAATAATAATATCTCTACTCGTTGACTTATCTCTGTGGGTTCTGGGATATCATTTCAAAAACAGGAGCCGATTTCAAACATTGGAAATGAGTTATATGATGGAAAAATATAAAGAGACAAAGTCAGAAATACTAAAATAAGATGTAAATGGGTTACACAGTATTTTGAACATTTTAAAAGAATTCAGTACGAAATTATGGAAAAAATCACAGTTGAAATAAGAGCAGAGGGAGGAAGATCCAGAGGAAGCATAGAGAAGAAATGGAATGAAATAGACGAATCCAGCTGGTAATGGGATCATGATTTATGGATCAAGCAGTCCCTTACTTAGCTCAAAGCTAGAATAGGGCATGATTTAGATGTTACTTAAATTAATTTTATTTTTATTATCGTCTGGTTCATTTGTTTATTATAATTAAAGAATTTGAATTAGAAATTTATCTTTATTTTAGGTGTTTGTTCAGATTTCTTAGAGCCCAGGGTACTATAGTACACCGTAACTCGATAGAATGTTTGGAGGGGCTCTATCATTCAAAAACATTAAATGAGGTTAAAAAAAAAAAAAAAAAAAATTATTTTTTAAGTAGATTTATTCAATATTAGACCAATGAAAAAGAAAATCAGTTAATTTCTTTCATATATAAAATTTTGTTTCTAAATATGTACGCTAAAGAATAAGCGACAAGAAACTGCTCGTCGTTACAGACGACTTCAACATTTACTAGACAAACGATCAAACCTCCCAATTCATTACAAAAGACTTATTTACATGACTGTTATTAGACCTATTTGGACGTACGGAGTTGAGCTCTGGGGCTCTACTAAACCATCCAATTCATCTCGTATCCAATCCTTACAATCCAAAATTCTTCGAAAAATCCTAAATGCCCCTTACTTTTTCACCAATAAGCTTATCCATAATGACCTTAATGTTCCATATGTTGCTGAGTTAGCCCAAACCAGATACCTATCCTTTCATAGTAAGCTCCATAACCATTCAAATCCATTAGTTTCTCAACTTGCTTCCCACTCTATTCCCGATAATCCTCCGAGGCGTCTGAAAAGAAGAGGTTTGCAGTTCATGCCTTTAGCGCCATATATTTTCTTATCTCACCAAATTCACTGATTGTATTCACTGTCATTGACAGCTAAATAAAATAAGATAAAATAAAAAATAAATAAATAAATAAAAGAAAAAATAATTTAAAAAAAAAAAAAAAAAAAAAAAAAAAAAAGACGATCTTAATTTTCTTTCATATATAAAATTAACTCGAAAACAATCTCAATTAAAAAGCTAAGACCGCAGTAATTGAATTATAAATGGTAATTAATTTCAGAACCGCGAAGTGAGGATTCCATTACAGCTAACACTGTATTTTCCGACAAATTACAGTTGATTAAGATGAGGCTATTTTTTTCGTTACTTCGTTCGTTACGATCTTTCGAGTTAACTGCTATCTATCAAATAAATTAGGAGGTACTGGAAGTTTAAAGGATGTATTTTATTTTATTATTTAATTACTACATTTTGTATTGTTTAAATGTATTTTGCACTGCCTAATCGATTGTGCTTTTTGCGATGTATCGATTGGTTGATACGTATGAATGTAGAATATTAATGTTGTAACACTGTATGTTGGATGATATGGTGTTTGAAGTTATTTTGTTATATATATTCACAAAATTTTAAAATTATTTAATTTATAGGAACTGTTTTTAATAGTTATTGTCATATGACATTTATAAAAATAGGTTTTCTTTGTTAAATTGGCGATGCTAATCTTTCCATGCATCAGAATGTTACACAATCACTATAAAGCCAGATAAAACATATTTACAACCTTTATATTTATAAAGAGTTAATTATTTTGTATCGTTTGTAATTTTATTTTTATTATGCATTTTGGAAGGTAATGGTAATAATGTTATATATTACAAGCCTTTGAAACCATATCTGCGAATAAATGGTTTGTTTTAAATGTTGCCCACAAATCGTTTACACAACCTTACTGATTCAATATCTTGGTTAAAATTTTCCGTTTGCCTTCACCTTCTTCGGTTTCTCATATCATTTCAGAAATATTTTCTTTGCGCAATGTCACCGCTTTTGGAACAAACAAAACTTTCACTCTAAATATGTCCTAGCTCTCAGAATAATTGTGGAACTAATTTTCCTCAAAATAGAAATTTAATAGGTTACAAACACTATTTAAGAAATTGTTGAAAAAAACTGCCAAGAATAAATATGTATAGTTTTGAAATATTATTAAAATTATTCAGGGTTTCTCATTTTCTTTAAATTACTCCTGTATGTAATAAACTGTATACATTTGAGGGATTATGGGGTATGGGTGTCAACGAATGCCAAATTTTTCACATACAATCATATATATATATATTTTTTTTTTTTTTTTACTTCTTCAGCATTTACCTTCTAGCAACTAGCTTCAGTTAAATAAGCTATTAATGCCTAAAGCTTATTATTAATATTTCACGTAATTTCGTTATAAGTGTTTGAACTCTATCAAAACGTGGTCCAAACTTTAATAATATGAAATAATAATAAATTCTAGGACGGTGATAGCGTTAGTGAATACTGTGTTCAACAATCATTTAAAAAGATTTGAGAGGAAGACATCAGTCTTGAAGATGATGTTACATGAGCTTTGGTTGATGAAAATTCCAACACAGCTGTTCGAAGATTTACAGATTATCGAGTATTTGTGCAAATCAACCAACAATGACCTACTCAATACAGTTGGGAAGGTGAAAAAACAAAAAATTCTGATTGCTCATGCATTAAACAACAACCAAAATATTATTGTTATGAAGGCTGCGTGGCTATTACAATTATTTGAGTCTAGGTATGAGACTCTATAGTATCCCTCTTGTACAGACCTCTTGTCAACCGACTGCCTTTTTTTTTTTTTGTGTCTACACCGTTTTATAAATTACTTTAAAAAATCTATGTCAAATGTTGACAAAGATTGGACTGTGAGTAGGTATTGGGATAGCAAAATATGTTTTGTAGAAACTGTTTTATAAATTATTATAATCTGCCTCTCTCAAGAGGAATTGGAGTAGCAGAATGAACATATTTCGTGCTATTGTGGAATGTGAATTGTATATTTTAATTCCTCAGAAGAAAGAAAACATTCTTTAAAATGATTTTATGCAATTAAAAGCTATTTATTTTCATTAACTAAAAAATGTATAAAAAATTACTGGGAATAAACCAATTTAATATAATTAATAAATTTTATTATTATGGTTTCTACAGATGATTCTTTTACCTCAATACCTGGATTACTTTTTATTTTTGTATATGTTTTTAAAAACTATTTATTGACATTTACAACTGTAGAAAATATACAAATAAAAATGTGGAACATTATTACAATGACATGTCAATAACTTGCGAAGAGGTACTCACTAGTAGCAATTCAATAATAGCTTTAAAGAAGTTCTCTTGGCAATCTTTTTTTCTGAGGCCTCGAAGGGTGTAGTGTGGCCATCGAGTGTGAAGCAAGTTGAGAGACTAGTGGATTCAAGGGGGAATGGAGTTTAGTAAGAATAGGTATCTAGTTTCGGCCATATCAGCATCATATGGAACACTAAGGTCTTATAAGTCTGTTTGTGGCATTATAAGGAGCATAGAGATTTTACATTTGAAAATAAAAGTAGAACGTTTGAGAATGAATAATTCAAAATTTGAATAAATATATATTCTCATTCTACCCTTTATGTACTCTAGGCAATATTTCTCCAATCCAGATGCTCTGTAATGTTATTCAAAAATATTTATGTTTTATGCTAACGACCCGTAGAGGTATATACCGTGCCCTATAAATAGACATTATGAAATGCTGTTTCACACTATAGATCTGATACTCCGGATAAGTCTTATTTGTTACAAGAGAAAAAAAAATAATATGTAACGTTTTTTTCACAGTAAAAAATGTAACATTTTACAACGCTATCACTTTGTTGATGTTACACGGAATTTGACGACAGTTTCCTCATCAGAAATTTAATAGAGAATATTTTTTTAATATAATATTTATTGCTAGGACCTACCATAAAAAAGTCACGTTTTGCCTACATTTTTAAGTGTTGGGGCTTTTTTGACATAGAAGTTTGATGTAGAAGCCAATTTTGGCACAGTTGTAGAGTAAGGTGTTTTTAACAACATACTAAAAGTACTAAATAGTCTCTTTAGTGATGACTATTCGCTGCAGACCTTTTTTTATAAATTGTAATATTTAACAGTTCGCACACTGAATAAGTTGACTCAAAATTCATTAATATTTTTTCACAGTTTTAATCACAAAAGAATAGAAAAAAAAATCTATAATTAGATTAACTTAACTTAGAGGTTGTAATTGGTCTGTATTTGAGACACTCAGTGTTGCCGGATTCACTTATCCTGGCACTTAACACACTTTCTATAACTCTTATAACAACAGCACTTAACACTCAACACTTTCTACAACAAATAACAATAACATACAGAAAATGATAATAACAGAACAATAAACCATTAATACAATAATTAGAACCATAGTACGGAGTGGGGGGTGGAGCTAAGGATGGGGGTTTCTAAAGCCCCTTTTTTTCAGGTTTTCGTTAATAACTCTAAAACTATTGCTTCTGGGAAAAATTTCTATATACTAAATTCATCTACATAAAACCTTCTAAAAAAAAGATGCTATACACTTTTTTGCTGGAATTAGAGCTTTAGATATGGAGGGGAGGAAATTGAATGCTTGCGGTAAGTCGCACTTCTCCGTGAAAACTCTTTTTTTTTTTTTTTTTTTTTTTTTTTTTTTTTTTTTTTTTCCCAAGCCCCTAATGGATATGAACCTAATGTATTTATTGATTGATTTCTTGAGGTCTGGTCTTTTGCTTTACTAGGTACATTGTAAGACCTACAGAAAGTTTTGTGAAATCATAATGTGTTGTTGTTCAGAGAGATAATGTTTAGGTGATGGGGCTCACCTAAATCTTGTTGTTAACAAACTTAAAACTAATTAATTTCAAAACACATTTGTCGGTACTCTTTTGGCTATAACTCCGAAACTGTTTGTCCAATCTGAAATTTCTTATTTTTATATCTAAGCCAGTTAGATGTACTATTAGATCCTATATAATGAATTATTATTTAATACTGTAAAATACTAATGCCAGCCCACTGAACATATCAAAACTGTCAAGTTTTGCCAAGACATCCGTACATATTTAGCGTCCTACTAGCTGTGTTGGTGTTGTTCGGATTGAAAATTTGCTGACAGTGTCCTTATCAGAAGTTTATTAACTAAAAGTAGTAGATTATAGGTAGACATATCCATAATCTATGGTTTTTCCAAGTCAGGGAGAAAATGATATTTTTTTTTTGTATTAGCAGCTAAAATAAAAAAAAAAATGGATTAAACAATATATTTTTAAACAAATAATAATGATTCTGTACCTCGGAGGTACAGAACACTAAGTCACATTTCCGTAATTTTACTGGAGAGTTTAATGAAGAAAAGATTTCATTCCCTGAACTGTTTATTATACTTATATGTGTAAGAAATAAATCGACTTTCCCATCCAGGCTAGAATAGGTTGGTAACTCGTTCTTCCTGTCCTAATTGGAGTACATAAGGACGGTATGCCCTTCCCCGAAAAAAATAAATAAATAAAAATAACATTTTTTTGTAACTTACCTTACAATTAATTTGTCTAGGACATAGAATTCTATACCTCTGTATAAAGGGAAAAAGGTGAATAAGAATACGAAATATTTTTGGTAAAAAAAGAACATAGTGTTCTGTACCTAGGAACAGAATTAATAATAATATTTTCAGGTAGGAGTGAGGAGATAGTCATCACTTCTTCTGTTAAGAGTTCTTTAGGACCTGAAATATATTTCTTTTATAGTTTTACCCATTTTAGTAAATTTAATATGATTAGCTTACATTCTATTTTTATTGTCTTATGTTACTATAAAAAAAGATAATCGTAGTTCTACTATATATTTTATACATTTTTTCTTCAAATTTTAATGTTTACAAATCTGAAGATGCATGAATTCTCTCGATGATTTATTTATAAAATAACTAACTTTGAAAAGTAAAAGGGAAAGTGAGCTGAGCGAGGGTTATTTGTAGCTTTTTTAAATGTCGAAAGAAAATGGATAGTTTGATTTGTAAATAAATTATGAGTTGACTAATAATTAAAAAATTTTAAAAAAACAAAAAAAAATTATTATAACGAACTTGATCTAATTGATGTAATGTAATTTAAAACTCGATGCCAAAAAAATTTATCTATTAACTATTTGATTTGATATGGATTATTATCTCAATCTATCCTTATCCAATTGAAATCCGATTGCTGTTATAAATCACTATGATCGATTTCTTCTGAGTTTTATGGCAATCTTACAGCAACGGTTTAAAAGGTTACGTAACAATAAAAAAAACAATCCTCGATTTTTAACAGAAAAATAAATATTTTTGTTATGAAGTAATCATTGGTTTCATTCACAAATGAATCTGAATGGTATTGATTTTTTTTTTAATTATTCCCTATTAATTGTTATATAAATATTAATTAAATCACTATTATTTTTTTTTTACTTTATTGTTAATTTGTATTCAAGTTTAAAAATTATGAATCTGCTAGAAGGCATAATTGTTTTTTTTTTATTGTTTTTTTTATTACCTGAGAACCTTCTAATGAAAAAGGTAAGAATATTACCAATGTATAGGTGTTTTCAGTGTCGTTGATATGTTGATATGCCTCAGAGGCTTATCAGGAATAGAATGGGAAGCAAGCTGAAGGGCTAATGGATTTGAGTGGGTATGGAGTTTACTATGAAAGGACATGTATCTGGTTTGGCAAAAATCAGGAACATATGGAATATTAAGTTCTTTGTGGATCTGTTTATTTGTGACAAAGTAAGGAGCATTGATAATTTTTCAGAGGATTTAGGATTGTAACGATCCGAAACGAGATGAATTAGAAGGTGTAAGGCAGAAAGTCGTAGGTTTACGACGATGGGTAAAGGTTATTTGATGGGATTTGATTTGTTTTAATTCTCCAATTAGGAGGCAAAGTTAAAATTAGAATTAATTTCTCAAACCAACAAATAAACATTTATTTAAAGTCAGGGAGAAATAATCATTATTATTTTTGATAATGAAAATGACTTTTTCTCGGTTTAACAGTCAAATTATTGCGCAATAAATTTAACCCACTCTTGCACACCTAAATAGTTACTCTGACAATTGATTTAATTTAAAGGAATTTGATGTAAATTGAATGTGATTTATTTTTTGTTGTAAACTTGTTTGGATTTAATTTTCTCTGCACATTTTTTTTTCCGGAATTCTGAAGTTGAAAAATGGCTTCTTTTTTTTTTTTTTTTTTTTCTTTTCCTAAAACTGTTTATTGATATTGACAGCTGTATACAATACGCTTCTACTAAATTTGAGGATATTTATTAAAATGGCATATAAACTACTTGTGAAGATCTATTCGCTAGTTGCACTTCAATAAAAACTAAACTAGAATGTCCCTTGACCATCCTCTTTAATGGAGACTAATGGGTTCGAGTGGAATTGGAATTTACTATGAAAGGATTGATATCTGGTTTGGGCTAGATCAGAAACATATGGAACATTAAGTTGTTTATGCCTAAGTTTATTTGTGACAAAGTAAGGAGCATTAAGGGTTTTTGATTGTAAGGATTGGATACGAGAAGCATTGGGTTGTTTAGTGGAGCCCCAAAGCTTAACTCCGTATGTCCAAATAGGTCTAATAACTGTCATGTAAATGAGTCTTTTGTAATTTATTGGAAGCTTTGAACGTTTTTCTAGTAAATGTTGGAGTAGTCGAAGACGACGAGCAGTTTTTTGTCTTTTTAGTCTGGTATGAGGCCTTCAGACTTAATATAAAATTGTAGTTTATTACCAATAGTTTATTTATATATTTGTTGTCGTTTTAGTCTTGTATGTGGATTCCAAGTGAGACGATTTTCCAAATAGAGTCCTAGGTAGCGGATCTGTTCAACAAGGATTAGAGGAATACCATTAAAGGATACTGTAGGGCAGGAGGTCGTAGGTTTACGACGAAGGGTAAATTCCTAATGGCAAAATTGATATTCTGATCTATTCCCTAACAAATCATAAAACTATGAAAAAAAAATGTGGGTTAGCTCATTTTTTCCCCTGAACTTCTAACCGACTCTAAATAATAATTCCTAACGATATAAACATTAATGTAAATAACGTATAACTACTGCTATGGTTTATTTATCTGTTTGGGCTACCGAACATTCTTTCTTCGAAAATCGGTGGGTGTTCAGAGCACAAAATATAATATATACCTATGGTAAATATATGATAATGGCTGATATGTTTATAGATGGTAAAGAAATTGATGACCGCTACCAGTACGGTATTATAATATTGTATTTAATGTCAAGGCTGTTGACACTGATTGTGAGTCAGGGTGCGAGCATTAGTGCACAGCCTTCCTTCTTTTTGTTTTGTTCTTTATTGTCTATCTCTTCTAAGGAGGGGTTATGACGCCTACCGCCTGTTATCTAGCTCGTTAGGTGAATAAATATATACCTCGCCTATATGCTAGGAAGTAGTAACCCTGTTGATAAGAACTATTAAAAAAAAGTCACTTTAGCAGTATTGCATCGAACAATTAAATAAGACCTATTTAATCACAGCAGATAGTCAAAGATGATTAATAATAAGAAATTAAACGAACCATAAGGAGACTATATTATAAGTGTAAAAATATAATGTGCTACAATAACTTTGCCTTAATGATTAAAACATTTATAATATAATCTAGTGGAAAAAATGTTCAAAAAACAATCAAAAACAAAAAAAAAATAACAAATCCAGAAGTTGAACCCGGCTGTTTTTTTTTGTTTTTTTGTTTTTTTTTATTCTACGCCTCACTTATTCTATTTTGTAGCTAACATAGTAAAATCGATTAGCTATAATTTTATATTTTTAAGTGAAGATAGCATAGTCAATTCTATTGCAAGTTGATTGTTAGATTTTGATATAACAATGAAGAGACAATTTTTTTCTAGTTATTCTACACTCTTCTAATAATTCATTTAGTTTAATATTGAATCTGAGATTTTATTATTGTTAGTTTATTTCGTTTAAATTTAATTTGGTTTTTATTTACTTTTGTTTTTCTTATCTTCAGTTTATATCTTATGTTTAAGATATAAAAAATACATTAGGCCATATTAACACATTTAAATTGACAATTGTATTGAAAAACAGTACATCAAGTATATAACTAAATTAGGGCTAATGACGAATCTATAAATAGTCTTATATATATATATAAATATATATATAGGATATAAGTAGAAATAAATGGTTTTTATCTTAAGCTTCGTATTAATTTAAATAGAAGAAAATATGATTCATATAAATAAGCACGCAATTTTAAAATTTACAATTTTGTAAAATATTTGTATAATACATGTTTTGGTAATTAAAACAATTCACATTATAATTTCTGTTTAGTAACGAAGTTAAACTTGGAATATATCTTTTAAAACTGTAGGAAAAACTAACAAAAAAAAACCTACTAAAAAAAAATAATAATAATAATATAAAATAAAAAATAAAAATATAATAAAATAATAATAAATAAATAATAATAAATCTAATAAAGTCAAAATAGATAAATAAAAAATCTATAAAATAAGCAAAAGTTTTAGCGTTAAAATAATTATAATAAAAGAATAAATGAACTTATACAATACTTTGATTTGTTAAATAAATTTTTACTAAAACTAATAATTTCTGAGACTGTCTTATTAAGTAAATTTTATTCTACTAGTATGTGTCTGGTACGTTTGTGTACGTATCTTCTTAAGGTTAGTTTGTTATAATTGCCTATTGCTTATATTATGGGATTTTCTGAATTTATTGTTGGGTTAAAAAAAGTCTGGGCCTGGGTGTAAATAAATCGTTTAATTGTGTGAAAATTTAGGTCGTGCAGTATGTCTGTTATTTTTGTGTACCTTGGGTAATCGTTAATGATCCTCAAGCATAGGTTTTGAATCCTTTCTTTTTTTTTGTAGTTGGAGTCACATGTGTAGCTCCATACTGGAGAGGAGTATGTTAATAATGGTCGAATGACTGATTTATATAAAATGATTTTGTTGCGGGTTGATAGTGGAGATTTTCTTCGGAAATATGGTGACATCTTACTGATAAGTTGGCTTTGCAGCATTTATTATTAATATGGGGTGTGAATGTCAAACGTTTATCTAATTCGAGTCCGAGGTAGGTAACAGTTTGAGCCCAAGGGATTCGAGTTTTATTAAGAATGATATGATCCGCTATTAAATGCCTTCTTTTTGTAAACATAATTGCTGCAGTTTTGTGTTCATTTATCTGTATTTTCCATTTGTTGTAATATTTATTGAATTTGGAGTATAATGATTTTAAACATCAAGTAAATTTGAGAGATTATGGGTATGATATGTCAAAAACTTGCAAAGCAACCTCGCATTGCTAACACTAGTTTAATGTATAAAATAATTATTACCTAAGATAGAGGATTTAAATGTTTCTGCTAAGTGTCGTGCACTGTTTTGAACCCCATCATAGTTACGTAGTGTATTGGGCTCTGTAAAGCTGTACGAAATGTAAAGATATTCCAGATATTTAGCACACCCATTGGTTCAATATTAGACTAACCTTGAGTGACTCCTGCAGCTTGAGTGTGTTGTGAACTGTATTGTTTTTGGTCTTCTTATCACTAAGATAAAATAAACAAATTTTTTCCTGATCTGAACTTATAACAACTATCAGGTAAACCTGTTAAAAAACTTAAAATTTGTAAGGAATATGGTACCATTTCAGGTTTGTCTTCGGTAGTCCGAGGCGCTCCCAAGTATCCCACCTCTATTCCCAACTAAATTGGCTTTATCCCTCTTTCCGTAGACAATATTTCCATGGAACATTTCTTTGCCAAATTATCAATACCCTTGAACCTTTTAATATTTACAATATGCTTCAATTCAGATTTTCAGTCAATTCAATACACACAAAATCCCGTCATTCTGATCTGTATACCCCATCCCATAGAACTTCAATATTCCAACAGTCCTTCGTCTTCCGCCCAACCATCATCTGGAACTCTATTCCTCCTCATATCAGACAAGCTGAATCCTTGAAAACATTGAAATACTTCTATTTTCAATACTTCCTTCTTATCCAAGCTGACGCTTGCTAGCTATCTACCTACTCGGTCGAAAAACTGTTCTTACATTGCTGGAATCGGATTCAGATTCAGTTCTTGCATAATTAAGATTCCATTTAATATAAATTTCACTTTCTATTAATATAAAATTTGGGTAATTCTATTGTACATACAAATCTATAAGCAACATTGTAATGTAAATAAAAATGTAAAACATTGTACCATTTTTTAAAAAATTTTTTTTAAAACTTATTTCATTTTATTTTCTCTTATTTGTGGAATGTTATCTTATTTTCTTTTCTGTATATTTAACTATCATATCTATATCTATGCATATAGTGTCAGTATTGTATAATTTTTTTTTATCTCATTATATCTCCGACCAGATTTAATTTTGTTTATATCTGTACTTATCTGTTATTGTTAAGGGACTTTGTCCCAAAATAAAATTATTTTTCTATTCTATTCTATTAATTTATTCTAATTAAGAAAAAATATTTTTTCTCTAAATTTTTTTTTTTTTTTTCTACCAAAAGAAAGAAACATATATATATTTTATTTTTTCTTAGTACAAATAAGTATGTTTATCAAGGAATATACTAAAAAGTATATCTGGTTCTAGAAAGTATGTAAGACTTAACTGGAAACTGGAATCCAAACAGGTGTAGTATGGATACTGACCCAGTGAAAGCTTAGTTACTCATTTAGTCGAAACCAGGCTAAATGTATACAGTTACTTCATTACACTTATGTTTACTAAATGTAAATATTTACTCAAAGTAGAGTTAGTGTTAATTCAACTAGAAATATTTTTATCTTAAATAATTCTTTTTTTCAAATTTTATGTCTGTATTTTCAAGACGGAGGAATAGCGGGACCAAAGGGACAGATAAGAAATTGGCATATGACCTTGTATATATATATATACACACACACTAATAAATCATGGAATTACTTAAAATTTCTTTCCTTATAAAAATGGTTGGGAGGCCAATTTCTTTTCAGAAGGTACTGACAATTACCTAGACTTGTTTGGTAGGCGAGGTTGTTTGCTAATGGTTTTGAGTGAGTTTGAAGTTTATAGTGGAAGGACAGATCTCTATTTTAGGTCTGGCCTGTATCATGGAGGATATTAAGGTCAATGTCGAACTATATGTAATAAGAAGTAATAAGAATTCGATCTAGGATAAATAATTAAGCACGTCATGATGTTCATTACTAACTGTACCTAGTGTGTTTTTGTTCTTGTAGTATTTCGCATTGTTACTGGGGTTTTTTTTTATCATGATATCGATGTTGGTAATGATTTGTATATACGTATTATTTGAGATTGTTTTAAAAATACGGAATGGTCACTGGAGGTAGCTGGTGGCTGAGAAAGCGCTGCGAAATTCGCACGAATTGTTCTAGCTCTTTATAAAGTTGGTTTTAATAAGGGACAGTTGAAAGAAAAACTGGTATTGGTTTCAACTGTACGTGATGCATATCTTAAGTATACCAGTTTGTACCTACTGCCCAATGTTAAATTCATAAAAAACTACTTTTTCATTTTAACAATTATCAATGATATAGTCCCTGTTTATGATCTGAAGTAACTAAAACTATGAAATAAGCAGGAACTTTATTGAACATGGTTGCAATATTTAAAATAGCTCTAAAAAAAAAGTAAATAAAATTAATAAATCAAATTTTAAAAAGTACGATTTCTCAGTTTACCAATCTTTATGATCTCCGATTTCAAGAGCTCAAAAAATTGTCAATATGGAATATCGATATTTTTCCTACATATTGTCTTATGGAGACTAGACAGATAATTATCACATGTTTTTACTTACAATGGTTTTGGCAATGGCCATCTTCCAGTGACCTTCCAAATCCTGTGCGCTCTCATTGTGCCTAAAAGGGGAACAAGCTTGGTTTGGTTTCTCTAGAATGCATGTATATATTGTTTATGTAGTCAATTTTCTATTTAATTTTGTCTATTTATATTTTTGTCGTTTTATAATATATATAATAATAATCTATAATTTATAGAATAAATAATATTTATCATGCTTTATTTTATATCTTTTGTATGCAGTTTTCATTTATTGTCCTTGAAAGAGAAAGATTGAAATATTTACTCTATGGAACTGTACTCAAATAAAAAATTAAAACAAAAGCTGCTTAATGCTTATATAATTGTTGAGAAGAGTTTTTTTTTTTAATTTTAGGTAGTAGTTGTAAAATAAATAAAATAAATTCTTTTTTGTCTCATTTCATGTATTATTTTGCATTTTTTGTTTAAATATGCTTGCGTATCGGAAAGGGAAATATTGATTTATTGCTAACTGTAGAGATTATTATTGACCTGAATATAAAAATTAGAATTTATCACATCAAATAATCAAACGTTGAATCTGATATAAGTAATGCTTCTTGTTCTAACATATTATTTGGTAGATCGTATAAAATTAGCGGGTTGTGTTAATTAACACGTCTGATGTTCTTGTGTATAGAAGGCCACAGCAGTCATTTTATTTGGTATACCCATCTCCATGTTCTCTAATGTCGGAAGGTAGTTATCAAATGAAACTGGAAAAAAAGAAAAGAAAATACTGACTCTTGAGTAGGGGATGTTATATTTCTGTGTATATTATATATATATATATATATATATATATAAAATATATATATATATATATATATATATATATATATAATTATATAAAAGAACAAGCTATTTTTTGTTCGAGATCACTGCTCACGAAAACCAAAGAACCAATGTACCAAATTTTAACTATACCATCTTTATAGTTTAAAGAACACTTAGCAATAATAAAATCGACATCGATTAATTTATTAGTTTGAAAACTAACCGATAGGTGGCGAGCATCATTCTACATGAGAGGGTATATAGAGCTTGATAAATAAATTAATAAAATTTACTTTTCTAAAGTATAAATATTTCAATACATTCGATATTGAATCGAAAGGAACTTCTATTTATGAAGATCTATTTATCACAGTTGTTTGTAGGTAGGTTATTTATTGTAATTTAATTTTTAGTTATTTAAAGTAATCCTTTTTTTTTTTTTTTTTTTTTTTAAATCAATTTATTGAAATTTACAACTGTAATGCCAAAACTTGAAAAGAACTACTTATCAGTAGCACTTCTTTTTTTTTTTTTTTTTTTTTTTTTAATTCCCTTTTTCTTCTTCTTCCTTGACACTACAACTTTTATTTATATCTTATAAAGAGAATTCAATGAAGAGTGGAAAAGTCAAAATTCATTCAGTGGGTTCACCACTAAATTAATATTAACCTCTTTTCAATAGTTCATTGGCTTTTCAGTTGGAAAATAAAAATGAAAGAAATAATCAGTCACGTTTAAGAAATTCGTATTTTTTTTTCCATTTAAAACCATGAGTGTGTAATAGGTCTTAATTAATTAAACTCTTTGTTTTTCAAAAGTTTATCTTTTTACAATAATATTGAACTTATAACGTAATCTAATTTAAGTCAGGCAGGCAATTCCTATCGACAGTTCATATATATTTTATAGATTTTACTTTAGCAACTTCAATATTTCCAACTTATAAATAATGAAATATGTTTTGTTTTTTTATATACAGAACCCCAGAGGTTTTTGGCTATTTATAGGAAAAATATATTTTTTGTTACTGTAAACTTTATTTATTTAATTACTGTAAATTTATACTAAATCTGAGCTCCAAAGTTCAATACTTCTATATTTTTTGTATGAACAAAAGGAGCGAGCCAGAAGAAATACTACTTCAACAAAAGTAATCATTTAGTTTTCTAAAAAGTCTTCTGGGTAAATCGAAGTATAATTTATTTTAGAAAGATCTGTATAAACTAAACATGTCCAACAATCTATTGTGAATAAACTTTATTTTCTGTTACTTTATTAATAGTGATTTTGACATTTTTAAAAGAAAGATTCCTAGGAAATCAAAATTATATAGTATGCAGAGTGACTCTAATATCAATTAACAATGAACCCTATGAAATCAATTCCCCAGTTATGATCAAATGAATATTTTACAGATTAATAAAAGATCCGCATCCTTGGATTAAGAAAATAATTAAAGGAGCAATCGTTTTATAATTTTGATCATAAAATTTTCCCTTTGGATAGAGTTAAAGTCACCGCCGATGACGAAAATCATCAATCCACGTTACGGAATTTAAAACCGCTATTCCATTCGTCTTGATCCTTCATGGTACATTTTACTTCATCACACACGAATTCATAGGCCGTTCAGAATTTCTCCATTGTACCCGAAGGCACAGAGCCACTTCCAAGGCTTCGTTTGTTCGAAGTGTGTAGTGCAAAGTATCCTTGATAGCTTTTATGAAATCTTTTCAGTCATTGACTAATACTTAACGCCTCTTTTGAAATGACCACAAAACCTTGAGACGCAATCCAACCGTACCGGTAAAACTCTGTCAGCGTTAAAAGCGCGGTTTTTTAGTAGCTTTCAGTTATATTTTTAATAGAAGGACTTGAATGTGAATTGATTTATTCAAATTATTGCTTATAATAATTTAATTACATATTCTTAAGGCAAAGTCTAATAGAGAAAATAAATAACTAATCTGATAGTTCGGTAACTTTACTATTTTCTTATAAAATTCAGGGATTAAGCCGAGTGGTAAATGTTGAGTGTTTTTTTACAGATTAGTCTTACTTGATTAAACTTAGTAACTTTTGTAATTATATTTAAATAAAAATGTTTTGGAATGAACATTTTTGTGGGATTCATCTATCCATCCATCATGGGATGGAATCTACTCAATAAACGATGCAAAATGGAAACGTTTTTATTTCAACGACATAATGATTGAGAGATATGGATCATCACTGATGACGTGAAATGATCTGGTGGAATTAAAGAGAACTTCACTGTCAAGTCTGCTTTCATAACTTCTTTTTTTTTCAATTAAATGGCCACCATCCCCAAAAGAAGAATGTTAAGGAACCAAAAGCTATGTTGTAATGTAGGAATATAGAGAAAATATAATTAAAATTTATGAATGAATTACCACTTCTATTGGAATTATTTTATTAGAAAATTAATTTCAAATACTAAAAATTCATCTTCATTTCTAAAACATTCAATATTTTCCACACATCAGCACTATTTTACATGGATTATATATGCTAAGTTTATAACTTTAGTATATATAATTCATGTTGCATAGTGCTGATGTGTGGAAAATTTTTTATGTTTTAGAACTGAAGATGAATGCTTAGCATTCGAAACTAGTTTTCTAATAAAATAATTCCAATAGAAATGGCTATTAATTCATTAACCCTAATTGTATTGATCCTTTCACACCACCATGAAACACACCTCAAGTGATAGAAGAAATATAGTTTATTTGAAACTCACTTCATTCTCCACACTTCAATATTTTACTAAATGATTTTGAAAAAGTGTTTAATTGTCCACATTAATTATTTTTATAATTTCATTATTAGTCCCATGTTCGTGGTTTGAGTTTTAGATGGTGAAATCTCTTGGCCATCAGCGAAAGTAATTTTATGAAAAAAAAAATTAAATGAATAGGAAAATGAATTAATTAGTTAATATTAAAGGCCCAATATATTAATGTTCTGGACTCGACTAAGTCCAAAGCAAGTGCTCGGAGGGCTCGAAGTCTGCCGAGGAAGTCGAGAAGAGGAGACATCCCGGGCCAATACTTAGAGTGGTGATAATTACCGCTAATAGGACAAGAGGATCGATCGAAGGTTGGGGATGAGGAACATTTACTTTAAACACATTAGTATTAAATATTTTAAGAAAATAATAAGAACATATAATAAAATTGTCTAAATGCTACAAAAAGTTACGTTTTATGAAAGGATATGTATTTGGGCTAACTCAGCAACATGTGGAAGATTATGGTCTTTATGGATAAGTTTATTGGTGACAAAGTAAGGGGCATTTAGGATTTTTCGAAGGATTTTGGATTGTAAGAATTGGAAACGAGATGAATTGGATTATATGAGAAATTATAAACCTGAGGTAGTAGATATTGTAATAATATAATTAAGAATAATAAACATATTTGAGTTGTATTTCTGTATTGAAGACAGGGCTTATTAAAGCAAAGTAGGTTCAAGCTCTAACAATAATTAGAGTACTTACTGTGTAACCAGTACTTTCAGTATCATGTGTTCTAAAAAATTTGCCAACTGGGAATTACTCACTTCGGCGAGACTAAAACCGAGCGATTTCAATCCGTAAAGGTTCAGGTCTGCTTGCTAACTGGGTAATCGGTTTGGCTGAGATTGCGTCGATGTAACCGTTATCCTCTATTTCAGGAAAACAAGGATCGCCTCCCAGGAGATCTATAAGGAGCATGAATGGAAGGAAGCTTTGAAGGACGCGACGGGAGGAAACGTGTTTGTAACCATCATCAAACAGAATATTATACAAATGGCTTGAGTGTAATTATACCTTCCGGGCGTTTGGGACCATTGGTTCAAGGATAGCTCTAGGCATACTTTTTTTTTTTTTTTTTTTTTTTTTGCACGGGAGCATACGGCGGTTAGATTTCACAGCACTGATTTCTTAAATATAGGAAGTTGTTGAAGTATCGATGAATGATATTCAGAGATAAGGTTTTATAGAGTATTACTTGTCAGCAATATTTTATCCTAGGCAATATTTTTACTAGGCTCAAATTTATTTTACTTCTATATCTTTTCCTATATAGTTAAATGTAATACCTCCGCCAGCTATATGTGGGGGGCCGTGTACTTTTATTAGCGGGTCTGGAATGTCGGAAGGACAGCTCACGTTGCTCATTGCAGAGAGAGCACGTGAAGCAGCACGAGTTCCTGTCCGCCACAGCAGCTAAATCTTCGGGGCTCAGTGGACTGAGATCACAATATCTACGCATTACAGCAGATACATTACAGTTCCGTCTTAGGAATGATCTTGTTATTGATGTAGAAAGGAATTAGTATAACTATATTAAAATTTTGTGGTTAGCAAACACACACACACACACACACACACACACACACACACACACACACACACACACACACACACACACACACACACACACACACACACATATATATGACTCATTACAAAAATAAATTGATTTCAAAACAATAGATAATCTTATTTCATTTTTCAAATACATTTATAATTTGAATTTATAATTAATTAGTTTATAGGCAATATAGAATGTATATTTTATATTCCTAAATGTTATCTTCTGTTTAAAAATTTTGGAAAACAACCAACGAAAAATAATTAATTATTAATTAATTAATTATTAATGACTGATTGATATATCTGTTCCACCTGTGAATTGTGTGTTAAGTGCAATTTTATGAATTTGTTTTATTGTTATTAACAAATATCCTATTTTATTTTATTCTTTTCGTGATTAATGGGCTAAGTTAGCCTGTCAAATGAGATATGAATATTCCTTTGTGGATTATTGTGGAAAAAAAGCTTTCAATTGCATATTTACTAAAATATGATTTTTGCAATTAAAATAATATTCACAGGTGACAGATATATCCTTTGAAATAGTGATGGTTAATTTAATCATATTTTTTCACATTTTTTATTTATATATTTTTTTTTAAATTTTAAGTGTTTAGTTCCATAGTTGCATATCTTCATTGTTTTAAAATCCTCAAGTAAAATTTTTCCAAATAAAACGTTATTTCCAAAATCATTTAATTTTAGCATCGCTACTAAAAATATTATTTTTCAAATTTACCATTATCTTGCCAAATATGTTTTTACGAACGAAGTATTTTCTAGACAAATTAGAAATTCTGTTTGTTAATGGACTGTGTCTTTCCAATTTGTCGTAAAAGCGCGATGACGTTATTGTTTGTCTCGTCGCTCTATTAGGTATTAGATTTCCCACAAGGTCTGCTAACTACAACGCAGAAAATAAGAGATCGGAATTGAAAATGATTTTTTATCAATGATATTAATTTTATATATATATATATATACAATAAAATAAAAGGTTTGGACCTTATACATTTCTCATACCTTTTACACTAAGTCATAACATTGGCAATAGATAACATTCTATAACAAAAGGGCTTGGACCTTATAATTTAAGGTTTATACAAACCTAATAAAGATTATATAACTTGTGTACTAGTTTAGGATTTGTACTATCTATAGTTTTAAAATAAAAGATAAACTCTGTACTGAAATACAACTATCAGCTTCCTATAAACAAAAGAAGTTAAGACTTTGAACTTCCTGTTTATGAAGTCCATGATCTGTACACTTGCAAAATAAAGGATAAACCTTGCCCATCTCTTAATATTAACACTAAGCTTAAACTATAAATGTTTATACATTACAAAATTCCTTACATGCTAAAGTACAATTTTCCCTAAACAACTCAAAAAGATAACAGAATATTTCTAATACTAAACAATACCTTTAATATCATACATTATTTAAACAAAGGAAAATAAAATAAGAGTCTTTGAATTACTTTCTTCTATTGCAAATACTACTTTTAAATTCAAAATACACAATTAAATTAAAATATTTTAAACATCAAAATATAATTCAAACACTCTTCTAATTACAATTAATAATAATTTCAAAATAAAATATACCTTTCTCAATGATCAATCAAATAATATTCAAGACAAAATAATAGTATCTTAATATTTATTATAGTTCTCCAAAATATTAATTACAAAATAAATCAAACAGAATATTATCGTGAAATAAAATAATGCTTTGAGATGATCTTTTACATTATTAACATGGAATATAAATATTGAAATGCTGCCTTAATTTTTTAACTATGGAAAAAAAAAATTCCGTTTTGTATCTAATTGTATTGATAGGGTTATGTTCTTTTAGGGCTTCAAATCTCAGTTTTTTAATCATTGATTCTTCTACCGTGATAGAGACAAAGAAATCTTTTTTCTCAATACCAACCTAGTTAACAGTTAAAAAACTTTTAAATTATAGTTTCGTTAAATTATGTTAATGATGTTCTTTGGTGTCTTCTATATAATCTTATGAGGCTATTATTATGATGATAGGTTATTAAAGATTATACGAAAGGTCTCTCAAGAACAGGATGAGTGATTGCATGACTACAGCCGGAGAGTCATGAATTTTCTACAATTTGTTGGTTTATAGGAAATTTTCAAATAGCTGCGAATACAAAAAAAAATAGCTCTTCTAGCAAAGAATTATTAAGAGAAATATTGCTCTATTCAATTTCAGTTCCTGACAGGCGGTTAGAACTTGCTATACGAATAGTATTTAAATAAACGGTTTCACTGATTGCTGCATTAGCGTAATGGACCGTTCTGAACGTTTGAACTTTGTAAATAGCCGTGAGGTATCCATCCTTAGCCATCCTGGGAGACAAATCGCTCCGCCCACGAGGTAGTTTAGTCATTCGGAGGTCAGGGTTTACTTTCTTCATACAGAAAAGGATCAAGGTCTAGGATTTCGTACATTTCGAACAGATCTTGTATACTTTGTTGTTTTAATTCAAGAAATTATTTAATCATTATGAACATATGGTAGCCTATATTAAATTCATTATTCTTCAATTACTTATGAAGTCTAAGTAATATAGTGTTTTATATATATACATACATATATATATATATATATATATATATATATATAATTTTTTTTTATAAAATATGTCTACGTTAATTATAGTGAGTCATTCTGATAAAAATATTGTAGTATCCTAACTTCTAAATACGTTTTCTAAAAACGGTCAATTTTTAGATAGCCAAAATAATATTAATTTACTCATCATAAGTTTACTATGTACAAAATAATTAAATAATTTAATTTTAAATTAAATTAGTTATTGTAATAATATTTATATATAATAATATTTAATAAATTTTAGTGATACGCTGCAGTTCTTGACGTAATGAGGTTAATAGTTTTCTAATGCAATGATTAATAATACAAACTGGTTTGCATACATGTCATGTTTTAAGTTATGTAGATTATATAAGCATATTTATATTTGTTATTTATTTATTTTTAGTTTTATTTGCTTCAGTTTTCTTTTTATTTGCAAAAAAAAATAAAATAAAATAAAATAAATGAATCATTTTTATGTTCTTTACTGATGCTATTATGTAATCAAATATTTTATATTTTTTGTCATATATAAATAATGAACTCATATATTGAGTAATACATTTTTATTTTGAGAATTTTCGTTAATATTTTGACAAGTTCGAATATTTCTTAAACAAAATCCTAGATAATCTCAAAACAATACATATTTTTAATTTGTAAATAATAGGCTCAGGCAATTGTACTTTTTTACTGTGTATTATTCTTATTCTCAGGGGACAGTAAGTCCCAGAACAAAGCTTATTTTTTCATTTCATTTCATTTCATATTTGTGGTATTTCAAATAAATCTTCTAAAATTATGATAATACGATCCCTAGTCCATCGTAGTTTGTATATAATTGAAATGAAAATGAGCCATATTTGTTATATCCTTTTATAGAGTCTTTAAAATTTCATGTAAGATACAATTATTCAGATGTATATACAGAAATTGATGTATTAACTCAACAATTAAATTTTATGTGAATACATTGTTCGAAATTAAAAAAAAAAAAAAAAAAAAAAAAAAAATATAATTTAAAACGAAAAAAAAAATATAAAATAAAATTACTGAAAAAATATATATATATATATATATTATAAAAAAATTTATTTATGAACAATTTTTTTCAACGAAAAAAAAATCAAGCCATCGCGCTACAACACACTTTCCAAAATTCTATATCTTCCGACATTGTTTTGCTACCCTTCATTCGCTGATATTATCATTCCCTTACTGAAAATACTTGACGACTTGTTTTTTTCTTTTTTTCCACCAACATGGTCGCGGATGTATACTGTATAATGGAGCCCCTGAACACTGTTTGATAATATAACATAAAACGAACTGTTTGATTTTATTTAATTGATTTATTTTTTGGTGGTTCTCTCAGAAATAGTTTCATTTTTTCTCACCAGTTTGAAGTGGCTCAAGCATTTTTCCACTATTTCTTTCCAACCATGTATATAAAAAGAAAAATATTCTGTAAAAATTCCTATATAAATTAAAATTCATGCCATACAGTATTCTTCCTTTATCTTGAACTAATTTTAATCTACTATATACCTAATAGCATATATACTGACAGGTAAAAAATTCCACCCATTGTTTTCTTTTTTTTATTTTCTGGGCTAAAAGTTTCATTTTTCCGGCTCATAAAAAAACATATGAGGATAATTAAAAACGTTTATTAATTAAAAATAAGCAGTATTTAAAAATAAATGCAATTACGAAAGATAGAATTAATATGAATACTGTTTTGCATTAGTTGAGGCAAATCTCTCAAGAATTGATTCAAAATCACATTAAGACTTTACCCCTATCAAATGCAAGACCTAATGAACGCATGAACGCTTTTATATGCCTTGGTTATGGTATACCCCTACAAAATAATGAAACTAGGATTCGTGGAAATAAAAATATCAATTAAGAGGAATTTGTATGTTTCAGTAGATAGATTAGTTTGTTTTTTAAAAATGAATATTATTTGATATATAGTTATTATTATTCCACTTATCATAATTAATTAATTATTATTGTTATTATTAGTCCACATTATTATTACGCTTGCTAATGATCTATCTACCTATTCTGTTAAAATATATATTCTTGCATTTCTGAAATCAGATTCAGATACAGTTCTTCCATGATTAAGATTCCACTATTTTTTTTATTTTTAGAGTGTTTTTTTTTTAATTTTCCTTTCTAGATACATATTATCACTATTTTGTTATTATTTTTACTTTAATTTTTTTATTTCATTATGTTTCCGACCAGATGTAACTGATTTTATTTCTGTACTTATTTGTTATTCTCAAAAGACTTGATCCCAGCGTAAAATTTTTTTTCAATTCTATTAGTTATAATTATTCTACGAGATTTGTGTCCTATAATAATTTTTTTTTTCATTTTATTTATAATTCTCTAAAATAAAAATACTTTAATTATAAGTACTATAGGACGAGGTCACTAAGCCTGCGCCACAGAGTGCAAACAAATTCGTCGACTGTGGGTTTCTCCCCAAGGAAGTGTTCCTCTATGGGATCCTGCTTTCTCATCCATTGCCGGTCTGCTTCCTAGGCCTTTATTCCCATCGGCAGTCTAGATTCATCCTTACGTAACAGATCGGTAATGAACCATTTTCCTGGATTATAGCGTTATGAAAGAATGTGAAATGTAGGCGGAAAATTGTTTCGAAACTGGCTAAAATGTTCAAAAATATTAGGTGTGACATCTTCCTTATCTGTAAAGGAATTTTCCTGTTAAACGATTTATATAAAATTGGATTTGTCTGAGGCATTAAAAAAAGCATGTGATTTATTTTATCTTTTAACTACATTTATTATATGACATAAGAAAAATAAATACAAGTGGCATGTCAGACATTGAGAATTAGTAAGGGATTACGAGAGTAAATGTCTCTTTAATTTGGTATTTTGATCGGAAAATATTATATAGGTCTTTCTCATGCTTTTGCTAATTTACAAAATTGGTAATTAGTCAGCCCTTTCACATATCCATGACGCTTATACAATGGCATAGAATTATTTATATAAATAATAACTCTTACATTTAAAAAAAATATAAATGCAATCAAAATGCCGGTTTAAGGAAATACCATTCGTTTAATATTACAATATTTTGCACTCCAAACATTTAGGGACATAAGATCTACATATGCATATTCTTGTTTTATATTGCATATTTATAACTTTTGCAAGTACAATATGTCAAGGATTTAATGTGTTGTAGGTGTCCGGCGGGAAAGATAAGAAAGTAGGTGTGAAGCAATACTTGTCATGTTTAATAAATTCCTAGGCTGATATTAGAAATTTTTTTTTTTAATTCTGTTATTAATATAAAAATACCACCTTTAAGAAGTTAAAATTTATTATGACTATTACGGTATTTTTTTTTTTTTTTTTTTTTTTATTTTTTTTTTTTTTTTTTTTTTTTTAAATATTGTAAGATGTCAAATTTGGATTGATTAAGTATGCTGTGTTTTAAGCAACCCATTTTAAATGGGCTGCACCATTTAATAAAGTGTTTATCTATATATATATATATTTCTATATATATATATATATATATATATATATATATATATAGATAACACTTCTTTCAGCATCACATTCCTTAATCATACTTTATTTTATTTTTACAACACAACAAGTGTTTCAGGAACATCTTTACCATCATCGGGCAAGAACCATAAATTTAGTACATCTAAATAGAATTTAACACTTATTTAGGTACTCTTAATTAAATTCAATAAATAATGTTGCCTATTGTGTTTGTATGAGAACTTGTATGAATTCATTCTTGTATGAAGAATGAATTCATCATCTGCGCTGTTACTTATGCCCTTAACTGAGGCAGATTGTACATCTATCTTAATAAAATATTAAAACAAAAAAAAAAATTTACCTACTTTACAGTATATTCACCATGTTTCTGTTTAGAACTGCTTCATTTAACCTTTCCTGCATAATGGGTTCAAGGGTTCAACGGGTTCTATTTGGACGATTTCAATTTTTTTTTTTTTTTTAATTTAATGGTTTACTTGGATTTCTTGGTATAAAATCCTAAGGCTATTAGTGTCTGTAATAAAATCAATAAATATTTAATAATATTTAATTTTTCTTTTTTATTATTACATTTTTGTTATTTTTAATTTAATTTAAGTAATTTTACAATATTATTATAATAAGAAATTAGTTAAAGCCCTTTCAAATATTCATGGTACTTCTATAGTGGAAAAGTATTTATTAATACTAGAAATAATAATTAATTCTAAATAAAAGTTGTAATATATTAAAACAAAATCCTTTGATATTTTTGAAATTTATTATGTAATTATAGTGTATTTAAAGTCGTATTTTTGGCTTTAAATTTTATTTTCATAAATTTAATTTTTAATAAAATATAGGATATATCTTTATTAGTAGAAAACGGCGTTCTATTATTATTTCTTCATGTAATTTATTTGCAAGATTTCTAACGTCATTATATATACACATATTTATGTTCATGATTGTTTTACACCTTAAAATGAATAAAGTAATGCAAACGTTTTGATAAGCTATAATAATTTTTATATATTATGAATGTATTATTATTATTTTGTTTTTTTTAATGTATTATAATTTTTGGATCTGAGAATGCTTTTGTCCATTAAAGGAGAGAAAGTCCCGAAACCGTTTTCGGTCCTTTAAGAGTACGACCTGATCCGTATTGTCAACTGAATGACTCATCTCATTGTTAAATAATTTTACAGTTGCCAGATGTTCAAGAGGAGAAACCAATTTCAGTTATTCAGGCAGCTTTTGGTGAAATTTGAAAATATTTAAAATTAAAATTTACTGAGTTAGTCCAAATTCATCTGAGTGCAACTTGTATTTAAGTAAATGTTTAATAATAATCTACTTTTGCACACTCATTTATAAATATGTGTTTAAAAATTACTATGAATCCTATATTCTAGAATTTTTAGTTGTTTTTTTTTAGGCCATAGATATATTTTTTTTTTATTTTTTTTTTTTTTTTTTTGTTTTTTTTTAGGCCATAGATATATATATATTCAAATACATTTGGTTTCTAAAGCCGATTATTACACGTGTTGATATAGTGTTGATTTTATTTCTTATAAATTATTACTATTTATGCCTCAATTTACTGATTCATTCTATGATTTTTTTAATATCTTCATATTTGTTATTTTTTTCTAATTTCTTCTGTTAGTCTGTTGTTTATTTATTTATTTTTAATGTTAAGTACATTCAAACCTCTTAAATAGATACGCTAGTAAACAGGATTTTTAGTAAAATGAAGCTTTCAAAAGTGATAAAAAGAAATTACTCATAATATATGCATATAATAACATAAACATGTTTTTTCTTTTTTATGGCTGTCACTAAATATTCTGAAACTAAAAAGCCCAAAATCTACAAATTATCGGTAAAAAATATATAAATACATTATTACAATAAACAGTAAAAAATATTTAGGATCATAAGAATTCCTCGAGACTCACTGCTCAGTCCTACCGTATTTAATCTCCTCCTTCATAAGGAGTCTTGAGAGAAAAAATCTTGTTGGAATCATTATCTGATCAGTATCCTGAAACTTTCTACTTAGCAAATCTATAATAAAAAGGAAACCTTATCTTTACGACTATTTCTTCCTAATAATAACCTTAACCAATTTAATTTTGATTTTTGTGGTGGTATGAGAAAAGTAGCATAAATGAAAATAAAAAGAAGAGTAATTAGGATTGATGAATTAATTGCCACTAGAAAAGTAGCATAAATGAAAATAAAAAGAAGAGTAATTAGGATTGATGAATTAATTGCCACTTCTATTGAGATTATTTTATTAGAAAACTAGTTTCGAATGCTAAACATTCATCTTCAGTTCTTAGAGGTAACTAAAACTTGAGGTAAGGTTTTAGTTACCTCGAAGAACTGAAGATGAATGTTTAGCATTCGAAACTAGTTTTCTAATAAAATAATCTCAATAGAAGTGGCAATTAATTCATCAATCCTAATTGTATTGATCCTTCTATACCATCATGCGATATTCTATACCTCAAGTGAAAAAGAAGAGTAATTGAATAGCGTATTTTATATCCTATATTGGTGGAAACATTGACTAGCTTGCTTCTGACAATCAAATCTGACGATTTATTTAAATTTTATATTTATGTGTATGTGTTGGCATTTTGTGTGCTCTTTATACTTCTGAGCAAAATAAACGTGAGAACAATGTTAGAATAATACATTGCTGAAGTGTCTTAATAAATAAGTTTCGAACAGGAGCACAACTCGTACGCTTGTAACGAACGCCCACTGAAATAAGGAGTGATATAAGATCTTCTGGAGTAGTAAAATATTCTCTCTAGACTATCATACAAGAGCAGTACTCTATCGTCCCTGCATAATATAGTCATTTTAATCACGCATATTCGCAGATTGTATATATATTCAATAAGTTCCTCGAGTTTCAATCAATGTCTGAATATTCACTGAACATCCAGGAATTTATTAAACATTTCATATTGACAGTCGAGAAAAACCTCTTACATCTAAGTACATTCATACCTCTTAGATGGGTAGACTAATAATCAAACAGGATTTTTAGCAAAATGAAACTTTCAAAAGTGATTTAAAAAAATTACTGATAATATATGCATTAACAATAACATAAATATTCCGATATCTCCTGAAAGTTAGATGCCACCAATATGAGTAATAATTAAAAGTCAAGTTAATCAAGCTCAGTATATCCGATAAAATATTTTCTAGTTTATTTTGTGTAAATACTAGTTTTCTATGTACTAACACACAATCGAAACAAATACAGTGCATCTACAATGTTTACTGAAAGAGTTTAGTGGCATTTTCGATTCCTTAATCAATAAATTAAACCTTGAAAAGTTCATATTCGTAAATAAGAATTTTTGAATTGAATTAAATTATTGTTAAAAAATAAAAATAAAACCCTTACCACTAACAACACATGAAGGGTATTGGATTCAGTGCTTAGGTAAGGATGTTACTTGGCCAACGGTTGTGAAAGGAGGGAATTTAAGGAGGGAAATTAAGGGTACCCACTTTGTATAGGCTGTGTACACCAGTATGGTTTCCCGAAAATAAGCCTCGAACGAAATAACAGAAAATAAATTTTCTGCCTTCTAATTATTCTTAATAACATGTTTATAATATGGATAATACAAACAGTTTATAAGTTTATTACTTGAATTCTTATCATTTTTTTAATTTATTGCTTATGCTTGTTTAACTTATTTTTTAGGTTATGTCTTGAAATAGCAATTTATTTTTTACTGTGGTATCGGTACTAAGAATCGAGAATCGATTTCTTAGTATCGATACCAGTTCAAAAAGTTTGGTACCAACACACTCATAAATATAAAATAAATAACTATATATTTGCGTGAAAACATTGTGCTAAATCGAGTTTTTACTTTTCTGGAGAAATTATAAAATATTTTTATTTACCTTATATCAACAAAACAATATCAATATGAATTATCTCCTATCGTTTTAGAACATACATTACGCATTATAATATTCATAATACGGCTTAATTGGGGTAAGCTAAGCATCCCGATGATTGCCTTGAAACTTCCAACTCTTATGCACTTATTACCATGAAAATTCACAAAATGAATGTACCAACTAATAGATGATTTATAAGTGTTTATTTTACCATTGTTACAAAAGTTAAATAATTATTCCTTACTACATTATATTTTATAAGTTCCGATAGCCTTTTTAGAAGAATTGAATTATAGTTCTTCCTGGTCATTGTGTTCTAGTATCATAGTTACTTCAATAGACTCTTGCCTTACAACCCTCTACGCCCACATATGTCACATACAAGGCCGAACCCTACAAGTTCTAATTCAGTAATAAATAAAAATTGAAGATTAAGTGCAGCTTGAGGTCAGCACCTTGGCCGACTGAACTGTCTCACTGGCCGATCCGCTCTTCCGCTCACGCAGAATATGCTGCAACCTTCTGCAGTTTTATTGCTGCATGCTGCAATGTGAGCGTGTTTCCTTAACTGCAACCTTACTGGATAAGCGTATTCAGCTTCCTGCTGTAGATGTCCTGCTACGTTAGCTCAACCAGCAATCCTTCTTTATTAGTGGGAGTTGCCGCTTTGAAATACTAGTTTAAAAAGGGAAAATGCAATTCTGTCAACGTAATTGTGGGTTGTGTGATGAAAACATCTACGTGAGTTTTCTCTTACCGTCCTTACAGCACTATAATTTTCTAAGATTAAACCACATGCAATCCTCTTACAGTTGGATAATATTCTATATCACAATACTCACAAGACAATAAATCCTCTATTTTATGTATCTATAAAGAACGCATGTCACGACCTGTATGGTTCTTTTGAAACAACTAATACATTTATACTGGCATCACAACAAAATATATTACATCATGAGATTCTATAGAAAATTCCATTAAATGATAGCTGATACAATCTGGAACGGATTATTTGAAGTATGTAGGATAAGAATAAATGCAGAGCAGCGAGCGAGTTATATCAGCACTATGAACTCGATTAACTTCTATTGTTTTTGTTAAGTGTTATAATTTTTTTTCATAAAACAATTTTTTTTTTTTTTAACATAATAACTTTATTCAAAACTGTGCACAATGGACAACCAGTGAATGTGAAGTTACATTGAAACAACAGACATGATCAGGCATGAGGGAGTCAGCACCCAGTGGTACAATCTTCAGGCGTGAAACTAAATTATTTGGGATTAGACTAGGACAATAAAGGAGGTCATGAATTTATACTGTTGCCATATTATGTATCTGTTTGTTAGTCTGTCCACGTAGTTTTTTTATGAAATTGTCGATAAAGTTTATGGATATGGGTCTTAACTGTCGGAATACGTAAGTCTGTATGTAGCGTATCGTTTGACACATAAGGAGGGGAGTCTGTTATCAGTCTTAGGAATTTCGATTAAAATGTTTGTATTTTCTTTTGGCCGGTCCACAAATCTGCGATGCATACGTCCAGATGGGTTTTAGCAAGTAACTATAAATGATAATTTTCTGTTTTAAAGGTAGTTTTGAGCGTCTGTAAAGTACTGAGTATAGAAGTCGCAGTCTTAACTGTAACGTCTGTTTTTTTGTCTTGACGTATGGGCCCCATGTCAGTCTTCTATCAAGCGTAAGTCCTAAGTATGTCACTTTTTCAGTTTGATGTAAAGGTTGGTTGTCAATGTAAACAGGCGGGCAGGTCTTGCGTCCTAGTGTAAATGTAATATAAAGGTATTTTTCATAATTAAGTTTTATTTTCCATATCTTACACCAAGTTTGAATCTCGTTGAGGTTGTGTTGAAGTGTTAAGGTGGCTTGTGTAGGGTCCGCGTCTCTAGTCATGATTGCAGTTCATAAAACATTTGATTGCCAAACAAGACATTAGGCAATATTTGTACGAGCGTTACTACGGGAAGGCTGGAACCTAGGGAGGACGGTCTGCTAGGCAACGAAGTTATTTAAGTACTACTAAGTTCTTCCCAAGTTTTTAAAATGCAATTGTAATCATTTTAACCACACATTTACTTACTCTATATTTTTTGTATAGTTGTTAACATCAATGAAGTATAAATTTTTTTTATACATAGCAATCAACGACATTAACAACAATTTGCCTAAGCCTGTCAAAATTTCACTTTTTGCAGACGATATCTTGATATATCTCAAAACGTCTGATATAGCTTTTGGTCAAGACGTTATGTCACACGCTTTGCAGAAATTAGAGACATGGGCAACCCTTTCTGGCTTTCGTTTCTCTCTACGAAAATCTTCAGCGACTCACTTTTGCAAAATTAAAAGATGTACTCAAGCTCTTTTCTATATCACTGGATAACCAAGTAGTAAACAAAATTAATCATTTTCGATGCTTAGACATAGTCTTTGACTCAAGACCCACATGGAAATTCAATATCGATAAAATGATATAAAAAATCACAAAAAAAAATAAAATATTATTAAAACTCTTTCAGACCTGAACTTTGGCTGCGATAGAAACTCACTCTTAAGAATTTATCGGTGCCTAATTAGACCCGTTTTAGATTTCGGATGCGAAGTATATGGTGATGCAGCTAAAAATATCCTCAAGAAACTAGACTCCATTCACCACAAAATGATACGCAGAACAACAGGAGCGTTCAGAACCAGTCCTATATCAAGCGTGCTGTGTGATGCTGAAGAATGGCCTCTAGAGCTCCGTAGGCACTACTTACTATTAAAATTCTTAGGGCACAAAGATTTTTTCGAATTAAGTAGATATAAAATACCTCCCCGAATTTCTACTTATCCGCTTCTATCAGACCTATTCCAGATTCCAAATATCTACTTAGTTCATCCCTATTCTATGCCCCCATGGAAAACAATGCCTCCTTCGACTTCTCACTTTTCTCATAAAATAAAATTACTTAACCGCAAGACTCCATAAAAAAACTTTTTCTTGAGTCTAAATCAAAATATAAAGATTTACTTTTTGTTTATACTGATGCCTCCAAGGAAAACAAAGACACAGGTTGCGCGGTAACATTTTCCGGGACGACAGCTAGATATTGCCTTCCTAAACTATACTCGGTTTTCTCGAGTGAATTATTTGCTATCCAATTAGCGCTTGATATAGTTAAATTTTTAGATAGCAACAAAATAGTAATTTGTACAGACTCTTTCTCGGCTTTAAAAAACTTACAAAACACACACCATTCTAACAATCCAATTTCACACACAATAATAAAACAGTTACTTACAATAAATAAACTAATATACTTTCTTTGGGTACCCAGCCATGTTGGAATACCTGGGAACGAATTGGCTGATGCAGCTGCTAAAGAGGCGAGAAATATGTTTCCCGTGCCCAACTTACCGATTGTCCTCAGCGACCATCAAATATATATTAAACAGAAGTGCAAGGCGGCATGGTTTTATTATTGGAACAGGATTCCGGATAGTAACAAACTTAAAATAATTTGCCCTAATAGTCAACCATGGCCACTGCTAAACGGCTCTGGGAGGGAACAAGTGCTGTTGACTAGGCTGCGCATTGGACACACACGACTCACACACCAACACCTACTTCAAGGTACTTCACAGCCCATGTGCTCAAGGTGCCATGTTCCTCTATCAGTAGAGCACATATTTAGAAACTGCAGTCTACGTCCTACAGCTGGAACACCCATCTTCAACAAAGACCTGGGTACAATCTTCAAAAACTATCAACCAGATGTTCTGAAGTTCCTCAGGAATTGCAGAATCTTTAATACCATTTAGATAAACAAGAAATCAGATATTGGTGCCTCTGGCAATGTTGCAGTACACGGCACCTTAAAATAAATAAATAATTTTTTTTTTAATTAACTTTTAATATTAAATAAACAGTCATATTATGCATTTGAGAATCTTGTGATCAAGAGATCTCAAGTTGCTTGTGATTTCTCCTAATCATCGGTCATCTGAGTTTTTATATTTGTAAACCAGATCTTGGCAACTTTCTCCGATAAGTTTCGTGTTTCTGCTCTTTGGAATTTCAGTTGCTTGCATAACTTTTGTTTGCATATTTTTTGTTTTAAAAAAAAATCTATTTCGAAATATATGGTATATAGAACGGAAGGTATGAAATATATAAATAGATATAACCTTCGCTCCGAAGGGTTTCCGCTCAATATTATATTAATAATATCTTCATTTAAAACTATTTTAAAATATGCGTCCGAAATAATAATAAGGATTAACATTGGATAGAAGGATGACATAGACTTTCGTGTTGAATAGATTGGCTCACAAAATTAAAAGCCATATAGCCACAGACCTTCAGGACTTGAATGGAGATATTGGACATTGGCGAAACTATAGTACATATTTAAAATAGGTCTCGGGCGCGTCTGATGTTTTAACAGGCAGATTAAAGAGATATGTAAATCAGGAAAAGATTTTGATACAATCGATATTCGATAACTCCCACATTTAATAAATAAATAATTTTTATTTTTTAAATTCAAAAATTATTTAATTAAATTAAACAGTAGGAAGTAGATGCACATACTTAGTCAGATGTGTAGCACGTGCTAATGAAACAAGTACCAGTCTTGCCAACTGTCCCCTGCCCCAACATTAAAGTTTTTCTCTTATCGAAAGCAATGTTTAAGGTTTTTTACTTCTTTTTTTTTTTTTTTTTTTTTACTATTTTGTATTTTTAAAATATTGAGAAAACGATGTATCGAAACGACAAATAATTTATAGAAAAAATATCGGAACGTCATAGAAAAGGATCGATATTTACAATTTATCGTTTATCAATACCCATTCCTAGTGTGTAGCTGTCCAGTATCCTGTTTCTTCATTTTTTTATTTCCTTGAAGATGGCGTTCTTAACTCATTGGTGTTTCTTTGTGCCTTGAGTAATATATGATCTTATTTGATTATTGAGATATTGTTTTGGCATTTCTCCTTTTACCGAACAATTACCGAACATAACTTGTGTGTTTAAGCGGAATAAATATAGAAATGAACATGGAAAAGGCAACAAAAATGATCCTTGAGTGTTAAGTGCTGTCTAAGTTACAATAATTAAAGTTACAGCGATATTACTTGTAAAAGACCTGTAAATTTTTTTTTAAAAAACAAGGACGTTTAAAAACATGTTTGACGTCTCTGTTCAAAACCCACTTAATAACTATATCAAGAATTTTGAAAAGAAAGCTGCCGAACATAATTCCAAATAATTTATATGTAACAAGAGCAATAAATATACAAGGCATGAACTGGAAACAAAACATATGGAGAAGAAAGCAGACATTGCATAAGAGCGATAACCGGTACATGGTAGAGGAGCAACTTATCCGCAATTAGAGATGTCTCAATGAGAATCTTCCAGCGGACAAATGGTCAGCACCGCGTTATCCAACTCTTGCGTAATTGTATTATACTTAGATCAGTCAATAGCTCACTGTCCTGCGTATAAACAATTACGCAATTGCGCGGTTGATGATTAATACTGCCAGGTGTGCTCCATGGTTTGGACCATCGACTCCTGGAAGAAGATTTACTGGAGAAAGGCGGCTCCAGGGGCTTAGCCTCGAATGACAATAACTTATAATGATAGAATCAGAACAAGGACTCCCTAGTAGCGGTGATGTTATCTTCAGACCCTATAATGTCACTACCTCAGCAATTTATATTTTATCATTCATTATTTCGATCATAAAGTATACCTATTTTAGTACATCTATATTTTTTTATTAGTAGAAAGTCATGGAATGTATGTTTATTTAATCTTAATAACTCAAGACTAAAGCGACAAGTAACTGCTCGTCGTTACAGACTTCTTCAACATTTACCAGACAAACGTTCAAAGCTTAATTACAAAAGACTTATTTACATGTCTGTGATTAGACCTATTTGGACGTACGGAGTTGAGCTTTGGGGCTCTACTAAACCATCCAATTCATCTCGTATCCAATTCTTTCAATCCAAAATCCTTCGAAATATCCTAAATCCCCCTTGCTTTGTTACCAATAAACTGTTTCATAAAGACCTTAATGTTCCATATGTTGCTGAGTTAGCCCAAACCTGATACCTATCATTTCATTGTAAGATCTATAACCACTCAAATCCATTAGTTTCTCACTCCATTCTCGATAATCCTCCGAGGCGTCTGAAAAGAAGTCTTCTAGAAAAGAAATCTTCTAGTGTAGATTTTTTATTGAAGTGCTACTGATGAATAGTTAGTTTTAAGTTCTGACCTGTCATTGTAATCGTTATCAGCACAGTTACTTGATGTATATATTTGTACAGGAGTAAATTTCAATAAATCGATAATTAAAAAAAAAAAAAAATCATTTATTTATTTATTAGTCTCTAGAAAATATAAAAATTAACTAATTTAATTATATTTTTACTAGAGGTACGCAAGATGGTATTGAAGGTATATAATCAATACAATAAGGATTGATGAATTACTTGCCGCTCTATGGAATTTTTATTTATTAGAAGACCAGTTTCGAATGTTAAACATTCATCATCAGTTATAAAACGATACAAACAATTTCAATACTCCGGCTCTATGCTACATAGATTATCTATATTATTATTTTTTTTTTAATATAAGACAAGAAATTAAACATGTTCCTCTACTCACCTAAAGAGGGAAAATGAAATGTGCTTCTAAAAAATATCAATACCTTAAAGCTATCATGAAATGATAATGAATGTTCAACAATCGAAACAAATCTTCGAATAAATAAATTCCAATAGAAGTTGGAAATAATTCTTCAATTCCAACAAAACCTATAATACGATCACGATTTTAATTTGCTGCTTCCTTTTTGTTTCAGGTAAGGATCGACAGCTCTCAACCTCTCAACATAAATTCGACGTCTCTCAATTTTAGCTCAGGAATCATAAAAAGAGTATAATGAAGGTGATAAAATTTACTAGTTGCATACACATTAAAATAAATATTTATTAGATATTTCCAGCAGTATTTTTATTTTAATAATATGATTATGTACTAGTTATAACTTAGGAATGAATATTTATCCATGTGAGCGCCAAACTTACATTTTGAAAAGAGCGCCTGCAATGCCCGAAATTTTATTGTAATATGGGGGCATATAAAGTCAAAAATTTTTAAATATTTTAATAATGCTAAAATATTCTATAAGTATGAGTTTTAGGGTGTAGGTATAAGTGGGTTCTGTTCATTTTTAACAGGATTTCTGTTACATATTTTGCTTTATATTAAAAAAATGCAGAAAGTGCGGTAGTTCAGATTGGCACCAGAATCCTAGCTTACGGGCCCGGGTTCGAGTCCGACAGTAAGCAGAAAATTTATTCTCTGTTATTTTAGCCGTAGATCGATTACGAGGCCAGAAGACATTCCTAGGCCATACCAAGTCTTATTTTGGGTACCCTAGATTTAGAGAAAACCTTGGTGATTTTGACCGATTCTCCTTTCACAACCGTTAACATGGAAATAGTATTTGCTTACCAAATTGCTGAATCCAATACTGTTCATAGATTGTTAGCGGTTTGCTAAGATGTTAAAATGTAATATTTATTTTATTTATGTCATAATTGCGGGTAATAAGTAACGGTTGTGCTATAAAGTACATATTCATCTCTTATTCAAAAGGAAATTATATAAATAATAATAAGAAATAATAACTACAACTAATTTAATAGATGCGACGAAAAAAACAACAAAAACATTTTATATCCTTGGCTTTCGTGGGGAAATCTAAAAATCAAAAATGTATATTTTTCAGTAGCTTTTTTTTATCGTTTTCCGAAATACTGTGATTATTTTAATAATACCATTTAAAATTGCAATTTAGCACCTTATTAAGGAACTTAACCAATTTATCTCATCGCAGACATTATATGTTAATAGTTAACTCGTTTTAAAGGTACTTAGAAGTGTAAGGTAATTCTTTTCAACAAGCTCCGATATCATATATAGATAATATTTATCTGACATAAATTATATTCTTTACACAAAACCTACCATGACGGGTCAGATGACTCTTATCCGACTTTTGGACAGAAGTTCTTGGAAACGAAATGCATTACTTTGTTTTTTGACTTGACTACTTTTATTAAAAAATATATGAAAAGTATTTTTAAAATATCCCCTCCTCTCTTATTATTGGTTTTTACCGAGAAATTGTAGTCGAAATGTTTTACCGAGATATTGTAGACTTGAAATGTCGGTAGGTCTAGTGTTAAAGAAAATATAGTTTTGTAAACGCAAGGTATAAAATCAAAAACTGTGACTTATAAACATTTTATCTGTTGATGATTCTCTTATATCATAAAAAACTGTAAAAGCACCACACAAGCTTTCCACTATTGTGCAGTTACGGCAAATTAGAAACGGTTTCTGGTTTAAGACCGATAAAGAAAGATGAAAAAAATAATAGAATAAAAAAATCTTGGACCGTAACCATACGCAACCTGCGTTCTAGCAGCTGGCAGGTACGCTTTCACGAAGCAGAACGAAGACTACACAAAGACAATGCAAATTGCTCAACGATTGTTTAAGTCTTGGCTCTTTTATGTGTGTGTAAATCGCGTGAGGTCTCAGTTGGATGAGTGTGAACCGGAGTCTGCAACGCTTGACCGTATTTAGCAATGGCTCTGCTAAATTTCGTTGATAATAATGCTAAAATATTAGATAACATTCAATCAAAAGTCAGTATTAATGATTTCTAATAATAAATCCATTTAAAAATTGCTTTAATTTTAAGATATAACTAAATATTAAATAATAAATTGATTGATCTGAAAAATTTCTATTTAAATATTAAATAAATACTAGGAGTCCTTCAGCATTATTGCCGCATTCCATAAATAATGATGTTTCTTTTAAATCGTTTTCTTAATTTTAATTTACGTGAAGCAAAAGCTACCGATACTTATTCTCTAGAAACTAATATTACATATAATAAATCGCAGTAATGTTCTGCTTGTTAGGATAAATTTTTTTAAACTGTAATTTTTATTATTTGGGGAATGTCTCTCCAGTTTCTACTGAAAATAACACCTTTATACCTAAAATAGCACCTATCCAAACCTAAATCAAGAGTTATAATTATTGTGTTACTTGATTTCTTGATCTTATCGCTGTTGTTGTTTCTGAAATGGGGAGGCTGACGTCTCCTAAAAAACATATACATTTGATTCCTAAAAAGTCCTGACAATTCTACTCATGATCAACTCCTTGGTAACCTTCCCTTAGCTCATCAATAGGTAATTTTAAAACCCTTAAGTCGAAATTAAAATTAATGTTGACTTTCGATTTCCAACATGTTGGTTTTAATTCTTCTGTCAATTTCATATATCTTTATTACCCTTGAATTGTGTGTTAAGTGCAGTTTTGTGAATTTTTTTATATGTATTACCAGAAAAACGATTTTTTTTTTCTATGTGTGTCTGATGGACTAAAGGCTAATGGGTATTAAAAAAATAAATATTTCTTAGTTATTCATTGTGAAAAAAAGGACAAACTTTCAATGGAAAGTTTTATGAAACATGATTTTTGCACTTAAATATTATTCACAGATGACAATGATATTCCTTTTTACCGACATTTGAATGTATATTGCAGTCATTGAGAATATCACCTTAAATCAATCCTTGTATTTTCTTTCTAATTTCCAAAGAGAATATTATGTTAGTTACGACGCACAGTGTGATACGTTAAAATTTCCTCGTACCAATACTTATTTATATTTTTGTTACTTGCCTGACAAAAACTTTTGCCAATTTCTTTACCTGAAAGTGTTCCGAACCTACTAAAACCCCTTATCTACCTTTGATGTCCAGGAACGATTCCAGTGTCTTTTAGCATACTCTGTATTCTTGAGTCTTTAAAAAAATTACCTCTGTTAGATCTCCCTTTGCTTTTCTCTGCATCATAGCTTATAACATTAATTTTCCACATTCTTTCTTTACGCCGCGCAGTGACAAACGTCAAGCGAGAAATCCCCCAATCTGCAATCCATTCGTTTTCCTATTTCCTAGTGTTTGTTCTCTTTACACTTTCTAATTACAGTCACAGTAAGTGCGATAACGCGGGGTCGTAAAATCCTCGGGGTGAGAAACCTGTTCAAAAAATACAGTCTTCAAGTGTGCAGTGAAATTATCTAGCGAAATTACTTCATTATTTAGTGTTAGTTTAATATGGAAATGGATGAATGAATGTGCTTGACAATTAATTAAATAATTTTTAACTTTTTAAAATACATTAACGGTGTTTAAAATCAACATATTTAAAATTAACTGCATATATGCAGTGGTGGCATCAATCAGCTATTTTAAAAATTATCTATTTAATGAAATGCCTAAATGACAATACTATTCAGCTATCATAAATGTCTGAGTTCAGAATAATACAACCGGCTGCAGCTACAGCAACGTCCATATTAAAAAAATAATCATAAGATCACATAAAACCAAGTCAATCATATTATCGTTAAGCACTCGATGAATCATTTAGGTAACAATTCGGAAATTTGTTGTTGTATTATTTACGAATATCATCGTATGTTGTTCTGCTGACTATCTTGGAAACACACTAGAAAGAGAGGCATTTAGTCTTACCCAGTAAACTTTAAATTTACTCATAAATTCAGTAGGAGTAAGGTAATGGATTCCTAATGGGAGGTTCTAGTCCGGTTTAGGCATACGCTTAATTATTTCTGTTATACTAGCCGAGGTTACCACACATATTTTTGAAATTCCATCGCAACCTTCCCTGTCATTTACACCTTCTGGCTCACTCACTATCCAGTTCCGCACATCCTGATAACCCTCCCCCCTCTAAATTAAAACGGCAATGGCCCTGATATCTTTTTTAAATATAAATTTATGTTGAGCCTGTTTTGCCTTTAGTAGAGGGACTGCCTTCAGTGGTTCAGGACTTTTCCGGGATGCTAGAAAATACTAACTGCATTTAGGTCGTTTTGTTTTTTACATTTTTTCATTTGTACTTTAGTTTATTTGTTCCTAAAATTATTAATCAAAATTTTATTTTTTTTGTTTTTCTTATTTTTTTTTTTTTTTTTTTTAATTATTTGATTTTACATTCATCATGCATATTAATGGCTTCTTTGTCATCCATATTACTCACTACCCTTAAATGAGGCAGCTTGTACTATTTATTCAATAAAAAAATTAGATCCTCATGGGGTATACTCAACCTACATGAGACAGGTACCCGTAATTAAGAAAAATCAATTAGTTAAATGTAATTCTAGGTAATTTTTTTCTAAGGCTTTCAGCCTTACTAAGTATAAATATATAAGTGTTTTTTTATATTTATTTCATATTGGGATCAAGTCAAAATGACCCTAAGCTTTGGGAAGATAGAGAGGATCAAAAGAAATTAAAAACTCTTAAAAACGAGCACAAAAATATGGGAAAGCTGTAATCGCAACAACATAAGAGAAGAAGTTGTTATATCAAGACTTGGAATACGCCATACCCGACTAACCCATTGTTATCTAATGACAAAGGATAGTCTACCGAAGTGTGTAACGTGCAAGAATATACAATTAACGATTAGACACATTCTAGAGGACTGCCCTCGATTCTATGATTATTTTCAGGAAGTACGAATAGTAAGAAACATCCAAACTATTCTTGGTGATAATAGTAATAATATACATGAAATTCTCAAAGTCCTCAAAAAATATAACTTTTTTAATTTAATTTAAAATAAAAAACTAGCAAAAATATAATTACAATAATTGAAAAACGAAACAGAAGAATATAAAGCAGGTTGAAGGACGGACACTAAAGACTCTCGGTGTTGAGTGTCTATAAGAAAATTCAACCTAACCTAACCTGAATTCTTCTGATAAGTATCGTTTTTTTGAGAGGATATGTAGATATAATTTTATTTGTTTTGTTTAAAGAGAGAAAATACTTTTTTCTTCTTTTTTTTTATCCTAAATCTTTAAGGAAAACGACAAAGCTAATTTATGACTCTTCAAGCCACCATGTCGCATATTCTCTTGTATTGTATCACACGCTGCATTGGCTTGCACTTTTTGCAGCGGGCAGTTATTGATGATGTATCCTTATGACAAATGGACAGCCCGTCACGATTCCATAACACCTCTATTTCACCCGAACAAATTGTCAATGCATTGCGGCAATAGTCATTCTTATAAAACGGAGCTCTACCCGTGTCCGATACGCGTCATGTTCTATTGAGGTCTTTCTGATTTGAAAGAAGTACAAAATATTGTGACAATATTGTCAATAGTATATTTATACTCAGAGACAATCTTATTTATGGCTATCATTGTTCTGCTTGATTTGAAATCCATTGTAGGGCAGGATTTTCTTATAAATTGAATAGGGGAAAAAATAAATTAAATAAATAAGATAATCAATAGATCAAATTATTTATTGAATCTCAGTGATTTCAATTTTTAACCGGTGTCAAACAATATTTTATATGATTAGATGCTTAAGTCTATTTAACCTAATAAATATGGACATGTTCTTGTGAAAATTATTATTAAGAATAATAGAAACATCTAACGTGTTATACCTGATTGCAGGTATTTAATTCTTTTTTAATAGGTTTTAATAATTAGAAGGCAAAAAAAATCATTTCAAAAAAAGATAAGAAATGAAAAACAGTATAAAAATAAAAATTAAAAAAAAACAAAACAATTGAAATGAATAAATATATATTTTTCTGTTATGATAAATAAAAAGATTACTACGAAAGATGAGTGAATAAACAAATATATAAGTAAAGTATAACAGTTATATTATGTATAATATATAAGATATAAAGGAATGATTAAGGTGAAGCGTAAATAGTGTTATAAATTAAAATGTAGATAGTGGAAAGCAAAAGAAAACGGGGTCATGTTTTATACACTGTGAATAAATGAAAATTAGCACAAACTATACATAATAATTAAATAATAAAACAAAAAATTTAATATATAGATAAAATAAGTAGGAAGTCATATTGGAGGTTTCATATTTGTTAATATAACATTTCTTATTTAGTTTACAATTCCTTGATCCTTCATATCTAAGTGATATTTATGTGCAGTCATTCGGTCCACCTCTCTCATTAAAAAAACATTTCTTGTGTTAGTTCTTAATTTTATTTGAAACCCATGAATGAATCTAGAATTTCTTACTTTTGTTAAAATAGTTAGATATTTTTTAGGATAAGCCGCCTTTACTAATCTATAATTTAGCAGAACGGAAGGCCTTTTGGCCTAATGACCAACCAACTATAGTTACTGAGTAACTCTCTCTTCGCTCGCTTATTGTTTTCAATTATTTATATAATTGATGGTTTTGTTATTAAAAATACTGAAATATTATTAATAAAGTCAACATACTTAAATAAATAAATCTACCTTACAATTAGTTAAAATCAAGTCTGGTTAGAGACAGCGCCTAGTAAATGTCGGTATGTTCTTAATAGTATATTTTTTCAAGTTTCTTTTTCCTTTTTGTTTTTGTATATACTTTCTGTTTTCAATTGAATTTACTATTTCCTAATCTTGTTTTTATTTTGTTCTATATACGGTATTATCTTTATCTGAACTTATAGCAGCCAGAAAGTCATTTGTTCTATTCTTATTATTCTATTTTCCAACTGTTAATTTATTCTCTTCTATTCCTCCATTTTGATTATAATAGTGTGGTGTGTGGAGTTCTCGCTGAATCTCAGGATCCAAGACTGAAGAAGATTGTGTACTGTTGCCTGAGATTTTAGGGATACAACGCCATGACCATATATTTCATCGCTACAAAAATGTTTATTTCCCTCCCTCCTATTAAAATCAACATCATCAGTGAGTTCCCGCAAAACCAGATCCCTTCCCTTAGACCTCTACCTAACTCCCTTCAACACAGCAACCCTCAAACGCTCCTTTATTTCCAGGGCATCTAATTTCTGGAACTACCTTTTATCCAACATTCGCTATTCCTCCACTCTCAATAGCTTTAAATCCTGTCTCTTCCTTTACTTATTAGGTATTCAATCTAATAATCATATTGAAGAAGAAAATATTTTTGATAATGAAATATGAATATTCACAATGCAATTTTGATCTTGTTTCGTATTTTCGTTTTTGTCATAACTAACATATATTTTTTTTTGTTTTGGCCCCTTGGACCACGTGGTTTCTAACTCGGACGACCCTTTCCTCTTAGCCCAGTAACTCTTCATTCTCGGGCTATGGGCCCTCTTCCTCTCCTCGGTCCACTTCACTCGCACTCCGGGTCGTAACGCTTTAGCCGTTACCAACTTGAGAGCATCTGATGTTCTGATGAGGGTTCGGTAGTTATCTCTGGAAACATCCGTAGGATTGATTCATAGAAGTTCTAGATCTTTTCGAACCAGTTTTACCTATTTGGCATTGGTCCCTTTTCCTCTAGAGATGATGTTGAAGATTCTTGAGATAAGTCTCTGGCTGTCCATTCTGACTATGGCCGTAAATTATAAGTCTCCTCTTTCTCATAGCTAATGGTATGCTTCCCAACTGTTGGTATAACTCGTTGTTATGTCTGATTATTAATTAATATTATATTATTATATCAGCTAAGATACATTTATTTCCTTTTATCTTTGTTTACTGTAGTTTTCATTGATTTTTTTTTAATTTTTTTTTTTCTTAGTTTATTTTAAATGTTTTACTCTAAGATTTATTTTTGAGAAATATTTGTAACATATATATAATATTACTTTTATACCATAATTTAAATTTAACATTTTTATATATTTTTCTTGTTTGTGTTATAATTTTATAAACAGCAGCTAGATCTCCTTTATATTGTTCATTATAATTATTCTTAAGGAGCTTTAACCCTGAAATAAAATTTAGTCCTAGAATAAAGATTTTTTTTTTTCCTTTTTTTATTTGACATTAGAGAAAGTATAAAGAGTTATGAATAAAACCAGTATCGCTTCCTATTATAAATGTTATAACTTAACTCCCTTTGACAATCTCATTGTGAGTAGACAAATCTAAAAGCGATCAAGCTAATGATGCAAGAAGGAATGGGAACCGAACTGGCTGTTCTTTTTAAATGAAATAGAAAGTGATTAATGAACAAGTTGCCATCGGACATTTCGTAACAGTCCTCAGGTTTGGAGTTGAGGATCCATGGAAAGAATCGGAGCTAAATGTTTATTGACAAAGCCCCATTGACTAGACGATAATGATGTACTGATCCCAGCGGTTCTATAATGGCAATGCCTCTACGCCACTTTCTTACTTTCACTGAAGCCCAAATCCCTTGCCTATGTTTTTTTTTCTATTCTAGGTACTCAACATTATAACACAATTTTTCTTTATTTGCTTTTAGAAATTTGTTACTGTTTACAGAAAAAAAAGTTGAGCCCCTTGGCTAAAGAAAGAATGACATGTAACATGTTCAAGGGGTTGCCCCCTTGGCCGTCGATGATGCTCATAAATTATTTTTCCTTATCTGTGATTCATTTGTCTGTAGGAGATACATTTTCAAATTAAAAAGGTTAGTCCTGTTGACCGTCTATGTCCTTATGTTCGTTATGTTTTTCCGCTTACCTGTATGATTTTAAATCATTTAGATTAAATTAACAATTATTGATTATTCGAAATAAACAAATAGGGGTTTCAAGCGTGTCTTTCTCCCAAACGGTTGGTCCTAGCAACAAATGTTATACAACAAAAAATATTCTCTACTTGATTTCTGATGCTAAACCGTCGGCAAATTTTCGATTTGAGCAACACCAACAGATCTAGAATGTGTCAAAAAACCTGTACACTTAAAAAATGTAGGCGAAACGTGACTTTTTTTATTCAAACAAATATAGCTCCTAAATGGTAGGTCCTAGCAACAAATGTTATAAAAGAGAATAATTTTCCATTCATTTTCTGATTAGGAAACTGTCAGAAAATTTTCGATCCGAGCAACACTAACAGAGCTAGAGCGTATTAACGCGTAACGCCCTCGCGTTCCCTAGAACCGTATGACTTTTGACCAACCAGGCCACGGGTAAAACATGTTCCATGTATAAAAAATACATCTATTGTGATTTCAACGTTCATAATAAAATTTTCATTTACTGTGAAGCACTTTCCACTGGTAGCTCTTCAATAATAGTTCTATATGCCTAGGTCTCGACGTCATCTTCTGTTCAGACTCCTTAAAGGTTTGTCTGGAATTGAATGGGAAGCAAGTTGAGAGAATATTGGATTTGAATGGTTATGGAGTTTACTATGAAAAGATATGTTTCTGGTTTGGGTTAAAGCAGCGACATATGGAATGTTAAGGTCTTTATGGCAAAGTTTATTTCTGGCAAAGTAAAGAGCATAAATAGCTTTTCATGCAAATCGGTGATTGAGCTTGAATTTCGAACACATAAGGATCAGCAAATCACCAAAATATTCTTTGAAAATATTATAGTAAAATTTCCAATGTTAAACATTAACTTGCATTTGCTTATAACAATAGATTCTTAACGATAATAAAATATAGAATTTATTTGTATAACCAAAACTGATAATTCTGTCATATGATTTGTAAATAGAATTTTTATTATTTGAACTAGTTTAGAGCAGGCGGGGAAAGTTTTTTGTATGTTTCTAAAACTTGTTTCAAGGGCTGAAAATCATCCATAATATATTTTACTATAGCTATTTTAAAAAGTTTTATGTAGATATCTGTCTGTTATGATGTCATTACGAAACCGATTTATTGTACAGTTAAGTCGCTATAATACTGTAAGTCACTCTGCGGCTGGAGAAAAAGTTTTGTGGTAATTGTGTGGTATTAGGAAACCTATAATGGTTTATGTTGGTTCTGGTGTACTGAGTACCGGGTGAATGCTGCTTCTTATACAAGGTAAAAGTTTGGCCTTTTTTATATTGATCTGTAATCGATAATTAGAACCCTGACAGTATTCTGTATAGAAGGGTAAAGCAATTAAAAATGAAAATTGTTTATGAAATTTCTTGAAGAAATGAATTTAGGATATATAGTTATAAATAATAATAACTCCAAGGAGAAACAATACGGCAAACATTTTTCGTTAGTTGAACCTAATAGTTCGCCCAAATACGATACCACCCAACTAACTACATTGGGAAGATTAAATAATGGAGATAGTCTAATGTTATATTTGTGTACTTTTTTATTTGTTAATTAACGTTAAAGCATTTCTATTATCACCTATTATATTTATTTTTAAGTACTTATAATATAGATAAATATGCTACCTTTAGAAAATGGGAACTATGACTAACCAAAACGTGTTAAGATTAGATTTCCCTTGAGGTACAAAACTATCGTTTCGAAACAAGTAAAGAAATTAATTAATTATATGTGTTCAAAGTTCCATTCATTTTTTTTTTTTTTTTTTTTAATAACAAAAACAGTTTTTAGTTAATTTGGAGATAACTATCTATTGTTACAGTTTTCATTTCTACAACTAATTTTATCTTATTTTATTTCATTTTTCGGATATCCACTTACTTAGCCCACGTGGCTCAGCGGAGTAGAAAGCTTGTTAAAAGTAATTAACCAAGAAAACAAACAACCTGAATAAGATTTGGATGGTTGGTCTCCCAAAATACATTTTTAATGATATATGTTTCTCGCTGCTTAATATATTTTTGTTTTGCCTGTTCCATGGAATTGTACCTTTCAGAAGTCTGGTAAATATTATATCAAACTACGATTATCCAACAGTATAATCAACTAATACAGTAGTAGACGATGTCCTTTTTTATTGTTATAATATAATTAGACAATCAGTAAATTAACGGAAATTTGGTCTATTGACATGATAATGACTTGTGAAGCAACTATTCATTTTAAGCAGTTCAATTAAAGGAACTCAATTTAAAAATGTCTATATGAGACCATGTTTTAATATTTCTATGTAACCTTAAAAAAAAAAATAAAAAAAAAATAAATCTATATGTTTTATACTAATAAAATCGAAAGAAATAGGAGATCGAAGGATAATGTTATCCTATTTCCATCACGATTTATATGGCACTGAAAGGACGGGAAGAACCTGGCCGTAATTGTATGTGACCCGGAAGACAGGAAGCTGTCTGAAGGAAAGTTCTATCCGACATATCCAGAGTTCCCTGAGAACAGGAAAAACAGCAGCAGAATTATCGAGTAGTCTAGGATAACATCATTCAATTTATAGTTATCGGCAATGAAGAGGCCTATATTAAAAAAATACACACACACACACACACACACACACACACACATATATATATATATATATATATATATATATATATATATATATATATATATATATATATATTGTTCTCTGTACTTTATTTTCTGTACTTTAACAAAAACAAAATAAATATGGTAGAAAATCCATTAATCTTTTGTAAATTTACAAAATTAGTTACCTTTTATTTAACATGAGTTTATAAACAAAAAAACACAATATTTTTTTAATTTAGTTTATTTATTTTTTACTATTAAACAGGTTTCTATATATTCGAAAACAAAACTTAAGTAGTCAGTACCTCGCCTCTTTTAATATTGATGAACTGGATGAAGGAGAAGAGATAAGAATTTCCGTTGAGAATAGAGCCGGAGAAGGATATCAGTTATTGGAAAATAAATTAAAAATTAACTATAATATATTTAATTCCTCAACATATCCAAAATAAATACATGTTTTTAAAAAATAATTTTTAAATGTTTCGATAATGCACTCTTAAATATTTTGTAGTCCTCTAAACTCTCATTAAAGATTCAAATAACCTGGATATAGAAGTTTTTGTTTTATCTGTTACTGTTACATATAATCGGCATCACCCCATAATCGCCATTATTATCTTAGGCATAATAAAAAACATCGCTGCTATAAGTCATTAAGGTCCCATTACCTTTGCAATCCAAAAAGAAAAACATGTTAAAATTATTATAAATTTTTGAATAAACGATTTTTAATGACCATATATCATTAAATCAGCTAATGAAGTGATTATTTCTGCTTCGCTAAATTAGTGGATGATCTGCTAAGTACCGCAATTATGATAGACTATCCTTTAATTATACGTTACTATTATGTCCTCGTATAACAGTTTCACGGTAATAACCTTTTAATATTCGCCAGTGATTATAGACTATAAAATTTTATTCAATTTTAAAAAGCAGTAATATTTCTTGTTAATCGTAGGATGAAAATGGGTAACTAATTATGCTCATTGCTTTTAATATAATAAAGTACTATCTTAATAAATTCACTTCGTACACCATTAAGTTCATTACTACATTGCTACTTAACTTCTGAACTGATTTTAAATTATCTTTTAATCAGGTTTCTTCTTGTTATTTCTATGATTTTATAGAATACATTTTTCTTATTAACATTTCATTTTGTAATTAGAATTTAAAAAAAACTGTATTTAAAAAGAACATAAATTCACATTTGAATAGAGAAATATTCGAACTCATATGTAAACCATTTCGAAAGTATCGCCATCAGCTCCATCATCTATCTCTTACGTCGAAGTCACACGAGTTGTCGAGTAGAACAGCCTATGGTAATGATGATTAATGAAATTATGGCTACAAATATCATGGCGTTCCCATAGAAGAGACATTTTAGGCTCACATGCATAAATGACATTTATTATTAGAGCTAGCAATAAGCTGAAGGGGAGTAAGGGAGAGAGAGGAACAGAACGAGAAGCAAGAAGAAGTATAAATATAGAAAGAGGGCAGAGACGGGTTAAGAGAGAGAGAGAGAGATAGGGAGGAAGAGAGAGCGAGAGACAGAGAGGGAGGAAGAAAAGAGTGAGAGAGAATGTGTGTGTGTGCGTGTCTGTGTGAGTGTGTGAGAGAGAGACAGAGGGATTGTTTTATATATTTATATCAATCAAAATATATTTATATCGTAAAACTAAAAATGTTACAATCTTTTTTCATATACAAAAATTAAACTATAACTTATTGTAAAAGAAAAAAAAATACGTAAACTAACCTAGGGATTAAAAGAAATAAAAAGAAAAAAAAAGAAATAATAGTAAAACAAAACGATTCATATGATAGATTAAAAGAGGGTAGAGAAAATTTAACAAAGAAAAGAAAAACAAAAACTGAATCTTTAGTTTATATTAGTTTATAGTACCTAGAATTAGAGAGAGAGAGAGAGAGAGAGAGAGAATGCGAGAGAGAGAGAGAGAGAGAGAGAGAGAGAGAGAGAGAGAGAGAGAGAGAGAGAGAGAGAGAGAGAGAGAGAGAGAGAGAGAGAGAGAGAGAGAGAGAGAGAGAGAGAGAGAGAGAGAGAGAGAGAGAGAGAGAGAGAGAGAGAGAGAGTTTAATTATATTTTTTTTACTTTTTTTCTATCCCTCTAATAATTTTATATTTGTAATTTCGATGAAGATGTAGTTTTCTTTTAGTTATTTATTTTTTAATTTATTTATTCCTGTTTAAAACTGTGTAAAATTAGTACATTAAGGAGATGTTTGGTATGTTGATCACTGTATCTTAAAAAGCAATAACCACTCGGTAGTACCTATGATACTTTAAAAGTTCTATTTTAAACTATCCCTATATTATCTTCTTTTCGCTCGGACAGTTATCGGGGATCAACTAGGAACATATTGGGAATTTAGTGGATTCCATTGGGTATAGATCTTGTCCTGGAAGGATAGATACCTGGTGTGTAAGTTTATTTGTGCTTCCATGAGGATTTTACCAACGATTTATCAATTAGGATTGGAACGAGATGAGTTGGATAGTTTCATAGACTGCATAGGTCTAATTACCAAAATGTAAATGATTGCTTTGTAATCAATTGTAAGCTCAAAACTGTAGTATAGTAAACATTGATATCGAAAACGAAGAACATTTACAGTTTTTTGACAAACATTTTGAAAAAAAAAGACAGAATTAGAAGATCCCATGGCCATTTCCTATAAATGTTGGCAAATTAAGTTGCGAAATTTAAATTATAATATCTACAAAACAAAAATATTTTTAAACGTTATATATTTACTTAAGTCATTACTTTGCATAGTAATTATTCATTCTGCCGTCGTACTGTTTGAGATGATTGATTTATTGCTAAATGACAGGTCGTATTTTAATGGCGTAAATGTTGCTAACGTTCTTTTGTTTAACAGAAGAAAAACTACCTGAAGGTAATTAGTGCTAATGAGATAATGATTAACGATGCTAAATATTTATACTTCGGAAAAATTCATTAAAAAAAACTGACCGTCCATGGATCACTAACGAGCTACTAGCATTCCAATGAATGGGGAACATCTATGTTTTCTTAATTAATTTTATAGAAAACAATTCATTATGATAAATTTAAGAATATTAAATGAACATTTACTACACATGATGGTTATAAAATTTTATTTTGATCAAACAAATTCATTTAGCTATAGTTTTTTCACGAACATAAAACTGAGGAAATTTGATGAAGAAGTATAATGAGTAGGTGGCAAAGCAAGAGTGAAATAAAGACAGAGAATGGTAAAAGAGAGAGGGAAAGAGACTGTGAATATTAGTATAAATAATATCTCATTTATTCTATTTTGAAAACTAATCTTGATATTATTTTTAATGTAACACATTTCTGTTTAAGTCCCAATGTCTTTAAATTTGCATGATTAGAGAATAAAACAGGATAAAATTTACACTTATTGCTTATCGCTGGGTTTTAAGTGAAACTATATCAAAAAATATGGTTTTGAGTAACCACTGATAAATTATTTAGCTTTGGTACTGTCATTATGTTATAAAATAAAATAAAGACCTGGCACTTTCATTTCCTTAACTTATTTGATGAAATAATGTTCCTACCAAAGTAGACAAAGCAATAATATTCTTTTATTGGAATTTACTTAAAACAATGTTTTTTTTTTTTTTTTTTTTTTTTTTTTTTTAGTTTCACTTGTGACCCTACGATAAATATGATTTTTTTTGTTTCTTATATATTTGAAAAACTGACCATTGGTGTGATCTTATGAGTTACGTTATTGATGTATTACGGAAAATTTAGCTATGATGATTATTGTTAAAGAATCATTATTGCTTTTTGCTATCTGAACCTTCTGTAAGTGTTTCACAAATTATTTGGATCTCTCAGGATACTCTCAAATCCCACGACAGTTTCGAATGAAAGAAAGAACTATTTTTGATAATTTGAGTGACCAGATCTATTCGTGCCGTGTAATATTATCGATTAGTGTCTAAGTTGAACTGACAGGAATTTGGCTTCACAACATCCCTAAGTGACATTTAAATTAGGATATTATTAATCCAAATAAAAAAAAATGATCATTGACCTATTTCACTTTTTTCATCTTGATATTATTATTAAATGTTATGGAATAATCAAGATTTTTTCTATTTCATTTTTAGTCTTTTAATAGTAAACTCCTTACTCAAACCCACCAGTTTTTAAAAACATAGAGATTTCCCATTTATTGGGGGTACTATTACTTCGTCAGCGATCCAGGAACGGTCAGTTTTTTTTAAATAATATTTTTCGAAGTATAAGTATTTAGCATCTCAATTATTTTTTCAATATATTCCCGGAAATACTGAATAGTATTAGAGTAGACTGTAAAGAAGATGGCCACTAGACCTCCTAACGTAGAATATTGATTGAAGTGCTACAAGAACCAAGTCAATTAAAAGTTAATATGTCTTTATGTAGATCATCCCTCTCATTTGATTGATATATTTTTATATGAAATTGTAAATTTGTATCAATGAATATGAGGATGTACAAACATTTTTGTGCTTCACCTAATGTGTTTAGTTTTATTCTCTGGATAGGTGATCTATCAAGGTTAGGGCAACATTCTATTAAGTGAGTGCCTGACCTAATGAAAAATCTTGTATAAGATGCAGAATATAGTAGTATAACCAAAATCCTTCATTCCATGTGGTGCATGTTCATTTATTTATTTATTTTTTATTTATTTTTTTTTTGATGAGTCAAAGATTTTCTATTTCATAGTAAGAAATATAGAATTGACTATTAAGTAATTATAAGAGGAAGATGATCAGGGATTTAGTCAGAAAAAAGTTTTCTTTTCTTGGACGCGTTTTTTTCTTTCTTCTTACTGCATTCCTGATTATCCTCTCAATATTTTTTTGTCCATCTAGTCCTCTTTTAAGTAGTTCGGTGGCCCTGTAGAAGACGTGCAAGGCAGGCGAAACGTCGGCTTTTTTTCATCTTGGACGTATCTTTTTATTTTTCCTAGCTGAAAGCCTGTTTAAGTTTCTGCTCTGAACATGTGTTATAAATGGCAAATTTACATAGTATAGGATGTATAAAATGTATTTATGTTTATAAATATCATATTTCTATTATTTGTTTAATTTGTTGTTAAACTTCCATCACTCCAGTTAAAGCTATAACGATGAGTCATCCCACAGACTATCATATATTTTTTCGCCAGTTTGAAAAACGGAAATTTCGGCGTGGATTATTAACATATAATCAATTCGCCCAAGTAAAACTTCTAAAAGCTTAAGGACTTCCGGACCTTTAAAACTTCGTCATTACTTTTTAAAATATTTTCTAATTCTAATTTTAAACAAACATTACTAGTTCTTTGCTCAGCTATCTTTAACATTGTTATTATAAGAGATACAGACACTTTAAAGAAAAAGTAGCATGACACACCAACCTGCTTGTTCAGTAATTCCCTACAATTTTGAAATTGAATTTTTTAAAAATTTATTTTATCATTTTTATCTTTCATTATTAAAAATGTCAGTTCTAGATGAGCCCGCTGTAGAGGATATGAACTACCTATCATGCTTTCCAAGCCACATTTTACTTAAATTTTGTAAGCCAGTATATTTGCTGATTTGTACAATTTTTTAGCATTTGTTTTTTCAATGTCCATGTAGATCAAGGCCAAAACAAACTCTTTCAGTTTTCTGATTACGGTCATTTGATTGTATCCCATTTATGGTTATATCGCTTCTATTCGTTTTGGCCGATTGTTCAATTATTTATTATTTTATCTATTCATAACTCAATACGATAATTTTCGAGATGTGATTAAACATGTTTTATATCTATAAAATGTCCCTCTTTTAAACATGGTTTAGAAATAAAAGGTAGACAAAGGTTTGTCTTACAAAAATACGATCTTATCTGTTCTAAGCTGTAAATATAAATGTACTAGCAGCTGTAAATTGTGTGCCCTGACGTCTTGCTATGAACTATTGCTTTGGCGATCGTGCAATTTCGCCTTGAGGCACACTGAACTCCTACACTCACCGTTTAAGGTATCACCCTAGCCCGACCTCATAACCTTTGTTATTTATAATAAAAAGTCAACTTAATAAAATATGTCCTGAGATTTCGAAAAGTGATTGTAGAATATAATAAGCAGGAGAATATTATTAATAACATTGTGATACATATGGTATCTACAGGGTTCAGCCCTAGCACCACTGTTATGTTTAATATTTTTTATCAAGCCATTTAGACTCTGATTAGATTTTGATAACCATTTGAGCCCTGGAGTGATATTAGTAAAACCTGGAACAAATTTTTTTTTAACATTTCCATGGCTTTTGCAATGTATTGAATTATTTAAAATTTTGCGTGCTTGTCAATTCTTAAACTTTGTGATTACTCTAAAAATACGATTTGCGCCAAATGTATAATTTAAAATATTAAAAATCCTGCTGTGACGCTTACTACTTTACTCGTTATCAAGGTAATTTGACTTTTCCACTTCTTTTCGATAACCACCGATATAATATCAACGATGACACGATAGATTGGTTTTTATCCCTTACATCATTGTGAGGCTTCAAACTATGTCCACCGAACTTTAGGCACTCTATACAAATGACCATATATTAATAATATAACTCCAGGTTGCATCCCACCAGGATGACCAACCAGCTTCATACATATTGGCAAAAAAGGAAAATAAAGTCACTGCTGACAGAAATTGTCAAAGACAAACAAAAACTGAGAATAACAGACGGAGACATAAACAACTAAGCGTCTCATAGGAGTAAACTTAAGTAAACAAGATTCCAGGACAATCCTCCACGGAGGAAGACAGGCACCCTCTGGACAAAGGAAAGAAAAGAACAACACAGCCAGAGGATGCGTGACTACTGGGAAAACATTAAGAACCATCCCAAATGCAAGAGTTGAATATGTCCATAGATAGCCTATAAGGAAATAAAAAAAATAATAATAAAATAAGTTATTGATATATCTTAGTTCAATTCTCCATTTTTTCAGATCAACATTGTTTATCAGAGTTGTTGGATTAAAATCGCTCTAAAAAGCAAAAAAAATTAAAGATCTTATTCATAGAAGTCTTTATGTTACTCATTAAGCACCAACCAGATACATATACTATTAAAGTATAATTCTTAAGATTCCATTTTTTTTTCTCTTAATTTTAGACACTTTCGTCATTTACAAAATTTTTTTTAAATTTTAAATCCTGATTTTTATGAAACCTGCTTTTTATTTTGTTTATGTCCTAGACCAACTGTGGAATGTAAATACCAGCTAAAAAAACTTTAAAGCAACTTTCATTGTATATTAATGATATGAGATGTACCGTTAACTCTCCAATAACTCATTCCTCGATTCTTGGCATCGTTTAAAGGTTTTTGTAAAGAAATATTAATGAGTACAGCATTAATTAAATGACAAGACATTTATAGCAAAATATAAACATATTTGAAAAGTCCTTGGAATATCCATGTTTATACATTCACTTTCTTTGTACAACTATTGTTATCAACCTAATAATAATGAAATGAAATGAAAAAAAACAAAAAAACTTTATTCTGGGACATACTATCACCTAAGAATAAGGTACATAAGATTATTGGTATAATAGTCTTATCGCATTACTAAAATTAAGTAATTTTTTATTTAAACTGAATTGATATTTACAACTGTATGCAATAAACAATTTTGTGATAAATGATTACAATATGTTCAATAACTTGTGAAGAACTACTCATTAGTATTACTTCAATAACTATTCTACATTAGAAGGTTCCTTTTCAGAGTCCTCAGATGGTTGTAGGGAATGGATTGAGAAGCAAGTTGGGAGGCTAGTGGATTCAATTGGGTATGTAGCTTGTCATAGAAGCATAGGTATCTGTTTGGGCTAAATCTGCATCTAGATCATTTTGGGTCAGTTTATTTGCGACATAATAAGGATCATTAAGGATTTTAAGAAGGGTTTTGATCTGTAAGAATTGGATACGAGAAGAATTAGAAGGTTTAGAGGAGCCCCAAAGCTCAACTCCGTACGTCCAAATGGGTCTAATTACTGTCAAGTCAATAAGTATTTTGTAACTAATGGGAGCTTTGAATGCTTGTCGAAAATGTCGAGCAGTTTCTTATCTTTGAAGTCTTCTATGTGGATTGCAAGAAAGCCATTTATCCAGATTGAATCCTAAGTAAATGATAAATATTTTTATTGTGTTTTATCAATAAAAAAGTAATATAACCAGTTTCACATATTTATCTTACTATAATATTTAATATTAATTTAATATTTACGATTTAAGATAATATGTATTAAAGTTTATTTTTTAAAACGTAACATTATAGATGTATTTCTCATACTTGAATTCATATATACCATGTCCATGTTCATAGCACCAATGTCCACATAGTGGTCTGCTAGACTATCCTAAGTATTATTTCTATTACAACTTTTTAAGTAAATCTGTCTTGTATGAAATCTAATTAATAAGACTTATTTATTAATTAAAGTTAATAAGACTAAGGAATAATGTATTGTAACGTAATTTCTAAACTACTCAATATTTGACAATCCATCTCGCAAGGGGATGTTTTAGCTTGTAAGTCAGATTTGAATACCAATTTTTTTGTGAGTAGTAGGGACATACGAGTATAATAGTACAAACTAGGGTTATAGCACAGACACAATGAGCATTAGGAGCTGAAAAAAAAATTAAAATCACGTTTAATTTTTTTTTTCTCAGCTCTCAGTCAAAATAGAGAAAGAATAAGGAAGCGGGGTATCTCAGGGGGTAAGGCACTTGGCCACCATGTTCCGGGGCCCGGGTTAGAGGAGGCTGAAGGCTGAAAATTTAATTTCTGTTTCTTTGGCTGTGGATCGACTTCGGGGTCTGGAGAGGTTTGGAGACTCCTGGGACACACCCAGCATCTATAAAGTGGGTACCCTTAATTGTTCCGTTGGTCACGGAACTTCCTAATTTATTACGAATGCTTCTTTACCAAGAATTGAACCCGAGACCCTTCATGGGTTGTAGTGGCTCAGGTTTTTTTTTTTCTTAGTAAGAATACTGATAGGCTATTGAGTATATGAAATTCAAACGCAATTATTGTGCGAGCATATTGTGTTCACCTCTCATTTCCACCTTTTCACACCTACATATATTAACTTCAAGGATAACTTACGATTCATAAAACGATTATTTACGACATCCATAATCCCTGTCCCATTTAAAAACGATAATTCATGAGTATTGCGCATGAGAACTATATCCTGGAGATGAGGCGTGAACGGGCAGACTCAAATTGCTGGCAGGGGTGGCTAGCTCTAGGGGTGGTTTCGAAACTGCGGATGGTTGCTGACCTACACGACAGTCACGTGGAACAAAAGGTCGGACTAAAGGTCACGTGGCCAGGTCACGTGCTCTACCTTTCGCCGCAGCGATCTTGGCATTTGCTTAACAATGGATCCTCCCACGATATCCGCTCGGAGCTGAAGACACCGCCCTGTTCCTCCAGCTCCAGAAGCTTCTCTTCGTGTGGCACCTGGAATACATTAATCCTTCTGGGGACACCTCCTTACTGGAGGGTCTGAATGAGTAGTGTCTGTGCTTATGTAAGTGCGTCACGTTCAGGAGCACATGATCGTGACTGTTATAGCCCACATCTCTCGAGTCGTCTATTTTTAAAACCCTCAGAGCACTTAGTGATGCATCTATGTTACTTGATTTCCGAATCTAAAGTCTTATCTTCATTGAAGAATGTGGACGTTAGGTCTATATAAATTCTCGCGATAAACAACTATACTACTTGAAAAGCCAAATCTATTGTCAGCATTAATGACCTATTTGCCACTGTTACATTGTTTTGTTTTTTTTATTCGAAGACATTGATATTAAACATCCATCATCAGTTCAAAAACCATATATAAATTTGTTTATAAAAACATGTTAATACTCACTAGAGGAGGCAAAATGGCTTCAAAAAGATATCAAGACTTAGAGCAGACGGATTGCAAAGAAACCTTACACTATATATATATATATATATATATATATATATATATATATATATATATATATATATATATATATATATATATATATATATATATAGTGTTTATATATAGTGATATTTGTAAATATGTATTATAATGTTCTAAAATTTATTTCCAGTATAAACAGAAAAACCGACCAATCATAACAAAAACTTAAAGGACTACCCATATATCTGACTAATAAATGTAGTATAGCGTCTCTATATAAAACACAGAGTTTCAACTATTCTCGGATGTGAGATTAATGCCTCATGTTGAAAACTGAAAAATTAGATATTTACTAATCATTAAAAAATATTAAAATTATTCAAAAGTAATAAAGATGTTTTTAAAAAATTACCAGCTAAATATTTATCCAAAAGTCAAATATATAAATAGAAAAACCAATCAGTTATAGGAAAAGCCGAAAGGTCTTAAAACATCTACCTGACATTTAGATTCAGAGCTTCAGACCTATATTTACCTTCAGTCTGTTCTTCATCTTGATATCTTTTAGAAGCCATTGCATTTTGTCTTCTTAGGTGAGTATCAACATTTTTGTTTTATTGTATTACATTTTCAAAAATTTTGATGATGTTTTGAATTTTAGAAATCATGATGGTTTAACATTCAAAATTAGTCTTTGAATAAAAAAACAAAACAATTCCAATAGATATGCCAAATAAACCACAGATCCTAATAGTATTGACCCTATTGTGATTTACTAGAGTTATTGATAGTAAAGATGCTTATCTGAAGTAAATCACTCGGTGTTTATCGAGTTTTAGTCTTCTTTGAAAATACATTAAATTTTTTCTAAAAATATTCTTTTGTACTAATTAATAATTTTCGATGTTCATAGTTAAGATAATAACTCTAAAGCTGCGGATCTCAAACTTTTTATTTTGAGCCCACCCATATGGTTTAACTTTAACGTCAATCTTATGTGTATTGTGTATCTAGTGCATTTTTATACACATTTACTTTTTCTGGTAATTTTGATATAAGTTACATGTTCAAAGATTATTCTAATTAGAACAATGGGTTCAATGTTAAAATAATTAAAAACTCAAGTAAATCACAAATAAATCTGATGAGCCTATTTTTCCTCGGCACAAGGCTTGTGCCTTCAGTTCATATTCATGTCAACAAAGCATGTTTTCTCGCTACATGCGATTGCATCTGGTCTGATTCTTCAGCTATGGTTTGAAGATATAGAAATAACAAAATCGTCGCTTTTAATACCAGAATCATACAAACGTTTTGGAATGATTAAAAATACAAAATATTTCACAACGTTTATTTTTCCTCACAAAAGTTCATTTTTTTTTTTTTTTTAATAACTGTGCTTTGCATCTCCCCCAAAACCCTTTGAGAACGACTGCTTCAAAGCCTCTGACGGATGAATTATCATTTCAATGACAGGTTTCTGAAAAAGATTTACCTCATTAACTAATACTGATTCTTTCAACCTTGATTTCTTGTCACTTTTAGTAATATTCATTATTATTTCTGACTTAAGCGATAATACCACAATGAGCCTTACGTACCCTCCTGTGGTGCTGTTGAACGGATTGCGGCCGCCACGACTCCAACCCGACTCCCTTCGCCCGTGGAGGGGGAGATGCTCCCCGAGATGCACGACCTCCCGATGTAGCGGATTGCCAACACCAACCTTCCACAGCCATGACCCTTCCAATTGATATTGTTGCCGTCATCCTTTCCTTCTCCTTTGTCTCATGACATTTGCCTCCTCTTCGGTATCTTCGCGATACTTGCGACACCTACTCTGTATGCTAATCGGAATTCAATTGTTGAATTATTAATAATTCTCATTGTTTTCGACCTATTCATTATCTGAGGTACGGGTTCTGAGTTTGCATTCAGATCGGAAATCAGAGTAGTTGCTTTTTCAATGCCAATCCTGAACAAACATCTCCTTTCACAATCGTAAAAGATTATTGCATTTTTTCTTTTCATTTATAGACAAATCATTATCTTCTTATAAATTCGTTCTACATTGAGTGATATATGACACCAAGAGGAGTACTATCTAGGAGGCGATGGATCCAGGATATTAAAAAGTAACTTGCAGTCCTTTGTGTCTGAATTCGGAGACCAAAGAGCGCTGCATCGCGGCGTACAGAGAGGACTGGTATATACGCTATTCGACAGCAACAAAAAGATGAATAAACCATCGATATCCCTCACGGAAAGGTAGAAATGCCTCCCCTGTAAAAACAGACTCATCTCCCCATAAAATTCACCTAAAAAGTGGTATTCTTCAACACAATCTGCATTCAGAAGCTAACGGCAAAATTAAGGTCTATGTTCATTATCATTGGGGTTTAAACCTTAAATTGATAATCTAATCAAATAAATCCTAAATAATAATAATAAATAAATCAATGTAATAAAATAAGATCCTCTGATCTGGTGTCGCTTTATTGACAGTTTTCGTTTATTTTCTATTAAACAATAATTTTTTTCTTTGTTTTTTATTCCAATGAAGAGTTTATTATGTTTAAAATGCACATTTCCATTAAGGGATTGTCATAACGTTTTATTTACACAAGTAACTGATTTGTATGCCAAATCAGTTAACACCATGTTTTTTTTCGGTTTCAAAAGTAAATTGCTCCATTAGATCGAAACAGAATCATGACTTTTAAATTTAAATTAAATGTTTAGTTTTTGTGAGATTTGCAATTTTGAGGAAAGTTTTTTCGAAAAACAGTGAGCGTTGAAGTAACATAATACATTGTAAGTTCCCTAAATAAGGTGGAGATCAAGCTGTTTGTTAGATGTAAAGTTTTTAAAATTCAAGGTTACATGTACTTTGCTCTTATAGGAATTTTAATGCTAAATCCGAAACAAAATGGAGATATTACAGATTTTATAGTAAAAAACGTAGTTTCCTCAAAAAAATCTTTGATTTATCGTAAATAAGCAACGGATTAGAATAGAAAGGTGAGGTCTGTGGCATTTTTCTACGTTTTTGACCTAGTTCACCCATTTTTTTTTTTATTTTTTATTTTTTATTATTATTATTTTTTACAATAAAAAGTACTCACCCTGTATATCTTATTACTACCATATTCTCCCCATAATGGAAGGCGTTCGGTTCTTCTTGTTTCTCCAATAGGCTTTCATTCTTTCCGAGAAAGCTCGTTTACGTTGTTCTGACCACTTCAGTATGTACTGCTTTTGCTTCGGTTGCTCTGATGTAACTTCCCACTCGTTGATTTTGTGTCTTTATATACATTATTTAATTATACATACGTACTTATTGTACTTTATACATACGTAAATTATTGACTCTAATGCTCCCAACCCAGCTCCATTTCCCTCGTATGATGGCATGGCTTCGGTTGGTTTCTTTTAAGCTGCTAAACTGGTGCTGGCATTATATACCAAACATATTTCTGGACTATTTGACAACGATTCTCGAATGGTTTAATGGAAATACTGTTGTGATAATCCATTTATTAGTTTCTGTCGGAATGTTTATGAACAATAGCAGAACTGAAGTGAAGCTGAGAGATTTTCCTCTGCCATACAGGGAAAAATGTCCGGAAGTAGTAATTCTAATAAGTATCTCCATTCCACACCTAAAACTTTTTTTTCAGGATGCAGCATCAGTGGTTAAGATCTTGTTTAAAAAACAAACAAAAAAAAAAGACATAATTATTAAAAAAAAAAAAAAAAAAAATGGATAAGTCTGAAATCTACTATGTCCTGTCACAATATTCACAGCAAGGATAGTTATTTGAATATAAATTTTGAAAATTATAAAATATAGACAGTTAATTAATTTGTGACACTATATATCATATATGTATTTACTTGTACATGATTAGTTGTCTGCTTAGCAATTAGTAATTCGTGAACTATTCATTATGCAAATTAATGTTGACATGAACACTGCTGAGCGTAATTTATAACATGAAATTCCGTTAGTAGTGATGTCGATCAGCTGTCGGAACACGCGTTGTCCTTCACGGAGCAGGGTTAAGGACGAACGACACAGAAAAATATATCGACAAGGAAAGTGCCATGTGTTGTTAGCCTAGTATTTCTTGATTAATATCAAAATATTGTGGATCCCTGATATATGGTGAATTGACTGAAGATTATAACTAAAAATATGATGTATTTCTATCAATAAATCTAAAAGTAAAAATATACAATAAGAGACTTTAAATCAATTTTTTATTTTTAAAAAATATAATAATAAAATTCTCAGTCTTTTTTCCCCTATTCCTTTTAATTTAATATTTTAAAAATATTTTGCACCTGACAACACTACTAAACTAATTACTGATGCTTATAGGGAGGAAGAAGGAATCAACATATAAACAAACAAAATAAATGATAAACTATATATATGTATGCAATAAAACAAATAGAAAGATCAGGCTAATTTACAATTAAAAAAAAAAATAATAATAACAGAAGAAGATGGCTTCTTTTCAGACGCCTTGGAGGATTATCGGAAATGGAGTGGGAAGCAAGTTGAGAAACTAATGGATTTGAGTGGTTATAGAGCTTACTATGAAAGGATAAGTATCTGGTTTGGGCTAACTCAGCAACATATGGAACATTAAGGTCTTTATGGATAAGTTTATTGGTGACGAAGTGAAGGGCATTTAGGATTTTTTGAAGGATTTTGGATTGTAAGGATTAGATACGAGATGAATTGGATGGTTTAGTAGAGCCCCAAAGCTGAACTCCGTACGTCTAAATAGGTCTAAACACAGTCATGTAAATAAGTCTTCTGTAATGAATTGGGAACTTTGTCTTTCGTTTGTCTAGTAAATGTTGAAGTAGTCTGTAACGACATGCAGTTTCTTGTCGCTTTAATCTTGTATGTGGATTCCAAGTAAGACGTTTGTCCAAGTGGAGTCCTTGGAAGCGAATCTGTTCGACAGAAATTAGTGGAATTTCATTGAAGGATACTGTAGGACAGGAAGTCGTAGATTTACGACAAATGGGTAAAGGTTATTTGGCGAGATTTGTTTGGGTTTATTTTGATTCTCCATTTTTGACACCATTCTTGAATGTTTAGGATATGGGACTGGAGAGTTTTTGGGAGGCAATGAAGGGATCATTTTTTACTGATAATAAACATAAGTAAGTAAATAAGTAAATAAGTGGTGAGGACAGTGGTAGGATGAGTTGGGATGTCAGCTGTATACACCGTGTATTTAAAAGTTTAATATAAACATCATGAACAAATATATCCAGAATAGGATAAGAAGGCTTGTATTCTGGTCACATAGACTAATTATTAAGTTTATAACAACTTTATTATGTTCCTAAAATGTCTGTAAAATAATATGGACAAAATGGGGAACATAATTTATTATTTATTTATTTATGATTTATTATTTATTCATTAAAAACTGTAAAAATTATAATTTAATTTTAAAATTAATTAGAATTGCATAAACTCTACCTTGAACCATTCCCTATACAGCAACTCTCGGAATAATTTATTTCATGGTTTTTAAATATTACTATTAGCTCATTAATGGATATTTATATAATAGTTGCATTGTGGCTCAAAAAATATAAAAAGTGAACGGGTTTCCTTGAACACGATATTCGTACAGTAATTAACTATTTTCTTAGCTGCATCTCCCATTCTGTTCGCTACGCATTCTTATCCAAATGGTTTATTATCGCACAGCCTAAGGATGAGTTTTTATTTATTCTTTTATATTTATGAAATCAAGTAATAATAATGTTTTATCCAAACTTCCTTTTCAATTTTAACTTAGTTATTTTAACATTACAGTCTTTTTAGTTAAACAAATATCTGAGTTGGTCACAAGTAATATCTAGGTCTTCTTAGCAAGTCTAGAAGTTATGGAAGAAAATTAAACTTAATAAATTTTCCAGTTTTATAAAAACGAGTAAATCGGCTTTTATTTTAAAATAAATTTCTTATTTAAATAAAATTAAACATATTTTTATCCAACTGATTGTCGTTTGTTCCCAACATTTTGTTTCTCACAGCACCTATCATGAATTTGTATGTGTAATTAATTTTCTTATTTTTTTTTTTCTGTTTCAGGTATGTTAATTTTCCTCTCCTTCTTGTGGCTTCAGTTGGAAATCTTACCTCCTCACAACTAGAAGTTTTCTGATATAGGCAGGTTGGTGTATTTGGTTTACTTTTGAATTAAGTAAATTATTTAATAATCAATGAATTCTGTTCATGAAAATATATTTATCCTAAACCTATGCTATTTATAAATACTTATGCTCTTTCGAATAGTATGATTGTTTCAATTATAAATTTTCTTGCAAAACTTTTCATGATCTTTTTAAAACCGGACTGGGGTTACATGAACTTGGGCACAAATCAGGAATTCGCAAATCACCTCAACGAAATAAGAGCAGTATATCAAAATTTTGCAACACAATCCACTTTATTGATGATAATAAAAAAATACAGTTATCTTAAAATATTGTGGATATTTTTTTTTTTTTATTTGTATATTTCTTTTTATTTTATTTTATAAGACGTTTTAGTAAACATATTTTTTTTATTTCTATAGTTTATCACAGTATGTGGCGAAACTTTGACCCCTGGCCTATCTAACTATTATTTAAACCACTATCTTTATGGATGTGTCATCCGAACGATGTTAAATACTTACTTCATATTATCTGTTTCTAAGTCCTACACAATATTTTCAATAAAACTTTTGTCCTCGACATCATATTCATGGGTATGTGTATTTTTGAAATCTCTTCGAAATCTTTCCAACTATTCCAATCCTCTGAATCATACATTATCCAATTTCACATACCGCAATAATATCCAAGGGTTAAAACAGCAGTAGCCCTGAGACCTATTGTAAATATTCATCTTGCTGGAGGTCTGGCCTTGCAATGGCCATCATTGCTCAAGTAAGCGAATGTGGCATACCGCTCTTGTTTAGCTTCCACAGATTTTGATCTATTAGCGGAATGACTAACTTAGTTCAGGATATAAAAGGTGGATTTATACATTAGTAAAAATGTATATATAACTTAAATGTATATGAAACTGTTTCTCTAGATTTCAATTTATTATTATATTTATTTCATATTGTTTTATATTATAGTTTATAACATATTTAGTATATATGTTTTTTAATTCCATTTTATTTTATTTATTTTCATCGTACATATGATGGATTATTTGTTATGCATATTGGTTATTACCACAATGGAAGACAGATTGTAATATTAAGCCTATAAAAAACATTTCAAATGTTGCTTTATTTTGGATAAAAAATCTTTTAATATTATCATTCAAAGTTAAGTCCATTGTTTTCAACAACTTTCACATATCTTACTATTTGATAACGATAATACTCCTCCGGTTTAGATATTATGTATTCTTCATATCCAATTTTTACGTCCTCTTAAATATCGAAGAAGCGACCTTTTAAAAAATGAGCCATTTATCTAAACAAACCATGACCTGATGGTGCAATATATACGCTATGCGCAAGATGAAAAACGTTTACTCCTTGCAATTCTGATAATTTTTCCTTTGTCAAACAGGTACGATGTGCTGGGAACATTGTCGTGTTGATGAATGATTTGGTTCCTGTTGATCGAAGCTAGGGAAAAATACAAATTTAAAATGTCTTCGAATTTTCACCTACCATAGAGCATTACTTATTTTTCCAAAACTCTCCAAACTAACTCCTTTAAAAGCGCGAATTTCTTCTGCGGCTGCTTTTCCGCCTAGATTTTTTTCTTCTAATATTGCCTGTGCTATTAAATTAATGACCCCATAAAGCCAAATCAAGGACTCAAAGGATCAGTTAAAGTAAACATTGGTGTGCACATTAAGAACAGAAACATTATTATAAGGATTTATTACGATAGTTGGAATTAAGAGCTGTGTGCATGCACAAGGACCTTTGAAACAATCTAATATATCATATAATTATATGATTTTAAAATCATTCTACTGTAATTACATTGTATATCGTTAAATATGATCAAAGCTTATGATATGGTTATAAATATTTCAATCATAATAGCACGACTACTCCAGCAAATTATATTTTTACACTTCCAACATAGCCTGCTTATGGTTCGTTTAATTTCTTATTAGCGTTTAATGAAATACTAGGAATCATTCGTTGTAATTTATTTAATATTTTATGAGTCAGGGAAAGGAATGCTATTTGTAAACAAGACGTCCTTGCTTCTGTGTCTCGTGACTTGGTCGTCATTGTCTTATTAGAAGTGACTTGGAAAAGAAGAATGGAAGGATAACCATCTTTCCCACGATTTTTCTTTTAAAATCAGTTATGTTAGTTCATCTCTGTGTAATCAATTTATTTCATGTAAGTGTTCGTTGAGATAAACTAAAGAAAACTAAAAGGTTAAAAAAAAATGGGCAAAACTAAAAAATGATTCAGTTATCTGTGAGCAATACCTAAAATATCACTTGATCTATGTAATATAATAGCATATAGCCAAGCACCATTTAAAATTTGAATTCCTATAATACACCTACTATAGTTCCAGCATTCTATCGATATTCGAAAAAAATTAGATGAGAACAATTTAGGTAATATATATTTTAGGAAACGTTAATGCAATATTGAAATCATGCCGTTATACCAGAGTATTAAACATTACATACCTAAGAGATATCTTGTTGATTTCAGGTGTCCACAAAACATCGATAAGAGAAAACTTGAAAAAGGATTTGCCAATTTTTCTTACTAATAATAAAGAATAATATTGTCGAATTTGGGAAATTATAATCGAATTATATAAATATACGGTAACCGGGAATAATTTACGAAATCGCAGAGATAGGGAATCAATCAACATAAATATTTTTAAATACTTTTTATCTAAAATAAAATATCTATAAATAGTTATTGTGTTAATATAAATTTCAGTTACAAATTATCGCCAAAAATTGTACTTTTCTTATTTCGAGTGTTATTTGTTTCATTTGAATGTTAAATTGAGGCGTAGAATTCCAAAATTAGCTAAGTCTGATTTCAGATATTTTTTGTTAAATATTTGTTTTCACTGTATTAGGATATCTCCCAAAAGTAGTTAAATCACATTGAAATCGGCCAAAGAAAAAATAAAACCTCTTCATAATCCAGCCAGACCTTAAACTTTATCAATATGCTGTGAAAATTTTTAAAAATGGATTTGGGATTCTACGTCTCAAGTATAGACTTAATTGCTTGATTTATTCAACTACAAAAACAAAAACAAAAAAGGTTTAAATATTTTTTTTTAAGATATGATTTTATAGGTATTAATTTTTAGATAATCCATAATTTGGATTAACTGTGCAAGCAGATTGTGGGCAGAATACTGTGATTATAATCAGTAAGTAAAAATGATCTCTGTAGTGATTTTTAATCGCCTAGATGTCAAATTCAACTTGTAAAGATACGTGGCCATTTTCTCTCAACCGATGACATTTTATGCTCTCGGCTCTAATACATTACATCAAAATCAATTTCTCGAATCATGAAACTATAATTGATTTTGCCGAGAAACCTTTCTAACAAAGTATTATTTGACGATCAAAAAGGCATTTTTACTACTCAGTCATCTAGTAAATGCATATGTCAAGGTATTTGAACGTAAGAACAGTTCCAGAAGTGGCCTTTCTTCTAAATTGCTGATTCCAGCGATGACATATTCGAAATCCTGCCAGAGGAGCATGATCTGACGTATCGAAAATGTCTCATCTTAATGCCATCTCTCACTCCTTTTCGAGTTTGATCAAGAGAAAGGACAGATTTCTCGCTGATTAATTTTTATTAATTTGGAAAAAAAAATTTCGGAATCCATATTCCATATTGGAATGTAAATTCAGACACGGAAACTCCGCGAAACCAGTTCCGATTCCTCCTAATTTCCTGATTTTTGGCAGATTTTGTTTTGGTTCACGCCAATGGGATCTTACGCAATTATTTGCCTATAATTTTTCAATCAGAGACTAATTAGATTAAATTTTGTTTATTTTATGTTTTGTTAATTTACATTTTTTTTTCGTTTACCACTACTTTTGGTTAGAGGCAGCACAAGTTTACTACAAGATAAGATTACAACTAGGGCAGTATATGACTTCAATGGGAGTCTTGGGCCCCAAAAAAAAATAAATAAAGTTTTTGTAAAGGTTAGTTTTTCAAAAAACTAAATCTATTAAGTTGAAATCTTAATATTTTATCTTTTTATAGCCTCTTACATTGCTTTGGAATGTGTTCTCTAGCCTTACCGAAAGTGATTAATTTTGACTGCATGTGGATTTATTCATAAATGTTTTCGGTCAACGTTTTACAGCTCATTAAAATTCACTTCGTTAGTTGAGATTTATTTATGTCTTAGATAGATATTTTTTTCGATCATAGCTGTTGTTATTATAAATATTTAAATCTGCCACAATTATATTATACACAAGTTATATTGCTATGAAATACACAATCGTCCCTTATTTGCAAACACAGAAAATAAACAATAATATAAGGATTTATTTCTATAAAATAAGCTTTAATTTTTATAAATAAATTAATATAATAATAAGAAGTGAAATGAAAAATAAACTTTATCCTGGGACTTCCCCTAAGAATAATAATAATAATGTACAAATACAGGTATAATTGCCATGCCTTTGCTTACAATAGAATGTATCAATAACTACGGCACATTTTGTCGACAGAAAAAATAATAAATCAAACAAAATACAGTCATGTAGGAAAAGTTAAACAAATATAAATATTATCTAAACTATTTGCATATTTGCGAAATAATTATCTAGGAGGTTTAAAAAAAAAGTTGTTAGGGAAGAAGCTTTATTATTAGAAATGAGTAAGGAATTCCAGAAGGAGTGATCACGAATGATAAAAGATTTATCATAGGAAGCAGTTCTATGTGAGGGGGTTTACAGGTTAAAAGGTTGGAACCTTGTATAACAAATAAATTGATACAATATATAAAAAACAGATTCATGAGCTGAGGACCCTAAACTGACTTCTTTAATCTCATAGTTCAGGACTTAAGATGAAAACATAGATTGTTAAATAAATATTTTGTAAGGACCATTAATATACCATATAATATATAGTATTTTTTCTTGTATATTCAAAATATTATATTTAATTATATATTGCACATTTCTTTCTCATATTATATAGTTGCTTGAACACAGAGTTAACAAATGATAATAGACATAAAAAAGTACAATAATGATGAGAGGTGATATGTTCTCTGAAAATCTTCGATAAAGCTACCATTGGTTAGTTATTTTTATTAAATAAATGTTTAGGCTGATCTGTTACACATGGACAGCGAGCCATATCAAGAGAAAACTTGTAAGTCCAGTATTTACATTATTCCTATTTCGTAAAGTTGGATGTTCTTGCGCAAGCACTTTATTAGAAAGCATCGTAATTAATGTTTGATTATCCTACCTTAGAATATAAGTTCTTGGCCGATAGGTAAATAGACCTTACAATAAGGACATTAAAACTATATTATATAGTATATTTTAGTTTTTCAAATTAAATCATGTAATATTGTGGAATCAATTACAATTTTCTACTGACTGAAAGCTAATAACAATAATATTAGCTATAAGATGGAATAATATCAAATATTTTTAAGCATTTATTGTAACTAACCTTCTAATTTAAATTTTATAACTACTCTTTATTTTTTTGCGTTTGCTTATATCTTATCTTATTATCGGCCTATAGATTACTCTTATGTAGTTATTTTGTCATATTGATGCATTTTAAAATTAAAATTACTTGATCAATTTTGAAAAAAATAAACGAGAAAATATCATTTGAGGTATGCACCATTTAAAGAAGAAAATTAGAAACAAATCCCGCTTTGAAATATTTTTTTTAGTGAATAAATATTACAAGCTTCCACACTCAAAAGAAGTGCCTGATATGGATAACAGCCTCGAACTATACAAGAAATAAAATGAAATGTAATAAATGACACTATCAAACAAATTAAGTTGGTAATTGTATAAAAAAAATAAACTAAAATAGAGGAAAACAATTTTTAAATACAATCATACAATTCATAATATATTTACAAGCGGCAAAAGGAACCCCCCCCCCCCAACCTATGGCAGGGCAAGCAAGGCCCAAAGAGATCCAAGCGCTGCTGTCTCAAATGCGTTCTTAGCAGAATCAAGTAGAGGCTATGTCACAGTCGCTCAGAAATTGAGTGGAAAATCCGGCCATTGCCAGAACTAAAAATTAAATATTTAGGTATGAGAACAGAATAATAATTGAGCCATAGTGTTAGAATAGTTAGAAAGGTTTTGATATAATTTCGAAAATTTAATGATGTCAAGGAAAAAAGGTTTTTCGAAATTACAGAGTATGTTTTTAATAAAGAAGACCCCGAATTCCTGACAAGGTTAGATAGGGTCAAAAATTCATAGTACTTTTCATGCAGAAATATGCATTTGGAAAATTCATTTTTTTTTTTGTAATAAAAAAATGTTTACATATATATAATAAGGAGGATTTACAATTTTTCGGATGAAAGATTTGAGTTTCAACTTATTTTTTATTTTCTTGTCATTCATCCTTTCATTAAAGTGATTAATCTATATATTTTTAAAGGTTTTTACTTTGTTTGCTAAAGCATACGTTCTTATTTCCATCTTGTGCAGAAAGGACGGAATGGTCTAGAGGTTACAACCTATTCTAGCCTCAGTAAAAAAATGAGAAGATATTTCCTGGGTCCATCACAAAATAAATTTCAAAGCCCCCCCCCCCCCCCCCCCCCCCCCCGGGCCCGATTGGTTTGACAAGTTAAAGTGCCTGAGACTCAGCCGCCACTTGCTCCTGGTAATTACTGTTACAGAGCTTTCTTATAAGAAATATAGACGCCTCCAATAACGAACAAATATGGTCCTTTATAAAATGTTGAAGTATTTGAAACATCTTCACTCATGTACCTGCCAACAGAAATTTGATATAACTGTTACGGACAATCATATATCTGATTTATATTCTCCTTGTGTCCCATGAAATCGTGTTAAACCGTTATTTTTGAATTTTTCTCAGTCATAATGCAACCGTTCGATATTGCGAAATATACATACAATAAGAATATCGATTATTTCCACATTTTTTTTTCGTTTACGATTTCGATGTACTACGGTTTTTAGCGTAACGGGTCCGATTCGCTTAGTGAAATGCATGGAACAATTTATTTCCATGGCTAGAAGAACAAGGACGGAGTTGAAAATAAATAAAATGTTTTGATCTGTTTCCAAGAAAAAAGATTTCTTTAAATCTTAACAAGAAGACTTTAAGGTAGCCTTCATATTGCTTTATAGCATAATCGAAAGTGAATAATTTGGACTCGTTCTTGGATTTAGTCACAGATTTTCTTAGTCATAGTTTTACAGCTGATAAAACTTCGGTAGTTTAAATACTTCAATTTATCGCTTACATTACAATATTCACAATTAAAAGAACAATTTACGATTTTCTTTAAGAATTATTTATTGATATTCTCAACTGTATAAAATACGTATAATAAGTAAATATGTAAGAAAATATTACAATAACCTGTTTATCAGCAACCCATTGGTAATACTAACAATAATATATACAATATGATATCATATTTTTGAAGGTCCCTAGGCCATCTACTTTTAAATGGGAAGATAGTGGACTAGAAATAGAAGAATAATGGATTCGAGTGTGTAGCTTTTAACTTGCTACCCATTCCGTTCCTAATAACTCTCAGAGGCATCAAAAAAAAAATTGCGAGGGGACAACGATAATTTGAGTGCTTCAAATGAATACTTGCTTTATAAGTCATTGGTACACTATTAACTCCATTTCTTTTATTTATTTATTATTATTATTTTGTTAACGAAAGTATTAGATACGATAATAATTGGTTTGGTACCAAATCTCAAATATCCGTTTCAAATCAAATCAAAATTTAAAAGAAAAAAAATCCAGCCCAAACAACTTTGTTGATTGGGGTAAAGAAAGCATCAGTGAATGTCTAGTGCAGAGATGGTTCCAAAAATTTGGAGATTTTTATCTCGAAGGCAAGGAAGGTCACTTCTGTTGTTGATAGTGACCATCTGAGGGTTTTAATTAAAGGAAACTCTCGCAAAACTACTCGGGTCATTGAGAAAGAAGTTAGTCTTTACGATTCAACAATATAATCCAAACAAAATTATAATTATGTTTTTTTCATATATAAAAACCTGTAATTTTTTCTAACCAACCCAGTACTACCTAAAGCTTTGATAATGTAGGATGTTGTCAGTGTAGATATTGCTAAGGAAAGAAATATAGTAATTTTATTGGATGAAGAAAGGGAATAACTATTTTAACTTTTAACGATGAGGATCCCTAAAACAAATTTAAAGTCAGCATTTGGAATGTTTGAAAAGTACGAGATATTGGATATTAGATCTGTACTGTAATACGAGATTAAACTCTGGTCTGTTGTGTAATAAATCGGATAGTTATTAGTTTTAATATTGCAAAAATAACAACAAACAATAACTAATTGTTTTGATGAAATATTATTGAAGTATATAATAAATACATATTAACGCATTAATTGTCACAGTCAAGATGTTATAAAAAGCTCCTACTAATGTCACGGTTACAATAAGAACTATAATAATAAAATAACAATGAAAAGATCACTGCCAATGAGATGGGTAGATGAGTTAGCTATTAATGATAGCCAGTATAAATAGTTGCGATATCCGTTTTTTTTTTCTAATAACCTTTAGAGAACGGAACTAGTCATTTAAGATCATAAGTGAAGTGGAGAGGTAATAAACGATCTCTGTTCGAGTTACTTTTCTTGAAGCACTCCCTTCTTCGTGTTCCTCTTCAGGGTCACGTTCATCATGGAGCTGTCCACTGAAAGATCACGAGGAGCTCATGAACGGTCGTGCATTCTTCACATCGATTAGCGAAACTATTCCTCTTGATAATGCCATTAAATGCTAGTCGCTATGACGAAGCGGCTCGGTCACGAGAGGCTTATCGATTGCTGGAGTCTGCAACGATCTCTTCTGTGAAGAAGACTGGATTAGATCCACTCCATAATGTAAATATTCACTCCATTGAGTGAGTAGCGTATCTTCTTCTATTTATCATTTGAATGTTAATGTTGGATAGCTTAATGTAACTTTTACTTGTCACTATCCACGTATGATATCCACCAAAATCATAAACTTGTTATCAAGTCATTATTAATTTTAAAAAGTTCAAAACTAATGTACTGTAGAACCTCCGACTTCGGGTAATCCAAACCTACCGCGAAAACCAGGGGGTAGGGAAACAATATTTTCGCGGAATCTCTAAAATTCCATTAAAATTCTACAATTTGGCAAGAAAAGGTTAGGGTAGTTTTGATTTGTTGGTGTGTCGTTGTTATGTACGAAAATACAAGTTATAGATCTTGAAATGCCACTGCTGGTGTTGTCAAATATTTCGAACGTTTTTCCAAAATAACTGCTGTACGATAGGTTCTAAAGAAAAGCTTGTTATATCCATAATTAGACTAAACGTAATATAATTTGAGCAGAAAATATGGTATAAGAGACCAGTATGTAGCTTTTTTTTTTAACTACCCATTGATTGAAATTTAGAACTGTAAATATAACATACGTCAAGTAAATGTGATAATAATGTACATAATAAGATGAACGCTGCTTGTGAAGCACTATAAAAGTTTTATAAGAGAAAGACCCGAGACCATTTTCTTTTCAGACGCCTTGGTGGATTGTCGGGGATAGAATGGGAAGCAAGCTGAGATACTAGAGGATTTGAATGGTTATGGAGTTTACTATGAAAGGATAGGTATCTGGTTTAGGCTAAATCAGCAACATATGGAACATTGAGGTCTTTATGGATAAGTTTATTTGTAACAAAGTAAGGAGCATTTTTCGAAGGATTTTGAATTGTAAGGATTGAATACGAGTTTAATTAGATGGTTTAGTGAGCCCCAAAACTCAACTTCATACGTCCAAATAGGTCTGATAACCGTCATGGAAATTAGTCTTTTGTAATAGATCAGGAGTTTTAAACGTTTGTCTAGTAAATGGTGAAGAAGTCGAAAACGACGAGCTGTTTCCTGTCGTTTCAGTCTTGTATGTGGATTCCAAGTAAAACGTTTGTCTAGTTGGAGTCCTAGATAGCGGATCTGTTCAACAGGGATCAGTTGAATATTAACTCTGTAGCTTGAACGGGGACTACTTTTTTAAAATGTTATAATACTTTAATAATTATAATACACTTTTTAACTATGAAATCTCCTTCATTGGAATCTCCTGTTAATCCGACCTTTTTTAACCGTTCCGCCCTACCCCTTGGTCTCTTAGAGGTCGAATTAATATTGTTCTACAGTATATGATATTAAACCCACTTTACAGACCTTTATGAGGGCTAAGGTAAAATTCAAAAATTTTAATATCAATAAGGAAACATACAGCTTTGAACATTGAATCAAGGTTTTCTTACAAAGAGTAAAATAAAAAAAGAAACTGCTCATCGTTTCTGACTACTCCAACATTTACTAAATAAGCATTCTATCCCCAATAAATTACAAAAGACTCATTTACATGACAGTAATTAGAACCATTTGGACATAAGGCTTTGGGGCTCCACTAAACCTTCAAATTCTTCTCGTATCCAATCCTTACAATCCGAAATCCTTCGTAAAATCCTCTATATTGCGCCACAAACAAACTCATCTATAAATATCTTAATGATCGATATGTTGCTGATTTGGCTTCATACCCACAAAAATCCACTAGTCTCTTAACTTCACTAGAAAATTGTTTCAATGTTGCTGTAACGAAAAACTAGAAGGTAAGGAAATAGTAATTTCAAGGAAGCCAACTCTCTAGTGGACTCTTGACGAATAATAAATCATATTGCTGTATTTCCACATTAGTGTTTAGCATATGATTAGTGTTTATGTGAGGTGAGAGATGCTGACACCTTTAGCCTTCAGACATTAACCAAGTATTTTACGATGTGCACTATAAAAATTATCCTTGGATACGAAAAAAGGATTTATTTCATTTACAGTTCAAAATAATAAGTTTTAAAACTGAAAGTAACGGTACATAAATTAGGAATGGTAATTTTTCTATAACAATTACTTTTCTTCCTTAAAAAAATATTGCATTGTTATTAAATGTTGTTATATATTTCTACAATCACAACTTCACTGCTTTAAAACACAACTATGATTGATAACCGGAAATATGTTGAATGTGTTAAAAGTTATGTTAAGAATCTTATTATCCTTAAGGTTTTTCTTTTATACGTCGTTTATGTTCTTCAGGACAGGTTTTATTGATGTGTATAAAATGTCGCTGACAGACAATATATTCATTTGTCAGACATTTTATAATAATGTAATATATATGTATATATATTACTTTTATTATCTATTACTTGGAAACAAAATATTCTAAAACACATAAGAACAAGTAAATATTGTATTTTTTTTTTTTTTAAGTTAGAGACTTGTCTCATAATTCTGAAAATATTCTACTTTAAGGTTATATTTTATTATTTTCAACATGAATTATTTATTTATTTTTTCATTTTACTTTCAAACCTTTCCACTATAGACACTATCGGTTCCTATTCCTATATAGTTCAGTCAGAAACAAGGGGTGTCGAGTGCATGAAATATGCTATTATTTTTGACTTCAGGGCTTTGAAAGGGATGTTAGAAGATGGACATAAGATGGACAATGTTAGAAGATAAACATACCCGCCCTTGGGGGGGGGGGGGGGTGAACTAACGGTAGTTGGGAGGGGAGAAGGTCTCATTTTTGGGTTTTTCGATTATGTCTCGTAAACAGTGGACTCTAGAAAAATATGTTTCAAATAAAAATTAAAACTAATTAAATTTAAGTACATATTTGTCGAAGTTCCAACCGTTAAAAATCGATGATTTTCGCAAAAACATAATTTTCTCCTCACTTTTTGTCAAGCATTTGCTTCTAATGTCTTCCGCGATCGTTTCTCAGTAAAAATTGTCAAATTAAAGTTGTAGAACATTAAATTTTCAAAAATTTGATATATACATTTCTGGCACTTGAAGCAAATTTCACCAAAAGTGAGGTAAACTTTTTTTTTTCTCGAAAATTATCGATTTTCAATGAATGAATGAAAACCGTTGGAAGTTCAACAAATATGTATATCAACAATGTTGTAGGAAATTTAATTAGATTTAGTTTTGTTTCGTAACCTATACTCCTAGATTCCACCGAAATATAATCGAAAAACCCCAAAATGGTACCGTCTCCCCTCTCCCCACTCTTAGTAAAAATATCCTAATTACAACCATACTATTTTCATATTTATTTTGTTTTATGCAGTTTCCACGAATAATTTTAAAAATATATTCAATCTGGATATACTAAAACTTCAAAGAGTACCATAAAGCTTTAGCGTTTCTTTTTTTATAGTTCAAAATCTATTTCAATCGTGTTTCCACCAACTGCTTAGGAAATCAGCGCTCAGACGAAGAAGAGATTTTGACTACCGTCAGTATCGAAGGCCAATCTACCATCGAAGATTGTTCATCTAAATGTTAGGATGACCACGAGGAGGCCTGATATGCCAGGAGCTAAATAACAATGATCCAGGAACGGGGCAGCGGCCCTGACCTGCTGGCGAAGGTGTAATTGGATCCCCGTTCAGAACGGTTCTCCCGAACGTTATCTTCTCAAGTGGTTAGTTTAAGTTCCGACTTAGTAGTGGGACTGACCAATATGTCTTTGGAAAATTATATTAATTTTTATACATATATTTATTCATGTACAATTATGTACATGTATGTAGGTAACACAGATTGAAGATATTGAAGACACAGATCTCTTTCAATATAGCGATAATGTGAATATGTAACTTTCCCTTTTTACAACTGAAATCAAGGCTTTTTATTTTGTTTTCTCCCCATAAAATTAAATGTATATTTAATTGTTTTCAAATATAACATTAACAATGTGGATGAACCGTTCAAGTATTTTTCATTTATCTATTTATTGAAATTTACAACTGTAAATAAAAAATATTTCTTTCTTCCATATCTTTAAATGTATGTGCATTTTTTCTTAGTTTAAGGTTTTAATTTTAATATTATACTGATGTTATTCAAATATAATAACATCTTAATAACACTGAATGCTATACATAAATCATTTCTTTAAAGAAATAACTCAGTTCTTCCTGACTGAGAAGAAGATAGCAGTCATAGATGTGGCTATAGTCTGTTTTCTGCTATTTTCCTATTTACATTTTATAATTAAAACGATCAATATACTTCAAATAATAATTATAATTAAATTAAGAATTAATAATTATTCGAAAAATACAAAGATGAGAAAAAGTAGAAGTTTCAAACGTGAATCTGATTATATCGTTCACAGTAACTTGCTAATTGCTTGTGAAGCTTCTACTAGTAGCACTCTAAAGTTCTATATGGGGAGGTACCGATGCTACCTTCTTCCTTTCAATCAACCCTTTAACAGGCAATGTATCCTGGAGGATACCCATATTTAATGCCTTTTGCTCAATAAATGACGTAGTGTCCGATGGATTATCCTACTCATTATTGTCTCATATACTTTATTTAACCTTGAATTTCATGATACATGTGAGGGGGTTAGTGTGACTATAGTCATTCAAAGGGGGGGATGTTTTCAAAAATCCCGGCCCGCCAGTTAAAGGGTTGAAGTGTCTAATACAGATTTAGGGCTTCAGAACTATTCATATTAATCCAGAACTAAACTTTAGAATAAGTTTAGCGTTTATGTTCCAGTCAACTGTCAAAACTTAGAATAACAAAAGGCAGCCCTATCATTGTATTCGAGTAGAAACAACCTTACTATCAAATTATTACAACTAAAACTACCTCCAGAAGTAGTTTTTGATTTCTTTTCTTTTTAAATGATAACAATATTTCGTTAATCAATTACGGGCTTATTTTTATTAATGTTTGGTTTTTAAATTTATAATTGATTAGGATTATTCATGAGTTTCACGAACAGCTTCGTTGATTTCCTTTCGTCATGCCAATGCCTTATAAATAAATGAATCTTATGAATTCGCACACGGAAGGATAAATCTCATTAAAACCTTGTCAGCCATCAATCTCTCAATCAAACCAAGACAGTGGCCTCAAACCTATCTAAATTGATTTATAATAACATTGTATCATTTGTGGAGTAGAATCAGATTGTATTAATTATGTTTAAGTGTATGTTTTGTTCTTAATGATTTTCTAATTGAAGGTTCAAGGGATTTCCTTTGGCATTCGAAGGTGGATAATTCATTACTGTTTTTTTTTCTTACCGTCATTAAAATATTTTGAATGTTAATTTTCTATTGTGTTTATGTTTTACTACAAAGACGAGTACAATATAAAAGTGCTGCCGTGTGTTGCCAGAATACAAATATATCTTTTAATAGACAGCACACTAGAGACTTGCGCAGAGAGAATTTTTTCAATGCGATCGGTTACGTTAATTAGATAAAGTAAACGCACACTGCTTCGCCTTGCAGCGAAGCGCATTTTCCTATCTAACCAACGCTGAACATTCGTTCAAACCGCTCAGCTCCGATCTAGACTAGTGCGAGATCAAGAATATTTATTTTTTTATTATTTATTTAACTCACTCTTTGTCAAACATTTGAAGTAAATACCAGAAAGGTATATATGAAATTAAAGTAAATTTAATGCTCTATAACTTTAATTCTGACAATCAAGGCTGCACTCTATGCCCCTCTTTTCCAGCACTCATTGACTGGATTAAAATCCGCCGTAAAATCCTCAATCGCTCCTTATTATGTCTCAAACAAACTTATCCATAAAGATCTTAATGTTCCTTAAGTTTGATAAGTTCCTATCCTTTAATAGTAAATCCCATACCCACTTAAATCCACTAGTCTCCCGACTCCCTTCACACATTCTCAATAATCTTTGGAGTCGTGTGAAAAGAAGATGGCCAAGAGACCTTTTAATGTAGAATTATTGAAAAACTACTAGTCAGTAATCATTTCCCTCAAATTTACTTGTTGTATATAATGTATACAGTTGTAAATATCAATAGTTTAATAAAAAAAACTTTTAACTGCCAATGAATCCCATAGTTAGTTAGTTTATGATCCTGAGTCTTAACTAGACTCACATGTACCTAGTAGAAAAAAAGTATGAAACTTTCCTCGTATATGTCCACTAACGTTATCTTAACCATATATCTTTTCAGAAATTTTAAACCAGATCCAGATTGAAAAAAAATTCAAAATAGGATCAGGTTTGAAATTTCTGAAAAAATATATGGTTAACGTAACATTAGTGAACATATTTTTTTATGTATCCTTTATCATTCAATTACAAGCCTATCTGCGAACTATATTTTCAAATATTCAGTTATTCTTTGATATTTAAGTAATTTTCCCATACATCCTTCAAATTGTTTGTATATGATATTATAATATATGGCATTCTTAAGGCTAGACATTTCTTCCTATAATTGAGGTATCGAAATATTAATTAAGTAAAGAAGAAGCATAGACAATGTCTATTAATTAATGAATATTCAGAAAATATATGGATGTATTTTACTTTTAGAACTGACATGAGACAAACCCAGCTGATACAACTGGTTGTTAACATCTTGTTTTCATCACAGAGGACAAAGAACTCAATTGGGACTTGAGTTAATTACACCGGACATTGATCTATTGATGCCATTGACCACCGACACTCCCACTCAAAGACACCTGAGGACCTCGATGGACCACGAAGGATACGAAGAGAGTAGTAATTAGCCGAAGGAGGAGTTGGCCAAAGAGGGTTCAAGGTCCAATGAAAGCGATAGTGAAAGTAGAGGTGTTCGGACCGGCTTGCCCGTGGAGAAAGCACTGTATATTCGTTACGTCTCTTTATATCTTCCCTCTATCAATACCATCTGCCAATGTATAATTTTAAAATTATATATTATATATCATCCAGTGATATGAATAATAATAGTAATAATTACAATAGCTATAATAGTGTATTTTACGCGATATCTCTTCAGTTACGTAACTGTTTTCATTCATCTCTGCCATGTTTTGCTAACCACAAATGACGGAAATTATTTTAAATCCATAACAGATTATTATAAGGGTTACATAAATTATCCAATCGTAGAATGCACACATCAATTTCCTAGCAGTTTGAAATTATCACTAAGATTATATTAGTTGTAAACGTGTTATGTAGTATATTTTTTTTCATATTTTATAGGAGTCTACGATATTACAAAGTTATCATACGTAAGTTGCTGTTTCTGTAGGATTGCGAACAAACATTTCTCTTATTTGATATAGCTTAAACAAAAAAAAAATAATGGGAATTTTTATATCGTGACCAAAAAAAGAGCATAGCAAGGAGCCCTTTTATCAATTAAAAGCAAACAATTAGAATAATCTAAATAAACAGCTTTTGTTTTGTTTGTTCTTTTGAGATTTATAGAAAAAATTTTTTTTTTTTTTTTTTTTTTTTTTAAATAAATTTATTGAAATGTACCACTGTATAAAGTATATACAACAAGCAAATGTGTTGAAAGTGAATACAATGGCTTGTAAATAACATGTGAAGAACTATTCACTAATAGCAATTCTACACTAAAAGGTCTCTAGGCCATCTTCTTTTCAGACGCCTCAGAGGATTATCAGAAATGGAATAGGAAGCAAGTTGGGAGACTAGTGGATTGGAGTGGTTATGGAGCTTACTATGGAAGGATAGGTATCTGGTTTGGGCTAAATCAGCAACAAATGGGACATTAAGATCTTTATGGATAAGTTTATTTGTAGCAAAGTAAGGAGCATTAAGGATTTTTCGAAGGATTTTGGATTATAAGGATTGGATACGAGAAGAATTAGAAGGTTTAGTTGAACCCCAGAGCTCAACTCCGTATGTCCAAATAGGTCTGATAATCGTTTGTAGAAAATAGGGTGATTCAAAAAATAAAAATAAATTTAATCTCGAAGAAATATGGTCAAGTAATAAAGAAGCGAAGTTTCTACATTCGAGCAGGTTATTATCAATTTACAACTGTATACCTTTTACGAGGCCTGAAAGCACCTGCTACCAATAGTTTACTGATAGCAAGTGGCAATCAAATGAACATGATTCTAGAACCAAATACTGCTCCATATTAGAATCAAATCGAAAAGAAATAAATTAAAAAAATATATCGACATACCAGACTCAATAGGCAAAAAAGTGCTTGTCGTTTTCAACTAACAATTAATTACAAAATACTTATATAGTTAACAGCAATCAGACCCATTTGGACGTACGGAGTTAAGCTTTGGGACTCCACTTAACCTTGTAATTCTTTTCACATCTTTGCAATTCAAAATCTTTTGTAAAATGCTCATTGATCCTTATTATGTTGGGAATAAACTTATCAATAACAATCTAGATGTCCCGTATGTTGCAGATTTAACAAACAAGATACCTTTCCATCATGATAACCTTCATACCTACTCAAATCGACTAGTCTCCCAACCTGCTTCTCACTCGATTCCCGATAACCCACCGAGGCATCTGAAAAAAGATGGCCTAGGAACTTTCTAATGTAGAACAGTTATTAAAATTCCACGAACGAGTAGTTTAACAGAAGTTAATGAAAATGCAATCGTTATCTTTATTCCGTAAATTTACTTATTGTATATAATATGTATACATTATATACGATAAGTAAGGCAGTATGATCGTAAACAATAAAGTATTAATTAACTTTAAAAATTCAAATCTATAAAGTTTATTAGCTAATAATAATTTAACAAAATTCAGGATCAATCATTAAAATTCATTGATTAAAATAAGTCATATACAACTACTATAGATTCCTCCTAAATCTACAATACATATGCCTTTATATTTAATACGTATACATCAGCATTGTACATAATCTGTATATAAAAAACCAAACTGTAGGATAAAAAAAGTATTCAGTATTTATATATGTATTTAATGATTACTTAATTTATATATGTATTTAATAATTTCTTAATTTATTTATGTATTTAATGCAAATTAACTTATTGACAATTCAGAACAATATATATTGTTTAAATGTCAGATCTTTTAAAGGTTTAATGACATTCACTGCCTAATAGATACTTGAACTAAAGACTTGGAAAGAGCTTTGACTCTCTAAATTGTTACTGTTACCAATTTATTGTTAAATTGTTCCAAATTTGTTTTCTTAATATGGAATAAAATTGGGTTACTTATTAAGATACATATTCCTCCTAGGTCAATGTATTTTTAAATACAGTCCTTCGATATGACACCTCCTTCATTTCTTATTGGCGAATTCTAAATCACGCTATTCGAGAAAGTGACTACTTCCTCGATATGATTGCGGTGACTAACAATTTCTTCCATAATGACAGCTTAGCTTCTGGGTGGCCCCTTTTCGGAGTCTTAATTGAGTCCATATGTAATTCGAAAAGAAAAGTAAAAGTGTGGTCACAAAGTAGTGTCATGGTTATGCAAAAACGTCACAGAGCCTCCAATGTCTTTTTATATAATACGCTGAATGAAATCAGGAGAATCTCCTGTTGTTCTTAAACGCTTAAAAGTAAAAAATACGTAAAATACTCTTCACGCTCTTAATATTGTAAGGAAAACAATAAAATCGTCATTAGACCTATTTTTAGAAAGAATTGAAACCGTAATAAAATAAGAGTATTTTTTTATAACTGTATCCTTTAATTAATAAAAAACTAATTATATACATATTTGTAGAAGATTTATTATTAGTCAGTGGAAAAATAAGTGGTGTTTAAAATAGGTCAAAGAAGCTATACGAACAAGAATAGGTAATCTCGAAAGGAGGTAGCACGAATGAAAAATAATTTTTAAAAATGATTCTATGTAATCTATCAATATTATGTTTATTTTATTTTCAAATGAAACTATTTCAAAAAAACATGTTATGTTTCTCCTCAATGATTTTTATTTATTTTCTTTTTTTTTTTAAGGCATCAAAAAAAAAGAAGGAACTCTGTACCACAACAACCCATGAAGGGTCTTGGGTTCAGTGCATAAGGAACAGTGACACTATTGTAAAAGAAGGAGATTTGGCCAAGATCACGCTAAAGCCCCGGGTCTTTTCTGAAATAAAGAGTACTCATTTTATATAGCTTGAGTGTGATACAGGCGGGTATCCCGATCTCGACGTCGATTCAGATTTTTATGTAACATGATATAAATTTTCTGTCTACTGCCGGATTGGAACTCAGACAGTCTAGACACTTACCTACTTAGCTACCGCGCCTCTCTCTACCAAGCATATAAGTAAATTCCAAAATATTGTATGTTGAAGAAATCTAATGAACGCATGATATAATTTCGATCTTTTTAACATAAATGTCTTTCTACCTTAGGGAGAGCAATTTCATTTCAGCATTCCGTGTGCAATTCTAGAACTTTAAAACTTAAAATGAAAAAGACACTGATGTAACGAATATAAAAGCTTTTACCTTTCTCAAGTTACGATAGAAACCAGACAAGCGAGCCGGAAGAGCATCACGATAAAGTACTTAAAACAAGCCACTAGACCGGAATTCCGAAGCACCTTCTCTAGAGCTTGAATAAGTTAAGAAGTTGAAGCCCCGTGTGCCTCCTTGCACTTTATGAGGTCTCTCACATCCTTTCTCCCATATAATTGTTTCTGCTTCATGATGTATCACCTTATATGTAAGAATCAATACGTTGATAGTTCTTTGATAGTTCAAGGGTTCAGCTATCTCTTTGTCGCCTTCGACCTTGTTCTCTCGCACTTCGGAAGTAATCTAGGACTCCGCTCACCGTCTCTTCTTCTCATTATCAGCAACTTCTAGGATTGGCAGCTGAGCCCGTCCTTCGCCTCCCTAATAAGCTTCTCCGAAGGTTTTTCTGATTTTCAATTTGTTCGAGGAGTTAGGGACGTGGGAACCCAAGGTGATCATCTGGTATCTCTGATCAGCATTAGTTAGTGTAGACATCAACAGTAGCCGTGCTGCTTTGAATTTAAAATTTCTTCGGTTTCTTGAAAAGTTTGTTTACCATTCGTCCATCTATTTTCAGTTCGTTAAAATCGATTTGTTGTCTTAATGTTCCTATAAATTTCCATTATTAACCTAGTTTTCATTTCTAGTAACTCTTAATAGTAGAGACAAAAGCCTTGTGTTTACTGTATAGTATTGAAGTAAAAAAATTTTAAAAGCCGTTATAAGCCTGTCGGCTAAAGAAAAATAACATAGAACATGTTTTAAGGGTTGCCCCTTGATGCTCCTATTCATAGATAAAATTTCGAATTAAGTAGCTTAGTCCAGCTGACCGTCCATGTTCTTATGTTCTTTATTTTTTCTGCTTACCTGTTTTATATTAAATTATTTAAATTAAATTAAATTAACAATTAAAAATTGTCCAAATTAAACAAAGTTGAGACAAAATATGATTTCATGCGTGACATTTTTCATTCAACCAATATAGCTCCTAAAAAGTAGGTCATATCAACAAATATTAAATAACAAAAAATATTCTGCATTCAATTTTTAATTAGGAAACTATCGGGAAAATTTCGATTCGAGCAACACCAAACGGAGCTACTGCGTGTCAAACTACACGTATCGCCCTCCCCTTTCCGAAAAACGTATCACTTTAGACCAACTAGGCCACGGGTAATACAAGTTCCATGTTAAATAACTGTATCCTTCACGTTCCAAGTTTTACATTCCGACCCTGTCCTCACCACTTACGGCGATGACACATTTTTGTTATCAGTAAATAATAATCCCTTCATTGCATCCCAGGTACTCCAATCCCACATCATAAACCTTCAAGAATAGTGTCAAAAATGGAGAATTAAAATAAATCTAAATAAATCCCATCAAATAACCTTTACCCTCCGTCGTAAACCTATGGCATCCTACGGTATCCTTTAATGATATTCCTCTAATCCCTGTTAAACAGATCCGCTACCTGGGACTCCATTTGGACAAACGTCTCACTTGGAATCCACATACAAGACTAAAACGACAAGAAACGGTCGGATGTTATAGACTACTTCTACATTTACTAGACAAACTTTCTAAGCCTCCAATAAATTACTAAAGACTTATTTATATAACAGTTATTAGAACTATTTGAACATCTGGAGTTGAGCTTTGGGCTCCACTAAACCATCTAATTCTCGAATCTAATACTTACAACCCAAAATCCTTAATGCTTCTTACTTTGTCACGAATAAACTTATCCATAAAGACCTCAATATTCCATATGTTGCTGATTTAGCCCAAACCAGATACCAATCCTTTCATAGTAAACTGCACTCCCACACGAATCCATTAGTCTCCCAACTTGCTTCTCATTCGATAACTGATAACCCACCGAGGCTTCTGACCTTCTAGTTTAGAACATTTTTTGAAGTGCTACTAGTGAGTAGTTCTTCACAAGTGATTTACATGTTATTATTATCATTTCCTCAAATTTACTTGATGTATATTGATGTACAGTTGTAAATACCAATAAATAGTTTTTAAAAAAAAAATGTTTTACATTTGTCTAAGGAACAAGACACATGTAGAACGAATGTAAAAAGATACTTAATAAAAATATGACAATATTGAAATAACATCAATAAATTATAATGGACCAAATTTTTTCAGGCCTTTTTATATTCGATTTTTTACGGGTGACACGATAAAATCGATATACCTAATCGATGAATAACATGTCTTACATATTATCATCCTAGAAGCCATAGTTCCTGCATCTAGGCTATGATTTATGAGAAAGCAGCGTAACTGTCCAGGATCCGTATTGGAATATGGATGTTAATATCTCTCAAGTTTCTCTCCTGACATGTGCTAATTGTTAATAAGCTATTCTGCTATTGAAAATAAACTCATTTCATTGGCCTATTAGTTATAGCTAACAAGGCAGGTCATAAAATGATTTCCCAGATTACCGTGAAATTGCGAAGTAGAAAAAAAAATCAAGTAGGTAATTGTTGATTTTATAAGAAGGATTCTTTAGTCATAGAAAATTTTTATTATGGTATCCACTAGGTATGTGTTGTTGCTATGCTAATAACGAATTTTCTTTGTAGATAAGGACGTTAAGCCCCTATAAACAACAACAACGAATTTTCGTACAAGAACACACATTGTAGAGCCGGTATTAGACACAATATATGTATAAACTATATATATATATATATATATATATATATACGCTTATATCTAATATTTATTTGATAAATAGATTTTAGATATAAATGATTAAAAAATAATTCTTATAATTCAAAATCATGAGTGCTACTTATTATGTTACCTACTATTAAACTAATCCATAAAGATCTTAAAGTTCCTATATTTTGCTAATTTGGTTATAATTATAAGCTACATATATACTTGAATCCACTGGCCTCCCAATTTGTTATCAACGAGCCTCCAAAGCTTACTCAAATCTCTTCCTAGAGACTTTCTAATATACAACTTTTATCCCTACTTTCAAGTCCTACTGATACGTAGTTGTTTTACAATTCATTTATATGCTAATAAATTCACAGCTTCGCTAATTTACTTATTAAGTTCGATTCTCACTTGGGTTGATATATATTTAGTTGTAATCTGAAATATTAAGACTGAATTTAAAGCAGTTAAAAAAAAAGCTGATTAGTTATAGGTTTTTTATACCACTCTAAACGTTTCTTGAACATAACTTCTTGATCAAAACAGAAACGTTTGAGAACCTACGTTGTTACAGATAGTAAATTAATCACTATGGTAGGAAAGTATGGATGATTTACATTTACATAATACAATGGAAAGTGAGAATATATATATATATATATATATATATATATATATATATATATATATATATATATATATAGAGAGAGAGAGAGAGAGAGAGTTTGACACAAGGGCAGAAAGAAGCACGGTGATAAAAAAAATTATTTCTTTACGCATTGTTTATAAGAAAGAACTGTCTAAAGTTAATAAATTAAAAAATCTAGAACGGGCGCGGACGATACCTACAAGCCTACTTTGTGGTACTTCGACCTTCTTCATTTTCTGAGAGACCAGGATTCTGCAAGACCTAGTAAGAGTACTATGGGTGATGCGGAGCAAGAAAAACATCAATATGTATCAAATCAATCAAATCAATTTTTATTTAAGTATAGCAAAATTTATTATTTCTTTATTATAACAAGTCTATGTTAATGAGAATAACTTATTATTATCCCTGGGGCTTAAAAGATCTTGTAGATGATGCCGGTACACAAGAAATCGTTACAATTTATCGAAGCGTGTAAACAGTACTCTAATCTTCGATTTATCGGAGTCAATCTTGGCCTCGAAAAATCGCTACGATTTGTCGCAGCGTGTAAATATTTCATTACAATTTAAAAAATAAATAATAAAAGTGTATTACAGTAACCCCTCTCTTATCCCTTCTTTTAACTGGCTTTCGGAAAAGACCAAAATTCTTAACGTAAATGTTTAAAAAAGAAATAAATAATATTTTACGTGTAACTTATGAAATGCTATTTACTATATTAATGTAATTATTAGTATATCTGTTGTATGATTTGTATATTTATGAGTAATTACATATAACTGATCGTTTTGGGATACATACCAACAAAAATGAAACAGTACCACAATATTTTATTACATACATTAATATTTAATACTAAGTGGTCAATAATTTATGATTAATTGTAATTTGTTGAAAAAAAAAAAAAAAAAAAAAATTCTATAAATCAAAACTATGATTTGCCATTTCTTCTTACAGGGTACATACCGCGCAAATTATATTTTTCATGGAAAACCTTATTACCAATCACCGACCTGGTTAGGTTGTGAAGAGGTGAGATTTGTGAGTAGAAAAGGCATTTAAATAACTAATGAGAAAGGACGGATGACTAATGATCTATATATACAAATATTTGTAATTGTATGAGGAAGTTCATAGAATATCTCAGTAACTCCCATTGAAACCACTTTGGAAGTTAAGTAATTGAGACCGCATATCTTCCAAAGAGAGTTAAGACCTTTCTTAAGGTTACGAGGCACAATTAACGAAGTTATCAGAGCATGTTTACAGCCCATTGAGGTAGTGTTACCTCCGCCTCAGTATTGAGTAATGAATGAGCCAACATTAAGGAATAATGGGCGAGGGTATCTTCCTCCCTAAGATAGGGCTCTTCTTTCGAAAGTGTTTTGTAGATTAGATTAGATTGATTGTTTTTGGACACTCAACTTCTATGGTCTTTAGTGTCCTGGTTCCTTAGTGTTTTCTGTTTTTTTTTTTTTTTTTTTTTTTTTTTACTATATTTTTTCGAAAACGTTATGGTGCTTCAAAAATGTGATAATTTTGTCAATATTATCTTTGTTATCTCCAAGCATTACCGAGAGTCTTCTTTCCAGTCGTACCTGCTCAAAAAAAGTTTCGTACAGCGGGCATTCCTCGAGGATATGTCTGATCGTTAGTTGACACTGGCAGTATAAACATTTCGGTGAGGCTTCCCTCATTATAAGGTATCCATGAGTAAGGCGAGTATGGCCAATCCTTAATCTTGTGATCACCACTTCTTATCTTCTTTTTCTCCGATATGATGTATGCCATTGTTTGATGTCACTTTTAATTATTTTTAATTTGTTATCTGCCTGGGTTTCATGCCATAATTCTATCCAAGTATGCCTGGCTAAATACTTTAAAAAATTGCAAACGTCCGAAGGGGTATAAATTGTTTTGATGTCTAGCGAGGAAATGGCTGCTTGCTTGGCTGCTGCTTCGTCTGCGGCTTCATTCCCTTTTATCCCCACATGGGATGGTATCCAGATAAGTACCAAGTGTTTTGTATTTAAAGGATTATAGGATTTAAAGAGCGGCTAGTCTTAGGAATCATTTAAGAGAGAAAGGTTCTTTGATTATAATAACCAGAACATATTGTAAAGTTTTGTGGAAGTGAATCATAGTAACAAAATATTGTAATTAACAAAAAAAACCTTAATATGTAATTGTTATTAGTTTTGATTTGTTTGATATAATTATGTTTAGCTTTATAAATTTTTTTTATATAGATATGTCTTTTGGCTGGGAACCTATACTTTTTTGTGGTAACGTTTTTCTAACTTATAAAAATGTAACATTTTTACATGCTGTAGCACTTTTGATGTTGTTCGTTCGAATCAAAAATTGAACTGAAAATCATTTTTCTGATCAGAAAATTAATGGACAATATTTTCATTATATAAAATTTGCCGCGAGAACCTACTTTTTACAAGCTATAATGGTTTTGAAAACATAAAAAAGTCACTTTTGCCAACATTTCTAAGTGTTGTGGCTTTATCGACACACTTTAGCTCTGTTAGTGTTGCTCGGATCGAAACTTTACTGATTGTTTCCTGATCAGAAAATTAATGGAGAATATTTTTATGATATAACATTTGCCGCCAGGACCTACTGTTTTTAAGGTATATCCTTTTTAATTAAAAAAAAGTTGCTTTTAAACCTCTACTTTTTCTCATCTTTGTTCATTTCAAATAGTAATTAGCTGTTAATTTTATTTAACTATTAGTGGAAGGACTTCGATTCTTTAAATTCTAAAATTTAAACTGGGAAAAACAATCAATTATAGACTTAATGATCTTTTGTTTTTCCCAGTCTGGAAGAAATCTTTTTATTTTTTTTTTTAATTAATAATTATTTTTCATTAACACCTATCAAAAATAGAAATTGACAATTACCGGAATGTTTAATATAAAAAATATATGTAAAATGGCATGTCAGATGGGTTCCTGAGTCCATGTAAATTTTGGTGGAATCGTTTGCAGTGACATGAATTCAGTACATAAGTCGGTGTGTAAAGTTGTATTGGCAACGTACCTAGGACCTTGTTTTATAAGTCAATGAAGTCTTGATTGGAAAGTCTGTAGCGTTTGTATAGTTTATGTTTTAGTTTCAACTTGAATAGTCGTAGAGTAGAGGATAGATCAGTTTTAGTCTGCGGTTTAAGCGTTGACGTTTTTTCTTTGAATGTGAGGACAAAGTTCATGTCTTAAGTGCAAATGTGTCTTAGATTATTTTTTTCTCGTTCTATCCACTTATTAAAAAAAAAAAAAAAAAAAAATTAAGCGATACTAAGGACTAGCTATAGAAAATAAAATGGCGAATCGTCCAGAGTACATTTAAAACTATATTTGACTTGAAAATCATTTCATCGTTTATTATTAGTAAGTTCATAATTGGCACTAACAAATTTCAACCCTTTACAAAGATATTTTTTTGGGAATACTGAGGAAAAATATTTTAGTTGTAACTGAACCAATTTCTCTGGCAGAAAAAAAAATGAGATAAAATGAACTCGACACTGGCGCCCTAGTCACTGCACATATTCTTCTCAAAGCAAAGAACCTTGCGACAGACGTTTACGTCACCTGTCGCTGTCCGCACTGTCTCCAGCCGCATTGTTTTTCTACAACTACTGGCCTGGAAACAACAAAACTGCGTTAGAGACGGTCATCGGTTCACAATGACAAATAATCGAATGGTGCTCATTCCTCATTATTTTACCTGGAAACACCCTTTGTTGAACCTGCGTGAAGTCATTGTGTTGATTCAAGTGTTCCCGAGCTATTGTCCAACGGAGTTTGAAATCTAAAATGCAGCTCATTCTTGCTGTTTCAACAGTCAAGTGATGTACAGAATATCTTAGTCGATGCTACGAGGGCTATTCTATGTAAGCTATTTCTATTGTATCAAAAGTGGAATCTAATTGTCAATAATTTAATTCTGTTATTTTGTGTTTTTTATTTTACTCATATTCAATACTTAGAATGTATTTCAAGTAGTTCTATATTTTTTTCTTTTTTGTTTGTTGTTTATTTCGTTTAACTCATTTATGCTGCTATGGCAATACGATGCTACAGTGGGAAAATTTTGTATTAGGATAGGGATCTTTAACGAGTACCTGACATCGCAAGTCGGGACCCCCATTTTACGTTTCTAGCTAAGGATTTTTTACTCCCTTTAAAAAATCCTAAGGTCATCTGCCGGGCTGCGAACCCGCGATCTTGGGTTTATTTTGCTAACCACTACACCACAGGTGACCCCCTATTTTTTTCTTTATGGTTATTATTATAAACAATATTTATTTATAGTGAACACACTGCTTTATATTTACATATATTTAAATTATTAAGACTATATTTCATGTAAAATGCGCTGGTTAATTTTTAATTAATTAGGTTTATAAAATTATTTAAAAAGTCTTATGAATCGAAACCCAATGATGTAAAGATTCATGCTTGCTATTAAGGAGTAAACTATTCGTGAAATAATAGGGACAAATCTTAAAATATAGATAAACATATTTGTTGATGTTATTAGAATCTGTCTCGATTAGAACTATAGTAAATTACTTAAAATGATTTAAAAATCTCAGATCGTTTTATTTATTTTATTTTTATTACATTCCGCATCTACTCACATGAGTCATTAACGGCTCAATATACATATTAGATTTTGTCGAACAGTTTACAAAATTTTAGAAATTCAAAAATGTTTTTGATTTTTTCCTCTGTGTCTTCCAGTGCTTTACCTATATCTGAGGGTATATTGTACTTTGTTCTGGCGTCAGAGTATAGTGTACATTTTGTTACAATGTGTTTCAATGTCAGTGTTGTCATGCATGTTGTACAAATCGGTGGTTCTAGGCTTCTCATCAGGTAACCGTGGGTGAAAGCTGAATGTCCTATTCTTAGTCTCGTCAAGATTATTTCCTCTATTCTTGATTTTCTACAAGATGTTGTCCAGGGTCGTGTGTCTTGTTTAATTTCTTGAAGTTTGCTGCGTATTTGGTTCCATTTTGTTTTCCAGTGATTGAGCAATTTTTTTCTACAGGATGTTTTTAAGTCAGAAGTTGTTGTAATGTCTGTAATAATGGTTCCTGTTTGGTTCAGTCTCGCGAGATTTGCTGCACTGTCTGCAGCCTCATTTCCGGAGATGCCACAATGTGAGGGTACCCACATTAGCACAGTCCCTCCACCCATCGACTCGTGCATCTCCCACAGGCAGTTATTAATCTTGCGTATTAGGGCATTTTCAGAATTGTCTTCAGCTATTGCCAATATTGAACTTAGAGAGTCTGTTACCAAAAGAGCATGTTTTGTATTTGTAGATTGTATTAATAGAAGACCTTGGTAGATTGCAAATAGTTCTCCTGTAAAAACACTATTTAGTGACGGTAGGTTAAATTTTAGTACGCTATTGTTAAAAACCACTGCACAACCAACTTCTCCATCAGTTTTCGATGCATCAGTAAAAATTGTTTCGTGGTTTGGATACTTTTGCCTTAATTCTGCAAAAAGTCTCTTTTTAATGATGGGGTTGTCGTCTTCAATCTTTTCCTTGAGGGATGTGTCAACCTTGATGTAAGTATTGTCCCATCGAAAAAACAATGGATCATCTATGGTTAGTACTGTATTCGGTTTTATGTCTAAAAGTTGGAGGAGATTTTGGGTTCTACTTGCAATGCCCACCAGATTGTTTCCTAGGTTACTATTAAGGTTATGAAAAATGTTATGATTTGGATGATCTGGTTTGGAAATCAGAGTTGAGTAGTAAGATAGTGTAAGGTAGGATCTTCTTAAAGTTAGGCTCGGTTCTCCGCATTCTACATATAGGCTTTCAACTGGTGAAGATCACACACCAGTGCATATTCTGATTGCTGTGTTATGGATTGTATCGATTATTTTGAGAGTTGTTTCTGAAGCGGAATTATATACTATACTACCATAGTCTATCTTGCTTCTAATTAGAGTTCGATAGAGAATTAGGAGTGTTTTTCTATCGGCTCCCCAACTCATTCCTGATACAACTTTAAGAATGTTTAATAATTTTAGGCAATCCGTTCTTAGCCTTTGTAAATGGACAGTCCACCTCAAGCGTTTGTCTACCCACATCCCGAGAAATCGTATATTTTCTACAAATGTTAAGTTATTTCCATTAAAAACCAGTGTTGGATTTTCAGAGCACATTCTTTTCCTGCAGAAATGGATACATTTAGTCTTGGAGGTAGAGAAAGTAAAGCCCGTGGTAGAAGCCCACAGTTCTAGTCTATTTAAGATATTTTGTGCTTTCCATTGTATAAATTTAGTGGATTTGCTTTTTATTAAAATTGTGAAATCGTCGGCAAATAGCATGCAAGTTGCTGGCTCTTCAACCGACTTTATAATATCATTGATTGCTATTAGAAACATAGTAACACTCAATACAGACCCTTGAGGAATTCCGTTTTCTTGATTAAACGTTTTGGATAGCGTATCTTCAATTTTAACTTGAAAAACTCTTCCATCTAAAAACTTTTCAATATATCTGACCATTCTTCCTTTCAATCCCCAATCCAAAAGTCTTGCTATTATAAGTCTTCTCCATACCCTGTCGTAGGCTTTTTCTATATCGAAGAATATAGCTATTAAATGTTCTTTTGCTTTAATAGTGTCATGGATGAGGGTGTCTAGTTTGATTAAATAATCTACAGCCGAAAGGTTTTTTACAAATCCACATTGTTCATCAGCGATTACACAATTTTTCTTTAGGGTGTCGGTCAATCTTTCATTAACCATCTTTTTCATAATTTTAGATGTACAACATGTCAGGGATATAGAACGAAACCTATCAGGAGTGAGAGTATCTTTAGATTTAGGGATAGGTATAATTATCGATTTCCTCCATATGTCAGGTATACTTCCTTCCATCCAAACATAGTTATAAAATTTTAATAAGTGAACTTTCGCTTCAATGGGGAGTTTTTTAATAAATATATAAGGTATCATATCGGGACCAGGGCTTGATTTGGATTTACAATTTTGTATAGCTTTATTAATTTCTTCAAAAGTAAAGTTTTCATTATATTTTTCAAAATCATTGCAGGTTATATTTACCATATGATGTTCAGTTATACGTTTATGAGATATAAATTTTTCATCATAATTTTCTGTGACTGAAACCTTTTGAAAAATTCACCGAACTCATTGGCGATATCTGTATTGTCCGTTTTGACTCCGTTTATTGTCTTCAGTCCTGATATTTTACAAATATTTTTATTTCCCTTAATAATTCTCATTTTAGACCATATTTCCTGAGATGTGCTTGAAGTATTCAGTGTAGACACAAACTCTCTCCAACATTGTTTCTTCCTATTTTTAATTAATCTGTTGGCATAGGCCCTTAATTTTTTGAACTCCTCTAAGTCTTCGATTAATTTAGTCTTCTTATACTTATTCAACGCTCTCTTCTTCGCTTTTATTGCAATGTTGCATTCGGCATTCCACCATGGAACTCTAACCCTAGAATATTCCTTGTATGTTCGAGGGATACTAAGACTAGCGCTTTCAATTATTACTTTATTGATTAAGTTCAATTTATCGTTCCTATTCATGGGATCGTTATTCAAATTCGTTGCTATTCAGATTGTTAAAGTGTCCTGAAATTTGTAAATAAAGTGTTTATTTATTGTGGGTTTATATGTGTTTATATGTGTTTGTGTGTGTGTTTGTGTGTGTGTGTGTGTGTGTGTGTGTGTGTGTGTGTGTGTCTGTGTCTGTGTGGGCGCGTGCGTGGGTGGATGGGTGCGTGTGTGCACACATTTCTTTTTATTTTATTGACTGAACCTTAAGAACCTTATTAAATATCTTCTTACAATTAGATTGTAACAGTCTAATGTATGGTATATATATTTCATTTTTATAAACCAATAATAAATATTGCAAGCTGTCGGACTCATGGACAATGAAAAATATGGATAGCAATGAATCCATTGATACAATATGTACAATAAAATTAATAAAAAATAAAATAAAGAAAAAAACATGAAAATAAACAGCCTCTACTATACAAGAAATAAAATAAAATGTAATGTATGTAATGTAAATTAGGATAATAATTTTAGTTATTTTAGTTTTTGTTATAAAAATATAACAAGTATTATGTAAAAATAGTAACATTGTAAATGTCATGCTATAAATATATTATTTACAAGCATCTTAGGGAAACCCCGAACCATTATTAGGTAAAAGCTGGATTGCAGCTAATTGATATTAATATTTTTATATTAATTTACTTGCTTGTTCTTATAAATCTTAATACCATTCCAGATCTAATCCATTCAAGAAAAAATCCTAAAGGGTTTAGAACATTAACATATTGCATCGCTTGCCTAATTTGTGTAGCTATTACAGAGTGCGTAACTGATGTGATCACTATCGAATCGTATTTAGAGCGGCAGTGTATCTTATTCAGGCAACTCCTGATCATGTAGATTAGATTTCAGTTGAGATGAGATGGTTTGGTTGCGGCTGATGTTTGCGTGCAATAGGTCACCCGCGAGTGCTGAAGATAACAATATCGGCATGAACTTTGTAGCGTCTGAAATACTATGTCTTAGCTGAGGATTCCGTGCCGAGAACTTCCAAGATTGCTCCATCGAGGTCTGTTATATTGAAAGTAGCCGACTGTCTAAGCCCTGAAGAACAAAGTAGTTCGAAAGGTCATGTTTGACCGTGCAATGGCCGAGGGGTTCCTGGTATTTGCAGATCCATCGTGAACGTGTTTCTGTTTTGTTTTGTTTTCTTCATTTTTTAGCCTCGAACCAGGATGTTCTATCGTGCAGAAGGGTAAGGTTAAGTAAAATAAATACTATATGAAAATAATTTTGGCTACTATAATAATAATAATAATAAATTTAGTTATACTTCAGTACATTTGAAGAATTAGTTTAAAAAGTGCATAAAAAAAAAAAAAAAAAATGACAGCGACAAAACAATGTTTTCATATTCCCTTCTTCGAGATTATTTCATCCTTATATTTTTACAAATACGGAAAATGTTTGGAGGATATGCTTAGCGTTTTAAGGAATTGTAGTGTTTAGTGAATTATACACTGTATTAAATATTATATATTCAGTTTTTTATTCTGGGCCCTAATTTGTATCCTATTTTTTTTTCACTGAGAATTTCCTGGAGCATTCCAATCTCTACTAAGTAGGTAATATTTTCAATAGATTGGGAGTTAAACGTGGTGGTTGAGCCTGAATGCTGAATACATCACCTCCTTGGATTGCCGGTGGTCATATATAACGGGAATTGTCTGATACATATGGTTTTTATTTATTTATTTTACTTCCATTATTTTTAATAAAACATAAGAAATTACAATCGCACTTTTATATTTCAGCAACTAATTAAATTAGTTATGTCAGCTTTTATCAAATATTTGATGCTCAATCATTGAGATCATAGACTTCCTTGTTTAACGTAGCGACATGACGCCATTTTAAAATATATTTTTGGCTATTGTTGTTGATAACGGACGAATGCCTAATATGACCATAAAGTTCAAATACTATAAAATATAATTTTGAAATGTTTTGTCCTTATGTCGAAAAACAACAAAAATGCGTATAAAAGATACAATAGAAATTAATGAATTCACCAAAGGAACAGACTTGCATAATAAGAAAATATATCAATCGAACATTCCAACGTCGATATTTTCATTGACTGTTTATATTTTTAGTTTGGCTTGATAAAATAATTTAGAAAATATAGTTGTGATCTCGCATCGTCCAATGATGCAGCATCAGAAGCGTCACTTTCTACAACACATGACATAGGCATTCCGATCCCGTCAGTGGAAAATGTCACTGCTCGTGAAGGAAGTAAAATACGAAGGAATGAACGTTACTGGCAGAATCGTTACCATGATGGACCGCTTAAAGTTTAATGGCGAATTCGCTGAGGTCTTGATAATTAAATGAAGGACTTCTACTGTTCTAATAGTCATACTTGCTTTGCCGAACATGACCCAGAGGTGCTTAGGTACTTAGGTATCGTGTTAATGCACGGCTCAAGGTTCGAAGCATATATCACGACTGCGACTTTATGGGTCTTTAGTATTTGCGAAATTAGGTTTTGAGATAGAATTCGGGTCATGGTTAATTCGGATTCGTTAATGTGAATACATTGATTTTCATTATGTTGATACGACGTATCTTACATGTATATATTAAATCATGCATTTTATTTATTTTTATTTTTTTTTTTTTGGCGTGTTTATGCAAAATGACGTCTTGACATACCTTTGCATCTTCAAAGTAAAATGCAACTTATACCTAATATTAAAGGGAGTGGGGGGGGGGGGGGGGGGGGGGGTGTGCACTATTGACCACAAATTCACTTACTGACTGATGTGTATAGAAAATGTTTATATTGAGAATGGTCCAGTTGTAATATGATTCAAGCTTGTTTTATCAAACTTATTTTATCAAATTGATTCTAATAGATGAAGGAGTTTCTATATTGATTTGCGTTTGTAAGCAGAAAAAGCTGTTACTTTAAAGTTGTAATTTACCAGCTTTAATTGTATCTTGCATATTTGTATATAATAAATAATTCATGAATCTGTTATTCAAATATTCTACTCTTGCTTGTAAAATACTAAAGTGATAGAAAACTTATAAAAAATATTAATAAGTATTATAAAATAAAAGATTGAGGGTAAGCGGTACCTAAGGGGCTGACTTTCGGCAGGGTATCTATCAGGATATGCTTATCTATTATATGAGCGCTGACCCACTCCGGTACTTTGTCGGAAAAGTGACTAGAATACTCTGGAAAATGTTTTCAAACAAAGGATTTAAGATTTAAGAGAAGAATTAAAATTTAAGGTTAGATGGAGGGGATATGTCCCTTTTATAGATGGGCCCGGAAAATAAGAAGCAGTCTTTTTGTAATGGAGGAAAAAAAACCGTTGCTGATGATGAACACCATGGGCAAAGTGGTTGAGACAGATCTGGAACAGCTCAGAGTTTGCCTTAATACTTATATATCTTAAGATAAGTAACCATGTATTGTAAATGGTTAGGAATAAGTTTAATTGTATTCTGATCCATGGAGTAGACCACGGGTAATATCATCCATAGCTTCATATTATTAAAATTTTAATATCATTGAATGAAAAATACTTAATAATCATAATTAATAGACACTATCTTATCAGTAGACACAACCAAAAATGTCACTACTTAGAATAGAATTAGTTAACACGATAGAAAAGATAGAAGAATTAGATAGAAAACTAATAGATAAGGCATCAACAGAAGGTGCTATTGTGTCATTAGAACTATCTATCTAAGATCTATTATTGATAAAGGTAAGAGTATTCAATAAACCCCTCAGCTATGTGTAGCAACATAGCATACTCTAGTTCCGTATTTATTATTCGATGGCTTGCGGCCTTTCTTTCCTCTGAATATATTTGGAGTACATTTGAAATGATCATTTATTTTATTAATTTTTTTAACTTATCACGAGTATATTTTTTTTTAAACATAAAATTAAAAAAAAAAAAAAAAAAAAATCCAAAGAACAAGACGATAAAAGGAATTCTTGATTGAACCTTTAAAAGCCTAAAAAGAAGCAACTCTAATAGGTTTTAGGAAATTGATTGTAGTCAATGTCAATTAAATATTAAGTTGCGATAACCCATTGGTGCTGACCTCTCTATTTTATATGACCTGTTAAATGTATTATGCTCTGATCGCATTAAAACTTTAAACCTATATCCGCCACAAACTTAATAAATATGAAGAAGTGAAATAATCAAGTTTAAATTATTTATTTTTTAATCCAGTCAATAAACACATTGTAGAGTGCATGGGATATGCGATAATGTTTTACTTCATAGCTTCGTTAGGAATATTTGGAAGGTAAACATACTAAAAGTCCCCACCCCTGGGGGTAAGCTAACGGTTGAGGGGGAGGGGAGAAGTTCAATTTTTTTGGTTTTTCGATTATATCTCGAAAACGGTGGACTCTAGAAAATTATGCTCTAAAAAAATACCAAGATTGAAGCTCATTAAATTTCCTATAAAATTAATTATATACATATTTGTCGAAATTCCAACGGTTTTCGAGATCCAACGTTTATTAAAAATCGATAATTTTAGAAATTAAAAAAATGTTTACCTCACTTTTTGTTAAACATTTGCTTCAAATACCAGAAACGTATATATGAAATTAAAGAAAATTTAATTCTCTCCAGTTTGATTTTGATTTTTTTTCTGAGAAACGATTGTGGAAGGTACTAGAAGCAAATGTTTGACAAAAAGTGAAGTGGCATTTGTTTTTTCCCGAAAATATCCAATTTTCAATAACGAAACTCTCGTAAACGGTTAGGATTACGATAACTTTATACATAATCAATTTTATAGGAAATTTAATTAGCTTTAATTTTGCTGTGTAGCATATATTCTTAGAGTTCACTGTTTTCGAAATATAACAGAAAAACCAAAAATGGGAACTTCTTACCTCTCCCCAACCCAATGCTCACCCCCAGGGGCAGGGACATTTAGTATGTATACCTTCTAACTATTCCTAACGAAGCTATAAAGTCAAAAATTATCGCATATTCCATGCACTTTACACCCCTCATTTCAGCACTGACTGACGAGGAAGTCATAACAGTAGATACCATATATGTGGCGTGGAATTGCAAAACTAGCCAAGTCCAATTTCTAGATTTTTTTTATTTTTATTGATTATTTTTTTCTATGGGATTATTTGTTGGTGAAAAGTTTTCTCGAAAAGGTAATTAAATCACATTGAAAACAGCCATACAAAAATTATTCCCCTTTCTATTTCATTCTGACCTATAGCTTTATCCACCTGCTGTGAAAATTTAAAAAAAAAAGAGAATTTGCTGGTGTTGGAATTCTACGCTTCATATGAAGGTTGACTATGACTTAGATATGAAAGTACATCCAGTGATGTTCGTGCTACAAGTGAAACCGTACAAAAGCAGATGATTGCAAGAGACAGATGTTGCAATCCTGTGTTGATGCAAATCGACAATGTAGGGATTGAAGATTAATTTAAGAAAAGGAATAAATTATTATATTAAATTATAACCTAGAACTACCCAATTGTGGTAATTTGCTAACATTTACACGCACATTATATGAAATACAAACTTTCATTCAGCATAAATTCCCAACTGAAAAAAAAAAATTAGCTATTCTCTAGTAACAAAAGAGTTGCAACATACAATGCGCCTGCTTAATCGTGTTCACAAGATCCTAACGAAGGGAAAATTCACATGAAGAACTGAACATCGGCTGATTACATCAACAGGAACTTCAGCATACGCTCAACAAAGCTGGGAATCCAGGAGATGTAAAGGGGTTGATACTCAACGGTGTAAAAGTAGTTCTCACGTTAGTTAAACCTTAGCAACATGCAATATCAAACCGAAAGGATGCATTATCTGAATTTGAGCATGATTTTTGAGTCTTACTAAACTTTTTTTTGAGAGAGATTGAAGTGTTTTATTGAATTAATATTACAATCTGAGACTAAAAATGATTTTTTCGTATGAGTCTTACTAAAAATTTATGATGGATAAGCTTGCGTAGCTCGGCATTGAAAGGCTTTAGATTCATCAGCTTTTTAATATAATCAATTGAAAATGAATTTTCAATTTATCATACTTCTTAGATCTTAACGGAGTTGGTATTCCCATTGCGAAGACTATTTTCTCGAGTTGCATCAACTGGAACGAAAAAACTGCAAATGAAAGTAAAGCAGCATAAAGTCAAGTATTCTTTAATTTTCAAATAATACTGTAAAAATAAAAAAGTAAAATTATTATTATACTCTAGACTGCAATGTTAAATAACTTTAATTATCAGAGAAAATAATCCAATTTAGAAACTAATCGGAATAATAATTATAATTATTAGATATGAGCCGATTATAACTTTAGCGACTTAGTCGGCTGGCGGAAAGGCTGATTGGAATTATGGGGACAACGTTTAGTACAGGTTACTGTTTATCTTATTATATCTTTTCTACTATTTTTTGGAAAGAGGCCGGTTTATAGCAGAGTATTTACAAAAAAAAAACAAATTAAAATTCAGCAATTACTTTATTAGCTTATATAAATAATTGTAAAATTTATAATTTTATCATACCGATATGGATAGATATGGTGTTTATAGACTTATATATGTAACACAATAATATCTGGTATGTAATTGTAAATAAAAACGTATGTGAATGGCTAATATAGCAATTTCCATTTCATGTTCCAATCATTATAATACATTTCAATTAAGAATTAACGTTTTTAATTATGACACAAAAGCAAAACTGATTAAAAAAGAAATGTAGGCCAGGTAAGATCTTCATTTAGTATTGTAAAAGTTATAATTTTATTTTTTTTTTACTTTATATATTAATTCAGACCTGTCAATTAAAATTTGACAACCAGTGAATGTGTTGTTAGAATGTAAATGGCTTGAAAGGCAAAAGGGGGAGCAGAACCCAGCGGCACCTCCAGTCTATTTTGTTTTATTTTAGTCTAGGAGGTCTCTCATCCAGCTCCTTTTTATTCTTCTCTGTGTCTTTTCGGGAATATGTGTTGTGGCCATTTCGTTTATAATTGTATTAGGATGTCCATATAATTTTTCGTGGAATCGTTTGTAGTAGGTTTGTATTTGTTCTTTAACTGTTGATATGTGTAGGTCAGTATGTAAAGTTATGTTTCTTACTTTAAAAGTTATTTAAATTATTTTTTGTTAATATCATGATCATTTTTAAAGCTCGATAATTCATTACAAAAAAAAAAAAAAATCCCGTTCCTACTACAAATAACAAGTTGTAAAGATGAATCTAACATAAAAATTATCATCAATCAAGGCCATGTTTTCATTTCAATCAACCTATTTATAAAAGTAGAAATATAAATAATTAAAATGGCCGACTAATCGGTGCTTTTTGCCGAATGATCGTCTACTTTAGTAGTAGACTAATACGGATGTAGGGGGGATAGGTTTGTCTATTAGCACTGAGTGGGATTCTCCAGAAGAACTATTACACTCTAAATAGTTCAAGACCTTAATCCTGCAATCAATAATCGGACAACTCAATAAGATTGAGGTCGTTGAGATGTTACTCCACCGGCCTGAGAGCTGGCTGAGCCCAAATGGAAATGGACGGTTGTGCAAAGGTTCGATCCCGAACAGAAGAACTGTTGCTGAATGTCACAGCCGAGTGTTGACAGAGTCGTTAGGTCGGCGTGACTGATGCTTCGTGGCCCCTGCGTCACGACGGACAATCAACTTTTGTACAGTAGCGCAGCCGCAGGCTAAATATTCAAATTGATTCCGATATAAACGAGGCTATCTTTGCTATCGAGTTACGAAAAAATAGTATCGGCCTGCACCAGTACAGATTGCAAGAAGATAGAGCCGTTAGGAAAGGTTTTTTTGAGTTTGAACACAGTATCTTGTGCAAGCGGAGTTTTTATTTTTTTTAATTTGCATAAATAACGAAACTTACGAATACTTGAACTGATTGTGATATCATATTTTTTATCGGTACATTAATATCACAATGTCATAATGTCACGTTTAGTGCCTCAGTTTTTTCCAGTATTATGAATATGTCATTACAGATTCAATAATTATAAATAAAGGATGTGTCGATTCCACCGATTCTTAAGAAAAGTTTCAGTACCGAGTATCGATGATTCAAAATCGATTCCTAGGAACCGGTCTATACCGCTGATGGTAGTTGAGGGGGCAGGGGAAAAAACGTTTATGTCCATTTTTTCTATGAATTTGAGTTATAATATTTGAATTTGAGTATTCAATCCACTTCTGACTAAACTTTAGATCGCATATCGTTTCAAGGATAGAAACTTTTAGATCTCCCAAAAAATGGTGATTGATATTTTTATATCCCCATATACACTCGGCAACAAAAGTTTAGAAACACTTGCCAAAATCTTACGCTTATGCTCTTCCTGTCTAAAATAGGCAATTTCCAATAGTCAGACTATTCTTACTTTAAACAACAAAAAGTAATCTTTAATTTTAATACTCTTATAGCAAATAAAATCTGGAAACACTTATGTAATGAAAAAAAAAATTCAACACTAACAACAGATTATACTCGCTATGGGCTTTAAGGACAAATGTCAGAAACAAAGTCTTAAGATAAGAAATCCTTTTAGTCTGTGATTAGCATTCATGATGGAAGTACCAAAAGCCGTTCAAGAGTTAATTGTTTCCTTACGAAATCAAGGCAATCTTGTGAGCGAAATTGGGTGGATTGTTATTAAAAAATGGGTACAGTATCTAAAATTATAAAAAGATATAAAGAATTTGGCTGTGCATCTAACAGATCACGGAACAGGCGTCCTCCAAAAATAAATAAATTGCTCAAGCGGGAAATTTTAAGAACTGTCCCTGAAATACCGTGCACTAGCGCACCAAAAATTGCTACAAACTTGTCTCGGAATAAATTTTAGGGAAAAGTGGTTTATTTGGTCAAATCGCGAAGAAGAAACCATTCATTAGCAAATTTGGAAATTGTTGAAGAGTATGTACAAAAGCCACCATCGTTCTGGGAATCTGTTATTTTCTCGGACGTTAATCGATTTAACATTTTTGACTTAGATGGCCGTCAAAAGGTGAACTGAAAAGCGAAAAAAACTAGAGGAGCTTAAGTGTATAACTTTGGTAAGTGTTTCCAGACTTTTTTTGCCCAGTGTTTAGTCATTCAATGGTAAACTTTATTTTGCTGTTTTTCACAAAATTTATACAAATGAACATAAATATTTTTCCCCTTAGACTCATTAATTATTATGATCCCTAATTTTGTAATTATCATAAATAGATTTTTTTCCTTATAAAAAAAGAAAATACGATTCCGACTCTCTTTGGGACAAAATTCAAAATAATGATGAACCTACTAAAGGCAAGCATTGTTACTGCTGATGAATTGTTAAAGTTATTTATTTCCTCTTGGAAAATGAAGAAATAGGATTATAATTTCAAACTATTGAAGGTGAACCACTAACGAAATAAATGTAGCCTGACTTAAGCGCCATATTATTAAGCATTTTTGTTATTCTTTGGGGATATTTGTTATCCAAGAATGAAGATTATTTTTCAATTCATTATATCTATATACTTGTTTTTAAACTACAATAACAACTAGGAAAGATTTCGGTATAGATTTAGAATGATTATCAACGCTAATTTAGAATTCTTAAAATAAATATTAGAATTCGTTCATTGTGTGAATTATAATTTACTTATAATATTACTTATATTTATAACATATATTGTAGATTATAATTACATTTTGTCTGTCCTCTAATTTATTTCTTCAATAATTACTTTTGTAATATATTTGGTTTACTTATACACTTTCATATTACTTTTTTTTGTAATGTCAGTTTAGTTTTAAATTAACCGAGGTATCAGTATCGAGGATTGAGAATAAAGTTTTTGGTCGATATTATAATCGAGAATAGAAAACTATTAGTACCGGTAAAACTATTAGTATAAATATAAGTAAATTCAATATAAGAAAAAGATATAGCAATGTGAAGAAAAACAAAAATATAAAACATCGGGAGTAGAACAATATTAAATTATAATGGCAATAGAAAAGTAAAACGTTTACTGATGAATACAGTTTCTTTTCTATTGAAAAGCTTTTAATTGAAGTAGAAAACTAATATTTTCACGCTTGCTTTTATTTCAAATGAAATTTCTTTCACCACAATTAAATTACGACTCTCTCTCAAGCATTCAAGCTGGTGTAATTATTGTTTTTACACCTGACTGGAAGTACCCTGGAAATATAGAGGACTGATGACAACTTGAGGATTGGGAGAACAAGAAACGGTGGAACGAATTCCCTAATGTTCGGACCCGACAGTAGTTTTGTTACATCATTAACTTTGAAAATTGACGTGGCTAACGTCCGAAAAAACGCTTAAGGTGTTTCAAAGATTGCTTTATCCTCATAATTCAAGTCATTATGTTCATTACAGAGACATTCCAAAGGGTTTACCCGGGTCTTTACTAGTGCATGCTTGTTCGAAGCATTTTATGAGCTAAGCAATGTTCTGTATACTCTCATCGATTAAAATTTTTTGTTTTTTCGATTTCCTCTAATGATTGAAAATTTTCATTATGATTTATACTATTTATTCGGCTGTATTAGTGAAGGAACATTTAATAATAATCTAGAATTTAGAATTTACAAAGGGACGATCTTGACTTTTGTTTATAATAATGTGTTCATTTTTAGGTTGCTATAACAGCTAAGTTCAAGTAGATGTTAAGGTATAATTTAAAGGTATCATGTTCTGGTAATATCAGTAATTTTTGGAACATGAGATTTTCAAACTAGAATGATTCAGTAACTCTCAAAGATAGGTTTTACTATGTGTGTCCGTATGGGAGTAATACGCTCATGCAATTGTTTTTTTATTAATCAATATCTTTTAGAGTTTCTACTAATGGTAATTACACAAAAATAAAAAGAGACATGAGGAGGTAACTTTCAAAAAGTGTGTTTTGTAACAAAAAATGTTTTTGGTATCACTAGATTTTTTTTTTCAGAACCCTACAATATGTGATGAGTATTAGACATCAAAACAAGCTTTGTGCCATCCAAAATTAGTTAACAAAATCAGGATTTAAGCAAAGGATGTTTTGTCCACAGCCTGTTTTTAGTTCAAACCATTCAAACTGGTACAAGGTTGTACTTCTTGACTCTCCAAGTGTTGAAAATATTGTGGAAGAGGATGAAACTTTAGTAAATGGAAGATGTGAACTGCATGTTTAAAAACTAGTGACTGTTAAGAAGATGAAAATATTCCCCGAATATTATTAGTGTTATTAACATACATCAGCTATTATTTAATTATAATTTTTATGTTTGGTACTTTTGAGCAAACAGCGACTTCTATAAAATAAAACATAGCCACTTCAAACATTGTTTGCCCCTTTGTTTTTTTCATCAAACCGTGTTTTGTCCATATTTAAAATTAAAAATGCTAATTTTTGAGGAAATAATAATTCTGATTCTTTTTGTAATTTGCTTTTTTAGATAAGTTTAATTAAGAATTTTTTGTTTCTGAAGGGTAATTACATCTCATAATATACGTTTTTTGTTATTGCTGAAAAGTGGGATTACTGTGACAAAACAAGTTTTGAAAGTTACCTCCTCAAATATTTTCGTTTCAGCCTTGCATGAATATTTCAAGTCAAACTTTTGTTGTCAAATTTAAAATGTAACCTTAATAACCGTAAAAGATATTATAATAACCTCCTGATATCCTAGATTACTGAACGGCTTTGCCAACAGTTTGGATTTCCCAGCGACGATAGTGGGAAATCAATTTGGTAGAGATGTAGCCCTGATATAGATATTAGTGCCGGTTTACAAGAAGAGTACGTACTGCTTCTGGAAGCGGAACATAGCCATTATAGGTCGTTCCAGCGGGTTGTCATTGTATAACAATCCGAATCTATTTCCTTATCTCTGGGTCTGATATCAAGTGTCATTATTTTGGTGTAAATGGACGTGTATATTGGGCACTTTCTTCTTACTGAGGCATTGTTGAAATTTCTGAGCAATATTAAATGGAAATGTTATTTCGACGCGTTGTCAGCTTCAACTAACATCTCGACTCAATATACTGAGCACATTCTTCAATGAATTCGAGGATATAACTTATGTTCAATCTGGAATATCTATGGCACCTGTGAACGGTGTTTTAACTGCAATTTCGTACTTAACTTATAAGACAAGAAACTGCTCGTCGTTTCCGGCTGCTCCGACATTTTCTTGACAAGCGTTCAAAGCTCCCTATAAATTTCAAAAGACTTATTTACATAATAGTAATTATATCCGTTTGGAGTTCAACTTTGGAGCTCCACTAAACCTTCCAATGCTGCTCGTATCCAAAATCCTTTCTAAAATCCTCAATGCTCATTATTATGTCACAAACAAACGTATCTATAACGATCTTAACGTTCCATATGTTGCTGATTTGCCCCAAAATAGATACCTTTCATAGTAAACTGCATACCCACTAGAATCCACTCGTCTCCCAACTTCCCTAGCCACACACTCAATTACCGAATAACCATCCGAGGTGTCTGAAAAAAAAGATGAGACCTTCTAATGTAAAAATTTTATTGAAGTGCAACTAGTGAGTTTTTAAACGTTATTCACATGTCATTGTAATTATCTTAATCAAATTTACGTGTTATGCATAATGTATGCAGTTGCAAATATCAATAAATAGTTGGTTTTTAAAAATAATAAATAAATAAGTTCAATTTTGTGAATTTTGGGTTATTGGTATTATAATAGGTGATGCCCTATTTTTTTTATTTGTATTTATTAGACTTAAGTTATGCCGCTATTACAGAGATAAAGATTCCTTTCTGGAGTAGAAATAAAAAGCAATGACCAAACTTTTAATTGCTTTTTTCCTAATGTACGGTTTTTGCACCAGACACTCAATTCTCAGGTAATACTTATATATTAAACGAAAGTTCACAAAGTAAATATGAATAAATTTTAATCACGTTGTAATGCAAGTTGCATTGCAAACAAATGGCTAAGTGGTAATGCAAACTTATTAGGTTTGGAAGCGATATTTTTAGATAACTGAAAAATAGAAAGTAAGTTGTCCGATATTCCATGAAAAAAAGGAGTTAGAGTAAACTGGACAGTTATGGACGGCCTTATTTTTTATTTTTTTTATTTAAAAAGAAAGTTTTGAAAGAATGATCAGTTAGGAAAATCCTTTAAAATCGTAGAACTAAGCTATGCAAAAATATTGTTTATTTGTATTTATATTTTTATTTGTTATTGTAAATTGTTGATGATAACTGATTTTGCACTATTTATTAACAATATCTTTTATAACTGTTCCTAGTGATAATTGTTGGTGTGAAGATTTTTTTAGATGAAAATGTGGTAGTTAAACAAGATTTACTCGTAACTTTTATCTAAAATAGTATTTTTTACTGTTGATTTTATAGTACTTAAAATTATAAAATTAATAATATAATATATAATATTGATATTATATTATTTCATAGTGATATAATATTAATTACTTTGTAATTAATTATATCACCTTCTACAATTTCACTACGATATTATTTTAATTAATAGTGATCAATCTTTAGTACATCTTAAAGATTATTTTGTATCCAATGTTTTGATTACATACACAATTAGTTACTTATTTAAATCAATTATGTTATCCGCTTTGAAACCCATTAAAAAATTTTTAATTATCTTATTAACTGAAAATATTATCAATAACGTACTACATATGTCGTCACCAAAAATAATCTTAAATCCCGCGACATATGTAGCACAAAACCATTATTCGCAATTTGAGAATACGCCTTGCTCAACTCCTGGCTGAGGTGTCATGTGTCGAGCACGTAGGTCTTGTACAGCCATGTCCATTTGTATCAAATTATGTCCACCTAACTTCACAAATCGGAAATGCTGCATTGCTAAACATCAAGCTTTCTCATAGAAACAATAATTTTGTTTGCGCAATTTGAATTGTGTGTAGCATTCTTGTTAGATAGCGCTACTTAGAATTGATTATAATATGGTTACGTAATTGGAATAAAGTGTATGTCACTTCCTTGTTTGTAGATATGACATCTTCGATACATTGATAGATCGGTATCATAAAGAACAGGTAGATTGTACTCTTCTTTCGCTCCCATCATGATAGCAGATGGAAGTTATTCGGCTGCGATTAACAAAGGTATGCATAATAGAAAGAAGTCTGATTAATTATACACACGTAACAAACAAATAAAAGAGAAATTGGTAACACTTTTATTCACAAATGTGGACTTATTACCCAATTATTTCACACAAAACTACAATCTGATTTTATAATTTAAAGAATAGTAAGCTTTTATCAAACAAAAGTACATTGGAATGAACAATTTAAGTATCTAATTCTAGTTATCTGTTTTTGGATTTTTGTCGTTTGCGATTAATGGCTGGAAATAGGGCGTATTATGCGAATAACAAACTACTCAAATTCAAAATTTTCTGATAGAGGACAAAAGTTAATTTTGATCACTCCCTGATGAGATATATGGTCACCTATGGATCGTAAACATGATGTTTATTTGCGACGGATTGCCAACTATTACAGGTTTTTTTGAAAGAAAAAATAATAAGACGAATATTTAGTACAAGAAGACTTGATGAAAGGTGGGAGGAAAGGGGAAGGAATTAAAAAGTCGTGAGGAAATACTGAAAAATAAGTATTTTTCAATTATATGAAAGCATGTAGACTACGATGGGAGAATAAAGGATGAAGGTTTCAAAAGAAAACACTGGACATAACAATATTGGAGATGAAGAGAACAAGAGGAAAACCAATAGCGGTTGGAAGAATGAAGCTACAAGAGACGCCTCGAAGCTGGGAGTTCGGGACTGGAGACTGCAGCAGGTGGCTGAGAAAAATGGAAAGATATAGTTCGAAAGACCGAACCTGATGTAGAGCTAGGTAGTAGTAGTAGTCGCTTGTGATAGTAGTTCTTTCAAATCAATTTTCAACTTCAATTTCACTTTTGGGCAACGGTGATCAATCAATTCAGATTAATCACATTCAAAAATTTATTTACATAACTGAATACCTCTTCTAAATCGACCCTCCAGAGAGCCTACTTCTCCACCGACTTCCCTGCAGTCGCTAGAAAATCGAATTTTCGATTGCAAAATAATTCGATTGACTTCAACAAGAGCGATCATTACGGTTTATGCTGATCATATTATTTCGAAACGAGTGAAATTTCCGCTATGAAAGAGTACATTGCCCAAGGAGGGAAGGAACCCTGAGGACTCTCGCAAGATCTCAATCAATTCAAGATGAGGAAAGGCTGCATGTTAATCCAAAATGAGTGTACTTGACTAGTACACGGCCGAATGGGGTTACGTTCCAGCTATCGTGCGTAACTCCGCCGAGGTACCAATGAGTAGAAAGTCTGATTAGGCATTTACCACACCCACTCGTGAGGGACCAAATCAAATCATAGAAGCAGGAATTTCGCAATAGTGAGCGGAAGATGACTCTTCGATTTTGGTTAATAAGCCGAAGCTAAACAATTCCTTTGCCGGAGAGGACGTGCGTGTAGAATGTAGCACTGCCTGTGTTCCTCCGCTGCCGGTAATGTGAGCCCTGTGTATTCAACAAGTTAGGCACACACGTATTGGCTCTTACGTAAGTGCACTTTTGGCCTGGCAGTGGATCCATTAGTTGTGATTCATTATAAGATAATATTATAGCGATAAATCAACCTAATTAAAATGTGTCAAAATGGAACTTATAAGCAAAAAAGGTATTTTAATCAAAGAGAGGCATTAAGTTGTGAGGATATAAATTTATTATTAGGCTTGGGAACACTTAAACCAAGTTAAGTTTAGATAAGAATAAAATATGTAGCCAATCAGATACCATCCGTTTCTGGAGAGAATGGCAGATTCGTTCTTCATTAAAGAACTGAGGCCGTCCATAATATAAATATTCCAATTAAATAACCGCTAAGATCTCCAATTTATCACAAAAATCAGTAAATCCGTGTATAAGGGTGATTCTCAATCCACAGGCAAATTTCTTATTGTACTTTTGAAATTTTTCAATCTTTAATAAAAAAAAAAAATATTTAGACCGATCAACAGCAAATCTATCATTATGGCAGTTCATGATCATTTCTCGAAATTTATAAAATTCAATCTAAAATTCCAATGTCACGGTAATGACGATGGAAGTTTTTAATATTAAAACTGCCTAAATCCTGTGTATTAGTTTCTTTTTTTTTTTTTTTTTTTTTGATACCTAAATAAATGTAGCATAACGTTGTTGAACTGATTTTCGATTATTTCATTACCAATATCTGTAAAGGTCCTTAAAGTTGCTATTTTCTGTAGTTTAGAACAAAATAAGGTTTTAAAGTTTTGTTTAAATAATCTTTTTATGAGACTGAATTTTTGGCAAAAATTTTACAACACCATCTGAAATTCACTATAGATAAAAACTGTTTTTTAAAGGATTTTTATTTCGTTAATGTAGGCATACCGTGATTGCCCAGAATTTTCAAAGTTAGCTGTCTTCTCTTCATTTCACTTGGTCTTTCAAAAAAGGCTCTACCTAACTAGTCTCTCTGCAAGGGTTCAAATATAAGTAAATGTATTAAAGAGACTGTCGGAAATGTTTATCTGGTCATTTAAAAAAAATAAAAAAATGGTTTGTTCTTGAACGACTTTATTATTTCTAATGATTTATGAATATTTAATTCTAGAGTGTTTTCTTCGTAATGTATTAGTTCCACTCCCCAGTCTATGTTAAATTAATGGTAATTCCCACATAAATGGATTGGGAAGTTGGAAATTCTGCGTCTTATTATTGTATGCCCATATATGTGGTTTTAATATTAGATTTACTGATCAAGTTTTTCCGTGTATTTTGCTTCAAAGTCATTAATTTTTTTTTTATTTATAAACTTTTTATTATCACTTTTATCTAATTTATTCTTCTTTTTTTGCAGGTATGGCAGCTGATAGAAATGCATGATATAAAAAAGAAGTAATAAAGGTAAACTTTCATTTTTAATGCTTACCATTTTAGATGTATCTGCAGTCTTCATAAGTTTCAGATTTATTACGCTTTAATGCTTACCATTTTAGATGTATCTGCAGTCTTCATAAGTTTCAGATTTATTACTGTCAGGTATTTTTGTAACTTGGAGAGATATTACTTATTCATAGACCGCGAAAATGATGCCCAATGCAATTTTTTCCCCATAGTAAATTTCAATCGTCAAAATAATTAATACATCTCGTTCTCTTTATTCAAGGGGCATAGCAGTTAGTATATAAAATATAATACAGACTGTCTGTAGTTAGTATTCTTGAATCTAAACCTGCTCTCATTAGAATTCAACGAGGGTTTTTAATCTTTTTCTCGTAACGATTTGAATATCAACCTTTTTACTTTGACTAGAATAAACTCTAGTTTGACGTTAACCCCAATAAACAAAAAATTTTAATTTTTTTTTTTTTAACAAACACCTTCTTTTTATGGTGTTCGTCCATATACTCTCATTATAAATTTTGTTGGTGACAGTGTACCCACTTGCTGAAATGTTTGATGATACTGATTGTTTGATATTTGACGAGTATTAATGATACTCTTTCTTTTTTTGTTTTGTTTTGTTTCGCTTCAATAGTACCGCTATATTGTATATACTTACAAATATTTTCCTAGAGTGAATCTTTGAGGATGTAACGGAAATGAAGGTCCCATGTCAAACATCTGTTTCAATTATTGAGTGCTCAGTTTAACGTTCTTAAAACTGTTTATTTGCATGTTTTTCTAATAACTTTTATTCAGGATGTATATTATATAAATTATTATATTTTATTGTGCATTACAATATCTTGTTTATTATTATCATGTTTAATATTTTATATTTACATAAACTTTGCTTTAAAAACAATCATAACTTGTATATAGTTTATTCGTAATATAGGCAGATGTTTTGTTTGTTAAAATGTTTTTGTTAAAAACTTTGTTAAAATGTGTAGAAAGAGTTGGGTGTTTTGAACTATTGTTTTTATTTCCTGATTAATCATTTATTTTTCTAATTATTTCCTGCCATTACAGTGGATAAATAATAAATTTTATGGTGATGGTAAATTTTGAAATATTTTTAGTGTAACTTTTAAAGATGGACCAGAGCTTTAGAAGCCTCAGAATAATTTGTAAGCTCATATGAATGGTGTTAGGCTAGATGGGGAATGTGCAAAAAAATCGTAAATAAGATTTCATCGTCACCTGTTAGCTTACCCCTTGTAGTATTACTTAAGGTGGCTTCATGTAGGCTTGAAAGAGGATTTTCACATGTTTTGGAGTTTAAGGATCCGTTCAATGAGAAACAGTATAGACTTTATAATTTTCATTTGAGATCCATTCGGGAAACGGGCGTAACATAGTTGTAACGCATTTAACAAAAATGTGCGTGACCTTAGCAAATTGTAGATTCCAGGATCGAATCCCGCAAGATTCAATCAATCAATTGATTCTGAGCAAGTAATCCCCTCACTCACTCCCTCCTAGCCAGGAAAACCTCGTATTGCCTAAACAGCAAGTAAGGAAAGAGAAAAATATATAGTAACGTAGAATTTATTTTAAAGCATACAGCATTAATTTTCATGTTAATGACTTACTGAAACCTTTCCTAATATTGCCTTTATTATTGCTTATGTGTATAATTATTTAATATACGAAAATTACAGACAGTAACAAATGTACTGCTGCCTCCTAGAACAGGCCTATCGATCACGCTGTGCAATTAGCCTCAAGTAGTTAAGTTCAGTAGGTTACTTGGTGTAGGTTAGGTTCACGCCACTGCTCGCTCAAAATAGTGTTGAACCGTTTAAAGACTGAGCGCAATGAACCATTAGTGCTGGTTATAGCCTCGCAGGCCCGGGGCAATTGGTATAATTTATGGGGGAATGCCATCTTATGAAATCTCTTAGCGAAATAAATTGATTACTGGATCTATGCATTATTTATGAAATGTTAATACCCGCAGCTCTTGTGTGGGACTCAATGTAACATTGTTCTGGGATTGAATCTCCTTAGTGAGCTATTGAATCTCTGCTAGGCTTTAAATGGTGATTCATAAAGGAACATCCTTTTGAATTCATTTTTTTTTTTTTTTTTATTGTATTTTGATGCTGCTTTTTTTTTTTTTTTTTTTTTTTTTTTTTTTTTTTTTTTTTTTTTTTTTTTTTTTTTTTTTTTTTTTTTTTTTTTTTATACTGTTTAATAACGTCTAATTACGTCCATGAAACTGTCTTTGATTCACTTCAATGGTAAGGATATACTGTTACAAAGCCAACAGTTGTGAAAGGAGGAGATTTCCCCAATTAAGAGTTTCCCCTCTATAGATGCTGGGTGTGCCCTAGGATAGTCTCCTTACTAAAAAATTATTGTCAGGAATCGATTGAGGGTGGTATCGATGAAAGAAAAATACTATTTTTTGATTTTTGTTAAAATGTATCGTTTATGATAATACATTTAGTATAAATGACATTAATAAATAATATTGTAGGTTGTTGCACTACAAAACAAAGCAGTTAAGATCAAATTTTAAATGCTTTGTTCTTGATTGCATACTCTAACCAACATACTACATCTTAGATACATCGCAGTCAACATATAACCCATTATAATAAAAAATATTGATTTTTTTTTTTTATGCATTCATTATTGTGCTTGTGAATTACTTCTTGGACAGGTATGATTTTTAATGCCTACATTTAAAAAAAAAAAAGGAATAATTTATAAAGAAAAATAAAATAAAATATCTCTCCTACATGCTATTGGACAGGAGTTTATTTGATATTGTTTGTTAAAATTCGTCTCTCAAAGATAGCAGAATAAATTTAAATCTGACAGTTTTAGAACCAAGTATTCTGTAGATTCCTTGAGGTTTGGTTATGGCCTGATGGCCCACTCAACCCCTCTTCTCCTTCCAGTACTCTTAGTGATTTACTCAACGAGGGGTGAAAGCGACTTCCGCTGATATGGCTATTACTGTTTCCCTTTCGTTGATTTCAGTACAGCCACAGCCTACCAATTCATACTCTGGCACAAATACAAATCAAAAAAATAAAAATTTTGTTAAGTTTAATTGAGGTTTTCTAAGCATATTATGTGAAATATAAGCAGTTGTCGTTAGTATTGTTAATAAAAAAAGATTAGGCAACATTGTATAATTTAATTCTGTATATTTCCCATTCTGGGTTTATTTATATTCTATTAAACTATAAAATTATTATACTCTATTGAAACTAATCTGAATTGTCATATATAATCTTGTTATTTATATAGTGAATACAAATAATCAGTGATGTGTCGGTACCAACATTTTTCAATTCTCGGTACCAATACCTCAGTTTAAAAATAAATCGCTTTTTCATAATTTAATCCACAATTAAGCTTAAAAAAAATTAATAAATTTATTAAAAATTAATAATAATTCAAGAAGTAGACCGCTAGTTCAATCTATTATCCATAGCATATAATCAGATGCTACGGATAATAGATGATACTATATACGTTGTTAATTATAATTTAGACAATGTACAATAATATAATTCATTTCACAAATTCTTATTTACGAAGAAGAACATTCCAAGGTTTCATTTATTAAGGAATTGAAAATGCTACTGAAGTCTTTCACTAAACATTGTAGATACACTGGATTCCTTTAAATTGTGTATTAGGGTTCCAAAAACTAGTATTTAGAATAGAATAGAATAGAAAATAAACTTTATTCTGGGACGATGTCCCCTAAGAATAATATAATGTACAGAAATAAATACAATGAGTCTAGCTTTCATAATATAAAAAAAAAATAAATTAACAATCTGGTTAACTATTTACAATTTTATAAAAAAAAAAAAAAAAAAACAAAAACTGACACAGATAAAATAAAAATTAGAATTTTTTTTTTTTTTTTTTTTTTTTTTTTTTTTTTTTTTTTTTTTTTTTTTTTTTTTTTTTTTTTTTTTTTTTTTTTTAAGTGAGTTTTTGCTAGTCAGTATCATTCTGGAGGGAAAGGAGGTATTGAAAGAGAAGGGATTTAAATGTGGACAGAGATGGAGCATTACGGACATTACAGGGTAGTGAATTCCATGAGGAAGTAGAGCGGGAAATGAAGGAATGGTCAAATGATGTACTCTTATGGGAAGAAGTATACAGGTCTGAGGAGCGAGATCTTGTAGTGCGGGAAGAGACCGAGGATCTGAACTGGATGATGTTATAGATGTAGGAGGGATTCCGAGAATTAATAGCTAGGTAGAAGAAGGAGATCTAGGAAGTAATTTATGCGGGATGAAGGATAAAGCCATTTTAACTCTGTATATAGATGTGATGTGTGGGAGGCTTTTGGAACCCTAAAAATAAACCTAAAGAAACAAATTTACGCTCAATAAAAGAGAAAATAATCTTTATTCTTGGACATATAGTCAGTCCCTTCAGAACAACCAAAATGTATAATTAAATGATATTATTGTCTGAGTGGCAATATTTCGTTGATTAGAGATTGTAATCTTATTTCTTCATTTTCCAATAATGAATAAAAATCTTCAACAAACTGAAGTTTAGCTTGCGGTTGCAGTTGTATTGTTTTTAATTCTGTACGAAGGAGGCTTGGTCATAAGAGTTGGTCGAAACAACACAATTAGACATCAAATACTATTGCCAACGCCGGCGGTATAAATCTTTTCCTAGGAATCGACTTTACCTCCACCGATTCTTTTGTCAGGAATCGATAGAACCGAGAATCGATTTTGGAATTGACACATCCCCACAAATAATCATGCTAACATCTTTGAGTTCGCCATTAGAATATCCGTATTCAAAGTTCGGTAACATACGTTTTCATTCTATATAAAATTGGAAATACTTTTTTAAGTAGTGGCCGAGTGTGTCAGCCACTTAAGCCTTCTATTATCTTCTACGACACCAGGTTAAAACTGACCTGAGTGAATTGACATTTCTTTCATTACCACAAAATGGATACCACCCTGGATTTTTATCCTAATTTTAGCATCATAGAACAATTGATGGAAAAATAAATGTCTTAATCTAAACCTAGTTTTAAAATTAAAAAAAAAAAAAAATAATACAGTCATTAATACAATTTATTTTATTCGTTACTATTTACAGCTTTATAAAATTTATTCGTGATAACAATAACATGTCAGTAACTTTTAAAGCAACTACCCATCAGTAGCACTTCAATAAAAACTCTATATTAGATAGCCCCTAGGCCATCTTGTTTTCAGAAGCATCCTAGGGTTATTAGGTATAGGTATACATTGGGAAGAATGTTTTGATGTGGATTAGAGGAGATTCAAAGGTTATCTCATCGTAGGCCAGGTGTCCTTTGGGTTTGGAGATCACTATGTATAGATTTATTTGTTACAAAATATGTTGCATCGAAGATTTTACAAAGATTTGATAAGATAAAAATTGGATTTTTAGCTCCAAAGCTCAACTCTAAATGTCCAAATAAGTCTAATCACTGTCGTGTAAATGAGTCCTTTGTAATTAATTGGAAGCTTTGAACGTTTTTCAGGTAAAGCTAAAGTAATCAGTCGTCATTTTTTTGTATATGAAGTAACACGTTTCTCCAGGAGTCTTAGGTGGTATAGGGATTTGTGGAATATTACATAGTTTAGAGTTCTACGAACGAATTTCATCAATATATTGAAACTAATTTCTAAAAATACTTCTTGAAGCATGTGAAAATTTTGCTATAAGAATAATCTTATGTGTTTGCACTTTTACATAGTTTTGAAAATTTTAAAATAAAAATTATTTGTCAACTATTAAAATACACAAGAAAAATATTTTGTATATGGATAGGCAATTTATTACTTGCTAGCTTATTTTGTGACAGCAACGGTAGAATACTATTGCATATAATACTAATTATTTAGCAGCATGTATTTTTGTTCCTTATTTAGTTACTATAAATTACAGAAGGAAAACTCGCTTCCAACTCATTATTAGTTCTTCCTTGTAAGAGATATTAATTTTAACCGTATATGTTATTAGTTTATTATTATTTCGGTTTTGCACGTGATAGAACAGGCGATGAAGAACCCTATTCTGTTGTTGTAGATTAAGATTAGGATTATATTACACCCCTCATTATAGTACGGTACAAGGTTAGGTAGATACGTATTATATATGATCATAATTTTCACTTACACGGAATTACACCTGAGATAATGCACGTTTACATCAGCATTGCGTGCTCAACATACGCTCATATTTTAATGATTCTCACAGATGAGTAGTAAAGATAGTACCAACGTAGCCACCCGACCTTGAAGTAAAAGCAAGACCCCTTTCGCCGGTAGCTCCTCAATCTGTAGCCCCGGGGTCAAGTCGGGATTGGAGTGATGACCCCGCAATTAAACTTTCTTCTTTCCCGACCATCTTTCTCTCTAGCTGGCCATAGTTCTTACCTTATCTAGCTAGTAATGTTTACCTAGTCATAGAGAAACTATCTTGTATCGGCTGGAAATTATACTTAATTGTTTATAAGAACAGCTGTTGACCTTTCTATTAGGCTAGAAACATTATAAAAAAAAAATTTCTCTTGGGATTAATATATTATTTCTTGTTATTTTGAACTCAGCAAACAACTTAAGAACTCATCATAAATGCTTCAATCAAAAATATTATATTTGTTAATAATTATGATATATTATTATGTAAGACAGACTTAAAAACAAGCGTTCAATGCTCCCAACAAATACTTATCATGACAGTAATTCGACCACTTTGGACATATGTGAATGAGCTATGGAGCTCCACTAAACCTTTCAATTCTTCTCGTATCTAATCCTTACAATACAAAATCCTTAATGCTTCTTATTTTGCCACTAACAAACTTGAACTCCGTAAAGTTCTAAATATTCCATATGTTGTTGATTTGACCCAAACCAGATGCCTATCCTTTCATAGTAAGCACCATATACAATAAAATGTACTTAACCCCTAACTACTAAATCTCATATTCAAAACCCGATAATCCGATGCCTCTGAAAAGAAGATAGCGAAAAGATCTTCTAACGTAAAACATTTATTGAATGCTACTAATGAGTAGTTCCTTAAATGTTATTGATATGTCATTATCACTTTCCTCTAATTTACGCGATATATGTAACTTATACAGTTGTAAATATCAATAAATAGTTTTAATCCGAGGTATCGAAATTCTAGAAATCGACATCAATTATGACATTTTAACTCATGACTGTTTTAAATTAAAAAAAAAAAGTTACAGAATACTTCAACATTTACTAGACAAACGTTCAAAGCTCCCAATTCATTACAAAAGACTCATTTACATGACAGTGATTAGAGCTATTTGGACGTACGGAGTTGAGCTTTGGGGCTCTACTAAACCATCCAATTCATCTCGTATCCAATCTTTGCAACCCAAAATCCTTCGAAAAATCCTGAATGCTCCTTACTATGTGACCAATAAACTTATCCATAAAGATCTTAATGTTCCATATGTTTCTGATTTAGCCCAAACCAGATACCTATCCTTCCATAGTAAGCTCCATAACCACTCCAATCCACTAGTCTCCCAACTTGCTTCCTCTTCCATCCCTGATAATCCTCCGAGACGTCTGAAAAGAAGATGGCCTAGAGACCTTTTAGTGTAGATTTTATTGAAGTGCTACTAGTGAGTAGTTCTTCACAAGTTATTTACATGCCATTGTATTGACTGTCAACACATTTACTTGTTGTATATTTGTACAGTTGTAAATATCAATAAAAAAAAAAAAAAAAAAAAAAAAAAAAAAAAAAAAAAAAAAAAAAAAAAAAAAAAAAAAAAAAAAAAACTATAATCGGGAGAAAGAATATAGAATTTATAATTTACTTTGTAATTTACTCAGAACTATGGTTATCGGACATTCCCCATTCTAGCCTAACACATTCCATACATATATAATGTAACCACCTTTAATTGTATTTTGAGTCTCATTGTTTTAAGAATTTTCAAATATTCCAATTGCTTCTGAGACTTTGATCCGTTTCGATTTTAAATTTTCTTTTACCTCTTTAATTATATTCCTTTTCATTTCTTATCGGTAGTTGACCCTATAATTTGTAACATTATGGAAAAATGACGTGTATAATTGAACAATGATATACAGACATGCTCACTAAAAACTTAAAATCATTCCTTTTCAGTATTTAGAAGTTTCTTCGGAAAGGGAGAGAGTTTAGATAGCGCGTGCTAGGAAAACTACTTCGAGCTGTAGAATTCTACATCGAGTTATTGTGTACTTGATATATTACTGAAGTTTTCTTTACTTCAATGATTTCATTTTACGTTCGAATTATCTAGACAATTGTTAAAGACATCCAACTTGAATCGTATGGGGGCCATCTTATTTCTTCGAGTATTAAGTTACGGTTGTAAATGTTATGTAGTTTTATATTCTAGATTATCATATTTCTTAACTTTAGGGCCAACGTCATTTGAAAAATATAGCCTAATGCTGGCCAACATAGTGACACTAGCCTCTGTATATCATCATTAGTGTTGATCTTTGACACTCCGAAATAGAAAATATTTTATGGAGGCTAGAGAAGCGAGATGAGATCCTCTGAGCGGTCAGTATGTTGTGCAACATTCTTAAACCATATTTTGGGCGCCCTTATCACCATCTATATGCTCCACATAGCTCTGAAAATTACCGACCTTTCTGGAGAGTATGATTTATATGTATACATCGATACAACCGATTCTTTCTCTTTTTAAAACGCTTCTTGAAAGTTCATTTTATGTAATTTAGTCGATTCGTTCTGAGTGGTCGATTTTTACGACTGAGGTACCTTAAAATTATTCATGGCTATCCGGAATCTTACATAACAACATATTTTCAGGGATTTGTCGAGAGAGAAGAAATTTATTTTTCACTTTTTCAAGATGAAACTATAGCTTGCCAGCCCTTTTATCTAAGTTTACCTTCTTTCCTAGACCGACCTAATCCGATAGACCGAGAACAGGAGAGCAGAAAGTCATAGTATGGTCCATTTTGGAGTTTTAATGATTTAAATATATTTTTTGTTTTGTGATTATATTTGGTAAATAGGTCCAAAAGTCTAACGTGGGACAGTTACGGTGCTGACAATTTTGCCCATAAAATATTCAAAAGTCTCCTTGAAATAAATAATATTAGAAAAATAGCTATAGGATAGAATATGCAAAAGTGAAGAAATATTGTAAAATAAAAAAATTAAAAGTAACAAGACCTCAGGGATTACATATTGGTCTATAATCTATCTATCTATAGAATACCCTCATCCATCGTTATATGAAGGAAAACCTCATGATATCGTAAAGAAGTGGATAAGTTAAATCTCTCTTAACAAGAGTTTACTATTAACATTCAAAGTGGGCTTCTTAATATTTGCGATGTGAAAAATTGTTTAAGTTGTGCTTCTTAATAAGGCCCTAAATTTTATATATATATTGGCGCAAATGTTACTTTTTTATAGCAATTACTCGATTTAGGAAAACCATCAAAAATGGCCTACTGAAAAGTGGACAACTTTGACTTATTCTTGACTTCTTCACTTCTTAAAAATCAGTGATTTTTTAATTTACAATATTTATTTTAAAGATACATTTAATTTAAGAAAGCATGAAGGAACATTAATTTTTATATAAGTCTTGAGTTATATCTAATTTTGTTTTTTTGTTTTTTTTTTTGTTTTTTTGAGCCCAAGACTTCCATTGAAGTCTTATACTGGCCTGGGTGGGAAAGTCAAGATTCATTTCGTGGGTCCGCCACGAAATAAATTTTAAGCCCCCCAGGTGGGATTTGAACCTACGACCTTCTGGTTACAAGCGCGCTGAGACCCTCGCCCAAACTCACTCGGCCATTGGGTCTCTCACCTTTATTTTTGAGAAAGCTTTTAATTATCTGAAAAAGTCTTTTGAAACTAAGTTATAGGTTAAATACACAATGACTCGTAGTGGGGAAAAAAACTCTAAAATTGAATGTCTTTCTTGAATATTATTTTTGAATACCTAAATAAATGTTGCCTAGGACCGTGTAACTGATTCTTTAATTATTTTATTACCACGGTCTGTACACGTCCGTGAAGTTGTACTTTTTTCAAGACGAGAAAAGAACACCTACCTTTTTTAAAATTCGGTTAAAATAATTTTTTGTAGGGCTTAATTTTTGACCAAAATTATCATAGACGTATAAAAATTTATTTAGAAATTTTATTTCTTGGAAATAGGGATAACCGTTATTGCCAAGAAATTTCAAATAAGCTGTCTCGTGAATCTAACTTCTATCTTCATTTCATTTGATATTTAAAAAAAAAAGATCGACCTAACTAGATTCGCTAGGCATCAGTAGTGATGTCTGTAAAAATTCCGTATTTATTCAAAGGAAGAATTCATTTCGTTCAATAAGAATGTGTCTGGTTCACAAAACTTGGTTTAAAAATAAATATACAAACTACTTTAAACAAGATTCTGTTGTTATCAAATCTTATTGCAAAAGTAATATAACAATGATATCAGGTATTTCGAGACCATATCGGTTCCATGTTTTTGCTCTTATCCTGAACGATTTAAAGTCATACCGGCTAAACAAATCAGCCTGCCATGCCGTATATCCTGTACACTCTGCCTTGCTACAAGGCAGCGATATCTCCGCTACAAGCCGACTGATATTATTTCGAGTCGACATTTAGATAGCGCCACAATTCATCTATCTTCTTCCCAGGCGTGGAATAATTTCCAACGAATTAAGAGTCAAAGATTGCGTTGTCAATACTAAAGACAACTTATCATATGAGAGTCACGGAGCATTGATGAGGCTTGTCAAACGGAATTGATTTTACTCCTGCTCATTAGAGTATGACTTCCATCAATTACCAGCTCTCTCTCATACTTTATTATAGCATAGAATGATTATCATTTGATATGGCCTTTAAAGATGTATCTTAAAGGATCTAATGCAAAGGACCTCTTCAAATAATCCTTAGTGACTGTAATTATCTTTCAAATACTTTCCATTATGGATCTGTTATAATGACCTGCTGTTCCCAGAACACTCCGCCTTCGAATGGCATTTAGCAGTCCTCTCTTGGGCACCGTATTTCATAACTGCGCCCGGAAGCCATCAGCTACTGTTATTTTCACAGTCACTCGTCTTCATTCTCATTCTCGATCTTATGTCATAACAGAATTTGTGTATGCTAAGGTCGGTATTATTTATCGGAGGCACTCCTTTTTATATGGAACTAATGCAATCATTAATTAATTAGTCCTAAAGATGAAAGCTTATGTTGAAATCAAAATATGCTTAAATTATTATAATGATTTGCAGCAGTCTCCAATATTGTTATTTATTGTACACCATTATGTACAAACTTTGTAATGTACATGATAGACGATAAGATGATCCCAGGACATTGGAAATCTTTGTGAATTAACTGCAAGTTATCTGCTGTGTGCTGTTTAATTTTTAAATACCATGTAAAAAATACTTCTATTTTTAAAATACAAAAAATAAACTGAAAATATTAAAAAAAAAAAAAATAAATATATATATATATATATATATATATATATACATATAGATATATATATATATATATTTGATTCTCTTGCGCTAGAAGGCGGGGAATGAGGTAACGTGTTGCGGGCTTATATTTGACTCCAGACTTTGGGTAGAGATAACGTTTTTTTATTTTATATTATTCAAATAAAATTTATTTTTATATATCTATCTATTCGTCAATTTATTTTAATTCATGACGTTCCTACATGCAGAAACGTAATAGCTACATATGTGTTATATCTTGCTTTAATCTGATGAGATAATGTTATTCAGCTCATTGCTACAAACAACAATAACCATCCCGTTATAAATCCCCAAGTTGAGTGTTATCTGTATAATATCTGAATATCTTAAACTATCCTTGTTCCTTCAAACATGTAATCCATGTTGAAATACACGAGAGCCCTGCTCCGTGAATACACCAATGGGGTAAATACTGTATTTGAACCAGAGATGAGACAGTCAGATGCCATTTATTGTGCCTTTATTTTGCCATCAATGTACGTGACTAAGAGATTGCAAAACCTGATAGTTTAGCCTCATTGACGTGACCGACGAGAACTTTGCACGAACTTTGTCGGCACTAGAACAAAGAAACTGAATTCACTGGAGAATATATATAATTCCAGATCTTTTTTTTTCTACATGACAGTGGTTTAGGCAACAATTTATCCAAACTTTTTCTCCAGCCAAACAAAAATAGTAAAAACTAAAAACACCACGTCATTATAGCAGAATTTTCCTAGTTATTGATTGATGAATTTTTCTTTACTTCATCGCATACCGCACTGCATTACATTATATTTAGTCTTTTTTAAGAGTTGTTTTAGATAATGAGACAAATTAGCGAAGTATGGACCTTATATTATAACTAACAAGTTATAAGTGTATATGCATAATATGACTACTTTAAAAAGAATAGTTGGTTTTTACAGTTATTTGATAGCACAAAACATAGCTCCAACTATTATATAACAATCATTAACAAATGAAAACAAAAACATATGGTACAAAAATCCTTATAAAAATACACGACCACTTGAAGTGGTATCATAGAGACAAAAAAGAGGATTGTCACATATTTTGGAGTTTAAGAACCCGTTCCCAAATATAAAAAATATAGACTTTGTAATTTAAATTCTCGATTTTTTCAGAATAATAGTTAACGGACATCCCTTCTTCTATTGTAATACCCTTCATATAATCTGTAATTACATGTGCCTGCGATATGTAGTCTGCAGTAGCAGAAGCCTCTGCATAATCGAAAAGAAACTAAAAAAAAAAAAAGAGAATAAAATTATATAAAAGACGAATAGAGCTATATCTCCCTTAGAAAAATGAATTCCCTCTAAAACATTTTTTTTTTATTATTAATTATAAAAATAAGAAAAGAAATTCACTGCTATCAATAAAAAAGGTTCAATTTTCTGTCTATATTTTATTTTCTGTTTAAATTTTTCCAGGTATCTGTTATAAATTTCGATATTCTCGATGCCACTACGAATGTTGATTGTATGTTTCAAGTAAAACCTTTCTCCAGTCAAAGCAACATTAGTCAGAGAGTTGCTTGAATCCAAATTTCAATAATTAGTCAGAAGTACATATAATTCCAACTTTTGTAAGAAAAATGCCTAAAATCCTAAGAGCAACTTCCAGCTAGTTGATTAAATTAGCTAACTGTACAACAACTTTGTTTATAAAGCTATCGTTTGATACACAACAAATCCACTGGTTCGGTCCAAGTAATTTCAAGATGCAGCATTTATTTTAAAAAGGAATTAAGTTGATTTGGATATATCTACCGAATATAACCTGATCAAAATGGAGAATTAAACGATCTAGATGAAACATATGACCGTAGGACAAGAGGATGTCCCATAACCAGGAACATTAAACCACATGGAAAGACCGCATGGAAAACACTTAAAGTGAAAGAGAATTATGGCTTGAAATCCAGGAACCATGCACAGATGGCTTAAAGTACGTTTAAGCTGAATAACTTATGGGTGGAAACTAAATATAAAGAAGGTTTGTAATCAAACGACCACTTCTAATAAATAGATATTCTGATAGCGCTAAGCATAACATGTTTATTTATTTTATTTTTTTTTTCTTACTTTACTTTTAAGGCAATACGGGTTTCGGCATATGTATATGCTCTCCAGCTAATGCATTTGCGCTTATACCGCTTATTAGGTATTCCTCGCCATCTTCCATCTACCATGTGCGGGCTCTAGCCTCGTTTACTAGAGTCAAAATGTTCAAATGATTGATGTCTTCCATTCGTACACGAATTCTGACTAGCATACTGAGAAACTTGAGAAATCTGAAAAGAATTTGCTCAAGAAATTTGATTTTTTCTTTTTTTCTTATAGATTAATTACTCTATTTGCTACTATATTTACTCATATATTCTCCAATACAGTTAACCACGAAATATTATTAATATTATAAAAATTAATCAGATAATTAAGAAGGGTATAATGCTAATAAGCTGGAAGGACTTGACTATCTTTAGTTATAAATATCCAATTACTTTCAATGACGAAGACATGGCTCCTTTTGGCTATCTGAACAGGCCGCGTGCTAAGTTGTGCAACCTGTTGAGCAAGTGCATTTACTGATTCCGCTGACAAAAATGTCACGCTGCTTGGACGGGGAGGAAGTGGCGGGAGATAAGTAACTTAAGCAATTACAGGACATCATTGAATGTTTATATTTGCAATATGCTAATTATAAAAAGTTTCCATGAGAGTCAAACCTAGCCAGATTAGTACTTATTATTATTATTTTTTTTTTTTTTTTTTCTTAGCAGGAAAATTAATTATAAAATATACTAGCCCCATTGAGATAAGCAATTTTTTCCTCTTTTGGTTCCCCTATATAATGATCGTTTACGTATATATTAAAATGTCCCATGTATTACTAAATGAATTACAGTAAAAGTACAAAACTTTACCACAATCATTTTTTTAAATAACATGCATTGAAGTGCAATGAAATAACGAAATAAATAAGAAACAAAAAGCAATGAAGTAAATAACACCTACAATAAATTTCCTACACTGCCTATCACTGGTCAGTTTGCCGAAGTCTATTTTTCGTATAATTGTAAATCAGTCTTATATTGGGAAATCGAATTTTGTTCTGTCTCTGGCCATGTCCCATGCGAGATTATGCAAACGTTTCATTCTGTTATAATGGATTTTAATTTTCAATAATGTGTAACTATTATAAAATTAGGGGAGATATAGGTAGTTAAGATCTACAGTCATGGAAAAACAATTAAAATATAAATTTTTATTTATTGTGCCGATGTTTCGGGCTACACTGTTAGATAAAAATAAACAAATATATTTTACGAAAAAAGGAAGTGAATTTTAAAAAATACAAGAAAAGGAAACAATATGAAAATATAAAAAATAATATTGGATATAGTTGATGAGTAAATACATAAAGTATAACAGTTGACAGATGAACAATATTTATTATTTACTCATCAACTATATCCACTTGTCTTTTTGTCGTAATAGCTTTTTTTATGGAGAAGAAGATAGTCAGGGATGCAGTCAAAGTAACACCACGTCAAAGAAGAATCCTTTAATACGTGCCAACGTTTCGACCTGCGTTGCAGGTCTTCTTCAGGGCTATAATGAACAAAATACCAGAAGTGACCAAAAATAGATGTGACAAAAATAACAGACCGATAAACAGATGACAAATGGAATACAGAATGGCAAGGAAAGGATTCTTCTTTGACGTGGTGTTACTTTGACTGCATCCCTGACTATCTTCTTCTCCATTCATCATCCAGTCAACCATACTTTTATCATCATAGCTTTTTTTATCTTTATTTAAACAAATATTTTATTTATTTATAATTCTTGTTTTCTTTTTAAACTTATTTTATTTCCTTACTGCTTTCTTTTCTTTCTTTTTTTTAAATTCACTGCCTTTTTTGTTATATATTTGTTTGTGTTTCTTCTAGCCCTGATAAAGGCTTACATTGTAGGCCGAAACTTTGGCACATTTTATATTTTATTTGTGTTTCCATGACACCACAACCCAACTAACCTACATTAGTTCCACAGTCAAAAAATACATCATCATTATCATAAAAATAAATTCGTTTTGCCTGTAAAAGAAATTGAAGGTTACATAGAAATATAATGTTTCTCATTAGCTACAAACTGATACATCATAATTTTAAATGCCTCATAGTCTGTTTCTACGTATCAGTTCTTTTTTTTTTTTTTTTTTTATTTAGATATTAATTATACATAAATAATTAGAAAATCCATTTCCAAAAGTCCTGGTTTTCATTATGTGATTAAAGAATCGAAAATTTACTAAATTTTCACTCGAAATTACGCAAATATTTATCTGGATTTGTTGTAATTGAATATTAGGGCTCGAAAACCAATCTGAGCACGTGATGAATTGGAAAAAAAAAATCATTATTCTGATGCATAACATCCCTAAGAATAGAAAATATAAATAATAAAATGGTACCATTGCCTGTCTTATACTTCTTTATTGTTTTATTGTTATCTTTCATTTATTGTTTTAGTTTATTTTTTTAAATTTTAATATTGATTTTATTATCTAAAAATATATGTTGTGATCATGTCTCTTGTTGTTCAATTGTATGCTCAGTAAAATTTGATTTTATAACAAAAATGAAATCAATGAAATAGAAGACTAATAATTCATTGATAATGTTCATTGATGTTTCCTTTCAAACTTTTTTTAGGAAAAAACCTGAGCGGAATTAATATAATAGTTAAAACGGAAAATAATTAGGCTTAATTAATATTTTATTTTTTATTTTTTGCACGTTCGAGAATATATAGGTGTTTGTCGCAATGAAGTGGATAAGTTCATTGAAAATTAGTTAACTATTAACTTTCATAGCAGGAATTTCAAAATCAACGTTATGATAAAATGGTCGTGTGTTACTTTATGAAATGCTTCTTATTTAAGTATTAGAAGCATATACTTCTTAATTAAGTAAAGCCTTGAAGTATGCGAATGGTATTTTCAGAGTAATTAAAGGATTTTGGATAACGATCAATGTGCCCCACTGAAAAGTGTACAATATTGACCTATCTACTTTTTCACGATTGCAAGGGATATAAGATAGAATGATGTCAATTACATTTATTTTATGTTATTGCCATTTACCGTGTATTAATTGTTTTTCTTAATAGGTTGTCAGTCATGCTTTAATAGCCTGTACTTAAACTTAAATAGACTGAACTAACTGACAGTTGTTATTGTAATAAATACTTACAATATATTCTAGCAAATAATGACTTGAGTGTTGTTTACAATTAAAACATGGAGAAAGCATAAAAGCATTGTCTTCTATTAAGCGCTACTGAAATGTAGGTGAGGGTCAGGTTGTCGGACATTCACCGCAGTACCGTATCCGGGACTCCTAGTTGCTCTATTTGTTCTTTTTTATATAAATATATACATGTTGTATATGTATATATATATATATATATATATATATATATATATATATATATATACATATACAACACACGCACACATATAGTACTCAATTATGTAGACTTATACATAATATAGATAATGTTGTATGATATACCTGAAGTAACTTATTTAAAGTGTTTGATAGAGTTATAAGAAGCTCCTGTTTTGGGACCCTCGAAAAAAAATAACTATTACTATCAATGTTTCCATAATCATAGGAGGCAGTGCAGTGAGTTCTTTTCTCGATCCAGCCAATATTATCTCCTGAAAATTTACCTTTAAGGAACTTGATGTCAAATCAGGTTTCTCATAGGAAGGGCTAGTTTTATTCTATCGACTGATTTAAACCTCAAGAAAATAGCATGTATTTTGGAGCAATATTTAATGTATATTAAAGGACAAGCCATTTTTCGTTTGTGATCACTAACCGCAAAAACTACTGAACCATTCTGTATCAGATTTTAACCGCATTATCTTTATAGTTCAAGGAAGGTTTTAAAATAATAAAATTTACAGATTTTTCAATTATATTACTATAAAAAAGTAATAAAAATGAGGTGGGCAGTGAAGTTTAATAATCGACCGATAGATGGTTAGCACCTTTCGAGAGAGGTTAACAATGTACAGTGTTATATAGAGCTAAAAATTTACAATAACATTTACTTATTTTCAATTGCATTGTTATTTAAAAAAAATAAATATATATATGGAGCGACATGTGGATCCCAGTGCAGTTTAAATATCGACCGATATGTAGCAACAGTTTGTAATGGTAAAAAAAAAACACCAAATTTTAGTTACATCATCATAGTTCTAGGAAGGTTTATAGTAATAAATTTAGTATAGTGATGATTAAAATGTATAGTCTTGAATGTCAGAAACGAGGTATACTTTTATGATTAGCAATTAAAATCCAACCAGATGGATCGATAACAAAATTTATGCCAATTTGGATGTCTAATTATGCTTTTACGTACTATTCGAACACAAATTCCATACTTCAGTAAAAGATGTTATCGATAAACATATGAAATTCAATTATTATTTAAGATAATCCAAGTTGTTTATTTATGAAAATTGGCAAAGCTGCGACGGGGTATGCTAGTTATAATATAAATATATCCAGTTGAATAAATATAAAAATAAAAGCCTTATAAATATATGTATAAGAATGGTCAGTAGAGGCTGATTTAGAGGGCTTAACTAATTAATAATTAAAAATGATACCGCTGCCGTTTTACTGTTTTAAATGGCATTGGATAAGATTTGAGTTCTATGCGTTAAGCAAGTAAATATTATTTTAAAAGTCATATGTACGATACATAAGCCACAAATTATTATGTATATGTATAAACTAAAAATATAAATTTTATTTATTCAGTATTTTTTTGCAGGTAAGATTGCTGATAGCTACCCACTTGAAAAAATGAATAAGGTAAACATTTACTTGTAATGCATGCCAATTTAATACATGATGATACTCAGCTAAGGAGGCAAAATGAAAAGGGCTTCTGAAAGATATCAGGGCCTAGAGCAGACTGAGTGTAAAGAGACGAAGGGGGAGTTGGGTAATTGGGTAAAGAAATTTTAATCCTTAAATGTATTTTTAGGTAAAAGGGACAGTCCCTTAGGTTTTTTTTAATGAATGGTCGGTTTTTAGATTCCTATTGGAAACATCTTTAAAATGGAACTATTGGAAATCATGATTGCTTTTGGACGATTTTATTATTTCTAATGATTCGTGAATATTTAATCTTAGGCTATTTTCTAGAAGATGAAGATTAGATGAAGAAATAAACTTTACAGCTTGTCCCCTAAGAATGACATATGAAAATCATCTGGCTATGATAATGATTAATAATAAATTATAATAAAAATTGATTAATCATTAAACTATGACTTACAAAATAAATGGCAAATCTTATTTCATAAATATTCATGTTTTGCATTTGCTCGGAAGATTGAAAATCCAGTTCAATGCGTAAGAGTATACATGTTGATGGATTGGGTTCTAGTATTTAAGAGGTGGATGGAGGAGCGCTGAGTAAGGAGGTCATGAATGTAGGTTGGTTTTTTGTTTTCAAGGATTGAAATATGAGTGCACCTAGGAAGTATTGACGTCGGAAACTGGGGTATAGCCAACCAAATTCAGAATACTTGTGAGATATGTTAGAACGTCTGGAGATAAAAAATAAATCTAGTAAAACAGTACATTAGTCATTAATAGGACTGTAAAATATATGCATTTGAATGTTTCTCCTAACTAACTAAAACATCTACATACATACATACATCGGTGGCTCTACATCCCGTCACCGAGACTGGGCCTCCTCAACTAAAAAAACTAACTACAAACTAAAACATCTAATATCATCAAAATATATATTTCTTGAGGCATTTAGAATAAATTTGAGCTATTTTTAATTTGCATATTTTGCCATAAATGCATATTTTTACATATTTTGAACTAGACTTGCATATTTATCTACATATCCGGCATATCAGCATTTGACATTTGATTTTTTTTATGTTTCCGAGCAGAAAAAAATAAAATATAGATAAAAATCGAAAAATAGCTATAAGAACACTCCCATTCTTTTTTTTTTTCGCCTAATCAATGCGTTTGTATGTATCGAAGTGATGATTCTTCGGTTTCAGCGAACTTTCGATCGTATTTGCTTCTCTAGAGTAGTTTAATCCGATTAGTTAACTTCCGATTACTTCACTTTTCATCTCACCCTTCTCCCTTCCATCATTCCATTACACAGTCTCACCGAGACATATCATTCGTAAACTGTTCTTTTATGTTAACCTAAAATACCGAAAGTCACTCCTTCAAAGACAAAAGATCTTGTTGGAAAGTACGTAGGTGAGCTTTCAAGAGTGATGGAGACGTTTTATATTTATATGATCTAAAGCGGTCGTTTAGCTGTTTCAAATATATTTTGATATTTTGCCCTATAGACGATCTATTTTGTTCGAAAACCCGACAAAGTGGTTGTCTGCAATTCATAAGTGGCATGAATAAGTCGGGAGAGTTTCTTTATGGTCGCTGCTTATTGTTATTAGTGTATAACGTTCTGTTTTAAAGTATAAGTATTTTGATTGTGATTGTTGTTTAAGTTTTCTGGAAATTAAAGTCATTTTTTTTTTGGTTTTTAATGTTCCCTGTGTAATGTGTTTTATTTATCTTTAATAAAGGTTTTGAAGATTTGTTTTTGATTTTTAATATTAGCTTTTTAATGTTTTTATTCCTAATGTTCCCCTTTTCAACACAATTAGTTATTGAAACTTGAGTTTGTACTTAAGTATATGTATGTATTGCGATTTTTTATTTTTCTAATTATGCAGATAGTTGCATATTTTCGGTATTTAATTGTATATTTTACCCAGTATCTCTGCATATATATATATATATATATAGTTATATATATATATATATATATATATATATATATATATATAGTTATATATATATGCATATTTTTCAGTTTTTATTGCATATAATTAACATCTCATTTCTACGTGATGTATTAGTTTTACTTCCGAGCCTTTGTTGATTCGATTGACATTTTCTGTAAAATGGATGCTCTTTTAATCTTTTATTTACTGATCGTCCAGGTTCTCCGGTTTATTCAGCTTCACAGACATTGCATTTTCGTTCATATTTACCCCTTCTTTGGAAAGAGTAAATTTTTTCTTGTATGAAATTCAATTTAGTTTGTACTCTTGCTATCAGATTGATTTTGAGTTGAGCTAAATAATTGGAAGGTCACTCATTCTTCCATTGGTTATTATTACTATTTATTTTATTTTTACAATAACTCTAATTCCTTTTTTAAATATAACATAGAGCTATTAATTATGCTAGACAACACGAATGCTCCATTTTACCAGAAAGCTGTTCTTCTTGTACAAAGAATATATATGTGATAAGATTAGTGGAAAAAAATAAAATAAATACAGCTGACGGTACAAAAAGATTGTACGCCTAGAGCAATGAGCTTAATAATAGTTTTGAAACGGTTTTGCAAGCTCTATAACTTAATAACCTTTCTATTATAACCTCTCTCATCCCCTTCACCCTTTCGACAATAAAATAAAATATATTATATTACAATTAACTGAATTATGGAAAGGTCAGCTAAATCCAGGACCCTTCATCTTTTAATAGGTGTTCTTACAGATTCTATTATTATTATACTCCTTTATGAGAACAGAGTTCACTAAACTAATTCCCTCTCTCCCTCTCTAGGCTTTTTATTTTCTTGGTCTCAAAATAAACTATTTTATATCACCAACTTTAAGTACGAACCACTTTTTATGGACCTATTTTACACTTCGCTTTTCAATCAACCTTTTCCTGGTTTGATTTTTTCCGTACACTTCGCTTTTCAATCAACCTTTTCGTGGTTTGACTGTGGGACATGTTTTAACTTTGTGCTCAAGGTTTAACTATTTTCCGTAAATTCGTTTATTGTTATTATGATTATTTTTTCAAGGGCTCAGACTTTGATAACAATATTCGAAGAAGTAAAATATTTTCCAAAAACAATTTTTTAAAAATTGTGTATCTATTTTAATCCAAGTATCTATTTTTCCTAAAAGAACAATAGAAATGATGTTTAGTAATATATAATTTTGAAACGATTTTTTTCTTCTATTTTCTATTTTATTTTAATAATGAAGTAATTGGTGGTTCTGTTTTGGATGTTTTCCTCTATCTATAATAATACATATTATTTTAAAATTTACAATTCCAACAGTTTGTACAATTCGATTCAGTACTGTAATACAGTTAGTTGGTTAAAACAATATTATCTATTATAATAATTTCATGTTCTATTTCGGATCTTTACATTCTGATTTATTTTGTTAGCTGTTTAAATTATGATCTACGAGTAAAAACATTTAATATTATAAATTTTCCTTCCAATTTGTGTGATTTTTCTAACTAGATCTCACTATCTTCCTCTTCCGCTTGTCCCATCATCTCAATCAACACGATCCTCGCCTTGGACACTCAAAATCCACTGAAGATCCTCGATCACCTTTCTCCTCTACGACCTTGTGTCAAGAGGCGAGAAATAAAAGTGGTACAAGTACTCTCGTATCACTTTCACTCGTCTCAAGCGCTCAGATAACAGACACCACAGATAACGGTATCGATAAGTGAGCTTGAAAGAAAGCTTTGTTTCTAATCTGAGGCAAGAGCTGTATTTTATTTAATATTCATTCTAAAAAGTTTGAAATGTAACACAGTAAAGCCATCTTGGATTTAAAGCTCATTGCCTATTAATGCTATTAGATGACAATTGCGGTTGCAGATTCCTCGGTTCTACGTCTGGATTAAACAGCTTCTTATAACTGATCTACGGGTACTCAGATAATAGTCATTCATGCCAGGAATAAACATGTGATCTATTCACACGCCAATGTTCAGGATCACCCCACTTAGTTATTCCCACTCCTTTGTATAATATTTACACAAATTAATATTTATTTGAACATTTAGACTGAGAATGCTTATTGTTTCTCAATCGTAATCAAATTTCTCAATTTGCATCTTCGGCCCAGAAATATAAAATTACATTTGTTTATGGATACACAAATGGAATAACAATAAAATTGTCAAAAATAATGTATTTCATAGATTATTTGGCCCGAAAAATAACGTGTATGCTACATTTTTTTTTTTTTAATATTTGATTTGCCTTTACTTCTCAGGGTTATTGGTAGTTATTCTTCAACTTTGTTACTAGAATCGTTCCATAAAACTTTCTTTAGCAATTAAAAACTCCAAGAAGGACCTCACTATATTTTCCTCGTCCTACAGAACTACTTTCTGTATTAATGGCATTTCAAGTCTTTTCCTAACGACTGAAAATTGCTGGCAGTCGGAAAGTATTTGGTTTACCAACCTTCCATCGCAGTTGACACGAGTAGGGTACTCCAAGCTACGGAGAAGGTAGCTATGGGAGAATTCATAGTGGCCAATTTTCAAGTGACACAAAATTATATGCTATATTTCTAACCTGTTTAGATTTATATCTCCTATTGAAGACGGGTATGCTATTCAAGATTCTTCCTAATACGCTAGCATCAAGATCCTTTTATGTTTAACCCAATCTTCTTAAGGAATCAGCTTAATGTTTTCGATATTATAATCGCTATAAATTCTAGCTGACTGATTTGCTTAACCAGCCCCACCTATTCCCCAAAATACGGCCATGGTATGGTATGGAACCCAGATGAAAGTAATCATATTGATTATGTGTTGAATTTCATCCATAAGGCTTAGAATTTCTTTTATCGCCACATGTTTAGGCGGTTGGTCCATGATTGCCAAAACACGCTCATCGAATTTATGACGACTGTCTTTCCATGATTTGCTTCTAGGCAATGTAAAAGAGCTTCTTTTACACGAGTAAAAGAAAGTAAAAAAATTAAAGGAATGAACATTACAGAATTATGTGAAAATATAATTCAAGTTGGAGGATTCATTAAAATGTTTATGTAAAGTTAGCATTAAACCGGCAGGTAAACTCTTTGAAGGGCCTAGACCGAGGTAGATAAAGGATTGTATGAGGATAAATCTGGCGGATTTATTTTTCGATAAGGTGGAGTAGGGAGAGGTGTGTACGAGCAATTGTTATTAGTCGATAACAACCTTTGTTTCGTTTTTGTCTTTTTGTTTATAAATTTAGTAAAATAATTTATGGATTCACTGATGATGGATCGGAATGTTGTAACGGGTTACAAAGTTGCTACTAATTGTCCATAATGATAATAAATATTTCTTCTCAAAATTCAAAATATGTCTAGTATGAGTATAAGGTATTATATTATAGAATTATAAATATTATAAATTATATTGTTATCTTTAGTTAGATAGATAGGTAGGCTGTGTTTGTAGCAACCCAATAAAGTTGGGCAGCACTATGTTTATTGTATCAATAAAGCATATATCTCTCTCACTTATGGTATCATTTTCTACTAATCCCTCACCTGAAAAATAGGTTGAAACGTAACTGAGATAATTAATAATATAATATGCATGTTATCAAGCTTCACTGTTTCTTGGTAATAGTATTTAATGATATTAGTAACTAATGGTGCATTAGTTGTACGAGCTAAAAGCCTCACTGAATATAAATGAAGTTAGAGTAATAATTATTAATGGTAATTTTTTGTAAGTAGGTGTAATGTGTGTATGTTTTTTAAATACGTGATTGAAGTTCATTGATCTCAAACGATGGTATTATTCTTTCTGACTAACTCTCAGTAATTTCAAAGCTATAGATTCATAAAGTAACCCACCCATGATAATTTATGTCCATGTAAAATATCTGTCACCAACGACATCTGTTGGACATCAGTCACATTCATGATGGCATTTAGTTTCGAAACGTAATTAAAACCTGCTTCTCGGACTGTTCCCAACAGCTCGTCCAATGGCTTCTTTCGAAACGGCGAGGGAGCCAGGTGAATATGGATGAATGTCACTACAATAAAAAATAGTGTTTGCCTAATTAACATACAAGAATCCATTGTTCCAGCCTCTCTAATTTAGTATTTAATGGAGGCCATTTTACATTGGCCTATTTAATGAGAATAATTCATATCCCGTGCAGTAACCTTGTACCCGAAATGAGGCAGATTGCTTGAACGTAATTGGCTCATTGGGATTGCATCGCCTCTTCAGCTCAACGATCCAAAATTGGAGTTGAAGAATCTGAATACGTTATGGTGTTGTCTATTCTACCTGTTGTAGGTCTTACATTTATTTAAGCCAGTATCAGCGTTTCCTGATTAGTTGTTCATTACCTCCTTGTAAGTAGGGTAACAAAGAATTCTAACACTAAATAACCACTGGTAATCTAGAATTCATGAAAATCCAAACATTTTTGGTAGGAATCAAAGTGATAACTCCATATGATAATATGTCTATTAATTCATTTATTTTGGGTCCTCTATGACTTTGGTTCTCCGATCCTCGTATATAGATCCTTTATTATTATTATACCTGAGCCTTTGATTACTGATATATTGTTTACCAGAACTCTTACCGGACTGTCCGTTTTGATCCAAAGCTGTTTGTGGTTATTTACATTTTAAAATATTTTTTATGAATATGAATATTTTTTGAGTATTAGTATATAGAATATTTTATGAATATGAGTATGAATATTTTTTTCCGTGTTGTCCAATAGGCCTCAGGAGCTGGAAAGAAAGAACGCAAAAAAGTCTTATTATGTAACTTATTTTATATGCCGAATTTGAAAAATAATATCCACATGGTTAAATAAAACATTTCTAATTTGAGGATAAAGAGAAAAATGCAAACGTACAAATATCGTGTTTTTTAGGAACAAATAATGATTGAAAATTTGAGGCCTGAATGTGACTCAACAAACCTTAAACTTTATACTGTCATCGAAAACAAAAACTTTGTTTCCCAATGTCAATTTTTTTTCATTTATCAAGATTTGAACCTACTATGTGAGTTTCAGCACCAAAATTAATGATATTATAATGTTTACATTATTCTTGATAATTTTCTTTAAAAATTAATGTTTTAGTAAAATAACCATATGAATATGATTTTCTGATTCAAGTATTCTATAAAATAAGAGTTTTACAACGGTTTATTTTATTTCTTTCAGTCCTTAGGGCCCATTTAACAATACGAAAAAATATTTATAGGTGTTTTTAGATTTTCAATCATTAAAAAAAATTATTTCACCATCGACAACTGGCAGTTTGGTACTCATTTTTTTTAAACTCTTACTTTAACTTTTTTTCAATAAAAGTATAAAAAATAGTTAAAATTACCATACAGGTGAATAGTTGCGTACATGGTCCTTTACTGCTGTGATAATCATTTCAATTTTATTTCATCTACTTTCTATTTTTTAAATTAATAAAAAAAAAAGTTTAAATTAAGTTAAAATTGCTGTTTGGTCAGAGAAGGCTAAAAAGGACATAAGGATCATCTGAGCTAAGCCACAATATCTTATTTTTATATTATTAAAATAATTTATTTGTGACTGATTAACGAAATATGTTAATTCTGACACATTTAATTGATAAAGTAGTATACAAGATTTATGCTAATACTACAATTGTTATAAAACATTTCTTAGTTCCTTTACCGGTTTATAACGAGGGTATAAGTTTCAAGTATACAAAAGTATGCTTGAAAAGTTATAAAATAAACCGAGAGATGTAACTACTTCTTTAAAATGATACGGCTGGTTCACCTTTGCCCCTAACCGTTACGCATTTACTTAAAGAAACAAGCTAATGGTTTTGAAATTGCAACATTTAACTTTCTCAACTGAATCACGTACTAAAGTACTCCCCGTGCATACGTTAAGCGTTTAGTGAACTCAAAGTGAATCAGGAGGAGGTTCGCATGCAGTGAAAAACATTTTTCAGGGACATATAATAATTACTTTTTTCGAGTTTAAATAATAAGAGTTTTCTAATTTATCGATTCACAATCATTGGCGAGCTTTCAATTCGCTAGCAGAAGGTTGGCGATGTTTTCATTCCGTTTTAATTGAAATATATATAGTCAACACTTTAATTGCTCAATAACTTTGAAATTAGATTTCATAATGGCAAAACCCATTAAAGGTGGTATTTATTGTTATTAATCGTTGAGGGTTATTGAAGCGTTTACATGAGATAAAGAGTTTAAAGTATCAAATTAATCACCCTTAAAACCTTAATGTCCGTATATAGTTGATTTATGATAAATCAGTTATCTGTTCTTCTACAACTCATTCTATTCTCATCACTTTAAACCAGATGTTTTACACCTTCGTTCTGATAATCCTTTGAAGCTTCTAAAAAAATGACAGCAGAAATTTCTTATGTAGAAATCTGGGTGTGTGAAGTGTTACTAACGGATATTTTTCCAGACAAATAAAAATTTGAATGATAAAATCCGTAAAATAACCTGATTAGGTCATTTAAGATTTTCGAAACACTGTGGGTTGAAAAAAATAAATTACTCAGTTATTTTAAATTATAATTTGTACGGATTATCTTTTCATCGTCTCATTTTATATTTTCAATTAATCCAATTCATCTCGTATTCATTTTTTTTTCAATCAGAAATCCACATTGATCCGTATCTAACGAAACTTTTCTAAAGATATACGTATCCCTTCTATCATGATCCTCAACTAGAAGAACTGCAAACTGTTGTATGATTAATTAAATGCAATGGTGGTTTGCACCTCTGGCCCCCTTAAATGAATAGATCTTTCACCTTTCACAAACACACTATATTGGCATGTGGTGAATTATTTTATGATTGTGCTATAAATAGTATTTATTATTGTTGTTGTACAATTATTATCTATTGTTAGGACCTGCCTAAATGATACATATTCGGAAAATATAGATATTTTAATTAAAGTTGTTATGACTAATATCGGACTCGTGTCCCTACATTTCCAACGAAACTTTACCTACATACTTACGTATCTGAACTGTCATCATTTAAATTCAGAAAGATTAAGTTTTTATGATCAATTTTATGGGCATGTTAACATACTTGTAAAAAATACGGTGACAAATTAAATCCCTGATGTGGCACGGCAAACTTTGAAAAAGAGTTGGATGAGAGATCTTCTATTCCAACATTTTAATCATTGGAAGGTCAAGTGTGTTGATCTATATAATCTCTAAGTTTTATACTTCATACTATTTTTTTTATTGTAATTGGATTACAGGTATGAAAAAAATTGTACATTAAAAAAAAATCCTCAATGATAATGATTAGGTCACGAATAAACTTATCCATTCTGATCTTAATGTCATGGAATTATGGTGAGCAGTCATGGAAACAAGTTTAAATATTTTATTGTGCCAACGTTTTGACTTACAACGTAAACTTTCATCTAAGGCTAGAAGAAAAAAATCAAAGGATATAAAAAAAAAATTAAATAAAGAAAAACAATGGAATAAATAAATTAAATATTTTGTTTTTTATAAAGATAAAGAAAAATTATTATGACAAAGGATGGGTGGATTTAGTTGATGAACGAATACACACATAAATAAAGTACAACAGTTGGTTGACGAAAAGCATAGTTGATTTATTTTATTGTTTAGAAACTTATTTTTTAATTTCTGTTTTATTTTCTTGACATTTTTAAAATTTACTTATATTGTAGGCCGAAACGTGGACATAATAATAACTTGACTGCACATCACATCATGATTAGTGGCATAGTAAAAAAAAAAAAAAACATAAATAAGTTAAAATAAAAACTAATAATGATTGTATTTACTTGATGACATGACAGTAATCTTGTTTTCGTGATGGTTAAGACTTGACATGGCTCATAACTGGACCGAGTATTAGTTATTGGGATTTTCAAGGGATTATCTACAAGGATTTCTGTTCTCCTATAATGCCAGGAAGATCCTAATTATTTTTATTAAATAAAGTAAGAAAAAACTTAAAATGCTCTTACCATCGTATCAGTGAAAGTTAAAGAAGTTTTTTTAAAGATGAGAAAGGCCCAACACAATCAAGGGATCCTAAATTTTCTTCTCAGAAGATTAGAGAAGAGCCGGATATCTTCGTCACAACGGAACAATGTGACGCCTTTTGACCCTGAGAAAATCTTTAAGGAAACCCTTGTTCAGCCAAAACTGTATTAAAGATCAAATATCTAATTATGATTAAATATTCCGTAAAAATAGAAGCTCATTGTCGACTTATTATAAATAACCAAAGGGGGTACAAAGGACTGCGACCATGAACATCAACAATAATGAACGACCTCAAGACATCTTTATTGTTCTTCGAAGGCTAACTGTTGATTGAAGACTGGGGGATTGCACAGTTCAGGGATAGTCATAATTTTAGAGCACTCGAGTAGTTTTATATTATTAATTGTATAGGCCTGGAGAAGAATCTCCTGTAATGATCTTTCTGCAATTAGCTATAAATTTCATTATATATAATAATTGAGTTTTATAGATCATATATAAATATTTATAATAATATTTTAATTAATTCCATTAACGATTACTATAAAGTTTAGAATGTTTTTGTCCTTACAAGGACAGAGCTGAGAAAGGAATGTAGAATTATGTATGTCACTCACATAGTTACTATGATGGTTTAATATTTTTGTTTTAAGTATTATTATTGTCTTTTGTGTCTGCCGTTTGTGGCATAGGAAAAAAATCTGAAATAGAAAAAATTCAATCTATTTATTATTCATACATTATGTTTTCCTATAAAAATAATCCTGTACTAATAAATACCCTAATTAATTAACGACTATATTAGTTGAACTTTAATAATTTTACTTGGTTACTTAAAAATTAATTGGTAAAACTTTATAAACACTCAAATCCACGAGTCTCTCAACTTGCTTCCCACTTTATTCCCTATAACCCTCAGAGGCATCTGAAAAGAAAATTCTATGATTTCAACATCTTCTTCTTGACTTACTATTGTTGTTCGTTTGAAAACTAATTGAAGTGGTACATTTTTTGGTTTGTTCAATTTTAAGAATATTTAATCATTTTTAGTGCCTTGACAATTAATTGAATATTAAATACTGAGTGTAATGCCGTGTATACTATCAGCGGTACAACGGATACTTTCGCAACAGTTTCGGTCTTTTTTAGGCCGATGATAATTAAGAAAGGGCAAATAAATTAAATAGCTAAAAGTATTATAATATTACTACTACTTATTATAATATGACAATTTAAAAGATTGATAGAAGTTACATTTACTTAAAAAATATATATATCATCAAGAGAGGAAGTAGAGGAAAGGAGGGAATGGAGAGAAAGAGAGAGAGAGAGAGAGAGAGAGAGAGAGAAATTGTGTGTGAGAGAGAGAGAGAGGGGGAGAGAGAGAGAGAGAGAGAGAGAGAGAGAAATTGTGTGTGAGAGAGAGAGAGAGGGGGATAGAGAGAGAGAGAGTAAAAAAATATATAGCAGTGTCTCTGAGTATAATAAAAAATACAATGATCTATAATCCTGCTATGAATTTGTGTTAATTATTTCTTATACATAACGTACCTTCAAGATACTTTCTGAATTATTATTATTATTATTTTTATTACTTCCACGTTATAATACAGGTTTAAGGGAATTGATCGCATATTTTTTTTTTAATAATTAAATTACAATTGGTTTTCTATCTGATTTCACAGAATACATTTATTTTCTGGTCTTCATACCCATAAATAATCAATGCTAGATAAAACAAAGTATGGTATTACTTGAAAATCACAATCTCTTGAGAAAGATATCTACAATAATCTATAATCAACCAAGAGGTCTCATTAGCGAAAGATCAGAGGGTAAAGTCCAAGGAGGTAGAACACTATTAATATTTAAATCAGATCCGCAATTGGATCACAGGCCAATAGGACAGTAATTATTATTTTTCTAGCTTAGACAAGAAGTCTAATGACGGGTTATTATCTATATGGTATGACTTAATTTTCTTTTTCCATTATTAATAGCTATCATTAGTTGTTTGTTGAACAATTAAAATTATTTATTATACTCATGTTGTAAATTGATTCTTAATAGTTAAGAAACCAGGACATTAGAAAATTATATTTTTTATTTTTTTTTTTTACATTAATTTATCTGAAAGTTGATCTTACCTTTTAGGTATTTACTGATTTTACCAGAATTTCACTTTCCAGTGTATAAAGGAAGATAAATTCTTTCCAAATATAATAACCATAGCATATTTTTAAATAGCACCTAAAATACCATATTTTTTTTTTAATTTCATTTTTTTTCTCTCCCATGAAAATTTTTTGTGACTTTTATATTTACAAGTGTGTTAGATTTGAATCAATAGCAAAAAAAATCTATGAAACACCATTTTTTAGAGATTGGAGGTTGTTTAAAAAATAAAAGTTGAAATAGCACTTTTTTGGGCGAAAACAGTAATGTATAAAACAATAATATTTAATACTGAACATAATTAATGTGTATGATTTTTCCTTTTCTGCTCTACATCACGTGTCTCCTGTTGTACTTTCCAACAGTAGTCGTAAAACATCTTCTTATTGCATTAACCGTTATATCTTTTTTCCGATTGGACTATCTCTTCATGAAATCATTGTCATTTAAAGCTGCTCCAAAATTTTGAGGGAATAAATTCAAATGGGAATGCAAAAAATGAATTTTTGAAGACTTGCTGCAACCCATGGCCTTATAAGATAAAAACAATTCTTCAACAATGTCATTTATGCAACAAAGCCTTATTACGTATGCTCTTTATTTATTTATTTTTTTCATTTTTAATACATTACAAAAGTTTCAAAATAAAAAGGTTTTTTGAAAAACACCTCATTTTTCAATTTTAAAAAAATTTGGCGAAAAATGGTGCTCGATTGAGATTTTCTGGCTTCGGATTCGTGTTCAGCACACTTCGAATCATATTAAAACAACATTTTTGTTGAAGGGAGTATTTCGGTGCAGAACAGAGTACCTTATTATTTATTCTGTTAAATCAGCCGAGGATTAACCCAGGAATCAGGAGACCCCCCAAGAGCTCGCTCTGTTTCTATAAATTGGGCAAAGAAAAACCTGGTTTTTAGTTGGTTAGAGTGACAGTTTTGGCAAATTTCCATCCGTTTACATCCATTGGCCTTCAAACAGTGCATCCTTATCAAGTACTGACACCGACACCCTTCATGAGTTGTAGCACAGGTTTTAGAACAAATAGTTGAGGCAATGCAAGCGTTCAATGCAACCTTTTTCTTTAATATGTGTTAGCTATCAGTTCATAAAGGTGTGTTGTACACGCCATATATCACGTATCTTATCATCGCTAAATGTCAAATTTTCAATCTGTAAATATCGTTTCTCCGAGGACATGATATACTCACCTATCTCCTATATTAAATGGAGCAGTACAATGTGCGATAAATTATATTCCAGAGTACCTTTATCTAATTGCACATAAAAGACATTATCCTTGAATAAATAGGTCGCCAAGTTCTGTGTCGTTTCTGTCCCGAACCTAATGTCACTTTGACCTTTGCTAGGAGTGGCACCGCTGGTCAATACTTACAAATTTCTATCTTTGTGTTTGTAAGTTAATCCAGGATTGTAACTGGAGAGTGCCTATTTGAAGTATTGATACTGTTGTTATCAATGTTAAAATCATATAACTTTCAAAATACATGATAAAATAAAATTGAATCCAATGACATCCAAGGAAGGACCTTCCATCTTTTTATATTGATTGATTTTATATAATTACAATTTACAATCTTCGTAGGAACTAACAAATGATAAGACGGTTAGATGATAAACATTTTTTTTTAAGAGAATTTTTGAACTGAAACGGTAATACATTTTTTTCTGTGGCCATTGCCCTTAAGAATAATTACTATAAACAATATAATGGCGCCCTAGCTACCGTATATAAAATTAAGGACATACTAGTTAGCAAGAAAACAATGATTAAATTCAGTTATGTTTATTGTGATAATATTTTCTTCTTCTATATTAATGTTGGATTAAATACCTAATTAGTAAAGTATTGAATTTTTTGTTTCTCTTTAAAACAAATTTGTTATACAATCGTTACAAACCATTTGTGGATTTTATTTTTTTAGGTTTCTATCAAAAAAGTTTGTTTTTTTTTTCTCACTGGTTATATTCTATCCTTTCTATGATTTTCAGGGCTATGCATGGTCATGCTTTTGGGTTTGTGTTCATTTGTACATAAATACATTCGATTATGAATAGATCTATAAAGACCCATTCGATAAGATTAACAAATTGTTTAAAACAATTCTATCAAATAAAAATATTGTTACCAGTTTATTACATTTCACATCGTATTAATATTAATGCTTGAGAGTCGTAATCCGCTCGGCCACCAGGCGCCAAATTCTTACAATGTTCTTTGAAATATTTCTGTCAATTAAACTCAGAGCCAGGTAGTTATACTAATCACTATTTATAACAATAAATGAAAACAATTACTATCAATTAGTTTGTTTTTTACAAATATCACTTCTTATGCTTTTAAACAATATGTTTGCTAGCTAATGATGTTTCTATAAGTAAATAATAAATTCATTTATTTTAGTATATTTATTATAAATATCATATCATATAATTTTTTTTTTAAATGAGAATATGCAACTATTTTTTGAAGTTAGTTAAATTTTATTTATTTACGGAATCTTCCGAATCGATGGGCTATCCTATTTTTAGTTACTAACCTATTTTAGCCACTGTGGGAAGGTCAAATTCAATTCCTGGGTTTTTAATTTATTTCTAGTTAATTAATATTGAAAAAACGTACATCATAATAATTACGATTTATTTTTTTTATTTGCACAGTTACAAACATATCAATCATACGCTTGAATAACCAGCTTAAATCTTACATGATGCTTTATATGATTAATTTCTATAACGAACATTGACACCCGATATCAGAGTAATGTTATATACCTTATGATAATGTTATTCGTGAAAGCTCGCCAGGCGGGAAGTGTGAGAGCTGTGTGCAACTCTTCCTCGAACATATCCTATTGCAGCAGGCAACATCTCCGAAAAACCTACGCACGCGAGAAACGAATCAGTGCGGATCGAGCAGGAGCAAGATCTGATATGATTAATTGCTGCAGGTAATTCGATCGGATTGCTACAGCTCAGTCTCAATGATCCCGGACTGTCGGGTTTGGGGCGTGTTGCTCGTTTGTCCGCCGGCTCACTATTAACCTCTCTAATCTACTTCTAATTGCCAGAATCAGGCGGATTTCAAATGGGTTTTTCATAGTGTCGAGTCTTAACTGTTACCTGAAATTGAAATTAAAATCCCGTAATGAGCAACGCCCTAAGCGAGAAGTGTTACCCAAACATTATGACACCTCTCTCTGAACTGCTTTGACGATTTACAAAAAATAAAGTTTTCTCAGAAAAAGATAATTTTTTAATGTAAATACCTATTAACAATCATTACAATCTAAAATCCTTTGTATAATCCTCAATGCTCCTTTTTATGTCACAAACAACCTTATCCATAAAGATCTTAATGTTTCATATGTTACAGGTTTGGCCCCAAACCAGATACCTATCCTTTCATAGTAAACTAACCATACCCACTCGAATCCACTAGTCTCCCGACATGCTTCACACTTAATTCCCAATAATCCTCCGAGGTGTCAGAAAAGAAGATGGCCAAGAAACCTTCTAATGTAGAACTTTTATTAAAGTCTATGTATGTATATAGGTTCGAGCATTTCCCCTCTACTGTTTAATTCCTACATCAGTGATCTTGCCCATTCAATTCACCATTGTTCGCACCATCTTTATGCCGATGACTTCTAAATTTACTTCTCCATCCGAAATGTTAGCTGCGTTTGCCAAAATTCAGGAAGACTAAACGCAGCTAAAACTCAAGCAATGGCCATAGGATTACATTCCCTTCTCCATTCAAATGCCAACTTTCCCACATTATTCCTTAATGGTCATCCAATAACTTTCCATTCCTCTGTTAAAAATTTAGGCTTAACCATTGATCAAACCCTCTCCTGGAAATCCCATATTGCACAAATCTCCCAAGGTCAATTGGTATCCTAAAACTATTTCACCGCTCCCGTCACCTCCTTCCCCTACCCACACGCAAACTTCTAGTATCCTCCCATATCTTCCCCCAATTTGACTATGGTTGCGTGGTATATGGCGGGCTCTCGACGGTTCTTGAAGACAAATTAAAACGCATCATGAATTGCTTTATTAGGTTTGTCTTCGGAACCTCGAGACGTTCCCATGTTTCTCATCTCTACACTGAGTTAAATTGGCTTTTCCCCTCCTTCCGCAGAAAGTACTTCCTCGGCTCCTACCCATTCCAAGTTATCAACACCCGTCACCCTCCCTTCATTTACAGTAACCTAAACTTCAAGTCTGCTATCAAATCACTGCATACAAGATCTCGTCTTTCCGATCTCCATACTCCATCCCACAGAAGTACTGCATTCCAACGTTCCTTCCTTGTCCTATCCTCTACTCTTTGGAATTCCATCCCTCCCCCTCCCTGTATCCGCAATGCTTCTTCCCTTGGAACATTCAAAACACTACTCTTTCACCATCTTCTTTCCCTCCAACCCGACGCTCTCTAATTATAAGGATGTATGTACTATGTAAATAATCGTCTAATTTATTTACTAAGACCGTCAGACATGACTATGATAATGTTTTGATTTCTTGTAATGATAATTTTTGATTTTCTATCTTTTATTTTTCTTTAAGTTTCTGTTTTTTTTTTTTTTTTTTTTTTTTTTTTTTTTTTTTTTTTTCTCTTCTGCTATTTTGTTTACAATATTAACATCTATTTTGTATATTTATTTTTTCAATATCTTTTTATTAATAGTTTTTTCTTTTTCTAGTTTTACTCTGTATTTTTTTTTCATACATATTTGTATTTAATTTTACCTATGTTGTTTTATTTTTAACAGGCTCTCGGCCAGTTATGATCTTACTTTGTATTATTTAATTTTACTCTTAAGGGACTTTGTCCCAGAATAAAGTTTTCTTTCTATTCTATTCTATATATTTAATAAGGTTCTTGAGGTTCAGTCAATTGAAGGTCAGAAGGACGCACCGCTGAATGCCTCCACCAGTACGCATATTATTCTATCTTGCAACTAAGCTCATTTACTCATTATATTTTATTACCAATGGAATTAATTTTCTCTTATACTTTTACCGTTTTAATAACTGTTAACAAAGTACGATTTACGGTAACGATATTTAATTTATGGCACTACTTAGGAATAATAGGTTTTCGAAAATAAGTTCTTATCCAAGATCATCAGCTATTAGATTATATGCCTTATAAATTTAATTTATATTGCCATTTAGCGGTGGCCTTTTCGAAAAGGGTTGTAAATTTATTAGCCATCAATAGCGATGGCTTTAAAACGAGGATAATCACTGTCTCCGCTTCTCTTCAACATTTATGTGAAACAAGGCCTAGAAACATGCCATGTAATTAACATTAAAACTGGAAACGTTTACCTATTAATTTTCTTGTTTTAGATTTCTAGATCTTCATCAGATAATCATAGCGTGGAAGGCAGAGGATACAGAGTATGTTATTATAATCAAAAATTCCGCAACGATATTTAAGATTCATGGGATATCGATATCTTGTTGAAATATACAGGGACCTGTATAAATACTGTAGGAGCAACTAGCATGGACATTGAAATATTGCTAGAATCTGGCGGATTTCAAATGGGTTTAAATAAAAAGACGGGAGAACCTCGATAAGAATGCTTCTATCGAGAAAATCAGTTTCTTTAAAAACGATAAAAAAAATATTTGTATGAGTCTTTTCAGTCTTTTCTTTTTAATAGCATTATAATTATATAATAGAAAAAAAAATAGCAATATTACTCGATTCATTATCGATTTGAGTGAGTGCCCCGCGCATTGCACGTTATTAAGTAGCAAGTTGGCTGTAGAAACACCTATGTTAATTAACAGTCCACGCCTATTTTGGCCTAGATAGCTCCTATAATCGTTAACATTCTTTGAACGTGTTACCAGTATTTTCGGAATGTTGATAGTCTACCTGTTATCTTAATTGATTTAACATAAGAGCTAATCATAAGATTCCGATTGCCTGTTTTATTGTCTCACGAATGCAAAAAAAAAAATTTAATATCCGAAGAAGTAAAAAATAATATACTTTAAGTAAGTGCAGCTTTCATAACTTGCAATATGTTGTAAACTAAGGTTTATTCTGTTTTTAAATTTCAGAAACTAAGAATATTAATCTATCTTATTTACTGCCTCAAATTTTTTGTCAGCTAAATTTTAACCTACTTTAAAATTTTTATTTTAACTTACATTAAACAGCACACAATGATATACACTTTACATTCTACATTATTTAGTTTAAGTACTATAATTATATTCTATTCGACACCATCTTTATTCGTTTGTACATATACTTCTTCTTCACTCTTACTCACTAAACTTTTTCGTCAGCCCAAATGTGCCTGGCCAGAGATTAACTGTTCTTATTTATTTGTCTCTTTTCTTTTCATTTCATCTTATTTCAATTTTTACCGTTTTTATTTTCACACAGATCGAACGCCTTTTTTTTTTTTGATTCTGCCACTAGGATGTCTGACTTCCGGTCTTGCATCAAAGAGCCACTTAGCCTTTTTGGTATCGGCCATTTGCGAATGTTGCCTTACCGATTTAGTTGCCTCTCTTACATGGTGCTTTTAACACACAAATCATCATGAATTCTTTCATTTTTATACAGTCCACCTTGGCCTTTCCAACTGTAATTTCACTTCTAGCCGCTGTGTTGCAAGGTTTGTTCTTCTTTTCGCTCCATATAGGAGCGTTGAGCGGAAATCACACGATTTGTAGAGCCTAAGTTTGGCATCTCTACTTATTTCCTGCCTGCCTATGAGTGTTCTTGATATTTGAAAGAATAGTCCCTTGGTCTTCAGCAACCCTTTAAAATCTCATGGTCTATACCATACTTGCTTATGAGGATCCATATTGTACCTTCAAACACATATGACCTTTCTTTTGTTCGGATTTATATTTATATTTAGTACTCTTAGCTGCCTAGTACTCTTACCAATCAACCAAAGATGAATGGAGTGGCCTTGGAGTCATTTACTAGGATTATATCATCTGCGTATATCATAGCTTGAGCTAGCAAATGGTTGTTTCAGTATTATGTTGCAGCTGTTGTGGATCTCCTTGAAGCTAGACCGGATGGCAGACGTCCTCCAGAAGAATACCTATTATATAGTTTACCTAAAACTGGGGACATCAAAAAAGTTATCTTACCGTATATGAGATGACTTGTAAAAGTGAACTAGATAAGGCAGAACTACACCTCCAGGTTTTATAACAGTACATATAAATTATATTAGAAGAAGGAAAAGATATCGAATAAAAATTGAAAAATATCTCATTCACCTGATGAAGAAAAGAAACTGTTCATAATCACAGCAGAAAATCTGTGAATAAAATTAAACTGACAAATAAATAATATAAACTAAATCTATGTAATAACTTATATTTTAGTTCAGAAATCACTTATTATTTAGTAATTGAATATTGGGAATGTTTCCTGATTTTTTCTAGTTATGATGTTGAAAATTGTGAAAAAATATTGTTCGTTTAAAAGCACTATTACTCTAGTAGTTGTTTAGTTACTTGATTCATCTATAAAATTCTGAAAGTAGTGAACGGTATTAGTGTGGATGTATACCGTGTTATATACCAGGGTTACGAGTATAATAATGGATATCAGGAAACAATGTTAAAAGTTCAAGATAAAATCGAATGATTACGTCCCATATTTGTAAAAGAGTTTATACAATCCAAAAGGTCAGAGTCTGATATTCAACAAGTTAACTAAAGAATAATATGTTAAAGCACCAAGTTACCGAAACCTATTGTTTTAGAGATGAATCAAAACATTTTCCGGAGTCAAGAAATTAAATTTTTTTAAAATATTTCATTTCTTATTATATTTACAAATATACACAATAAGTAAATGTGCGGTAAATTTATTACAATGACATGTCAATAACTTGTAAAGAACTAATTATTAATAGCACGTTTTTGTTATGTAATGTTTTACTTTAGAAAGTCCCTAGGCCATCTTCTTTTTAGAGGCCTCTGAGGATTATCGGTAGTAAGTGATTGGGAGACTAGTAGATCGGTATTTTTTTGTGCCAAATCTACAGCATAAAGGGCATTTAGACCATTTTGGATAAGTTTATTTGTAATATAATAAGAAGCATTGAGGATTTTACAAAAGATTTTTAATTATAAGAAATGCATTCCATAAGAATTAAAAAGTTTAGTGAAGCCCCAATGCTCATCTCCGTATCTAAAAATTGGTCGAATTACTGTCAAGTAAATAAGTTTTTATAATTAATAGGGAAACTTTGAATGCTTGTCTAGTAAATGTTGGAGTATTATAGAAACAACGAGAATATTTCATAGGAAATGTGAATCTTATTTTAAAACTGTGTAGATTTATAGACTGTTCATTTGTTGAGCTCAAAGTAGTCAACCTGATCCACAAATGCATCAAACTTCTCGAAGTATTTGTCTTCAAGATCCTTCTTTGGGAATGATAAATATTCGTAGTTTTAAATAAAACCACTTCAAATGTCAATTAATAAAAAATAATTGATTTGATGAAAACGCTTGCAGTTCATTTCTTTTATTAATTAGAGTTCATAAAATTTCAAATATTATATATTTGATTTATTGTGTGCGTTATAATGACATTTTAAAACAAGAAATCCTAAAACATTTCGAATATATTTTGTCTTTAAAAAATCAGTCTACTTTTTTTTAAATAATGTTCATAATTTTTCGCATTCTTTTTTAAAGATTTTGTTTAATTTTTTAAACTCTAGTTGTTTGTATCATAGTTATTATCGATTTAAATCTGCTCTAAATACTTTGGAAAAATTTAATATTTATTTCTTGTAGTTAAAGCCGCATATATGGATTCCAGGTAAGACGTTTATCCAGATGGTGTCCTAGGATCTGCTCAAAGGGAATCAGTGGAATATTATTAAAGCATGTTGCAAGACAGCAAGTCGTAGGTTTATATAGTCGAAAGTAAAATTGAAACAATAATTCATTATTCAAGATTCCTTAACAGATGTTTTTTGTATTAGCCCTTAGTATTTTATAATCAAACATATACATATACAACACTAGCTTCATAGATCCATCCCTTATCTAGACATTATTCCCCCTCCCGGGGACTATCCTATATCTGCCTGGATCTACGACCATAAAGTGTTTGTTATGTGCCGGTAGTGGCTCTCTCCTTCTATAACTCACCAGCGTTACGTGTCTGCGGGTCCTTTTGGTGCGAACGAAATGCATCCTGTTTGCTTAGTTGTCTACTTCCATACATCATTAGCCAACGGTAGGTCGCGTTGGGGGGTGGGATTTATAACATTAACTTGCCGCTTCTTATGCAACAATGAGGATTTCCCCTCCTCCTTTCTACCTCGTACATAATTTATTCTTAAATAATGCATAGTTTTCTACATAGTTTGGTATAGTCTTCTGTAATTTTAACTTTTTAGGTGCGCATTTTTTTCAGAAAATCTTAAAACTAAAAAAAAGATGGATACGTTTGTTTGTTTTTTGTTTTTTTTATTTATTGATATTTACAACTGTACAAAATAATATAAATCAAGTAAATGCGTTGCTAGTGAACACAATGGCATGTAAATAACTTGTGAAGAACTACTCAATAGTAGCACTTCAATAAAAATCTACACTAAAAGATCTCTACGCCATCTTCTTCTCAGAGGCCTCGGAGGATTTTCGGAAATGGAGTGGGAAGGAAGTTGGGAGACTAGTGGATTTGAGTGGTCATGGAGCTTACGATGGAAGGATAGGTGTTTGGTTTGGTCTTAATCAGGAACGTAAGGAACATTAATATCTTTATGGATACGTTTATTGGTCACAAAGTAAGGAGCATTGAGAATTTTTCGAAGGATTTTAGATTGTAAGGATTGGATTCGAGATGAACGTTCAAATAGGTCTAATCACAGTTATGTAAATGATTCTTATGTAATAAATTGGGAGCTTTGAACGTTTGTCTAGTAAATGTTGAAGTAGTCTGAAACAACGAGCAGTTTCATGTTTTAGTCTTGTATGTGGATTCCAAGTATGACGTTTTTCCAAATAGAGTCCTAGGTAGCAGATCTGTTCAACAGGGATTAGTGGAATATCATTAAAGGATACTGTAGGACATGAAGTAGTTGTCTTACCACGAAGGGATGGGGGATTTGTTTTTTTTTTATTGTTTGATGAGATTTGTTTGAATTTATTCTAATTGTCCAATTTCGACACCATTCTTGAATGTTAGTAATATGAGATTGTAGTGATTGGAATGTAATAAAAGGATTATTATTTACTGATAATACTCATGTTTCAACAGCGTAAGTAGTGAGGACAGTGGTAGGATGAGTCGGGATGTCAGCTGTATACACGGTGTAGAGGATGATGTTTGTTTTAAATTCTTTTAAATAAATAAGATAAATATTTGGAGAACTGTCTGAACCAAACAGCATCCTTAGAAAAATCTTTTACCATCCGGGCTTTCTTTTTATGGAATTCATTGCTCAACTCTTTTCTAGCAAAAATCAATTCATGATTCTCGACCCAGATACCTTGGTTTAGAAATAAATTGTTATTTCAAAAATTTTTCCATATGAGAGCTTTGTAGGTAAGTCAAATTACCTTTATAACGAGTTAGATATTAATTTTCTAGCAGGCTTTTAGATATCTGTGTTGCGAAAGAAAGCTGTGCTTCTTAATACGGGTTTGAAGAACGTATTTTAGCACAAACAGTATTTTTAGAGTAAAATAATCAAAAATTCCCTGCTGAATAGTGCACGAATTCGACTTATCCACTTATTCACGAAAGCTAGGAAAATATTTCAAAAATTCTGGGTTTTATTTATTAGATAAAGAATCCCAAAGGTTACTATAACCTTTAACTATACAATGAAGATAAGAATATCTCTCTGTTGTTGGGTATGTATATCCTGAGATTTCCCTAGATATCGTTTTAAGTCCTTTAGGAATCAAAACATACTATGAACATACAATGAAATGTAATGTTTATTCCTATATCTTCATTGTACAATATCAATTACCCATTTTTAACGAATTGACTCTTGGCTGCAGTAGCAAATAGCTTGTATAGTTTGAGAATTGTTTTAAATTTTCGAAAGATAAAAAAATATGGTTTTCTTATCCTTACATAATTAATTATTAATTGCTTAATAATTACATAATTAGCTTTTACAAAGCCTGCGCCGGCAGGATCGATCGGTTTCTTGGAATCGACTTTAGATCATTGATTGTCGATAACGATACTTTTCTTTAGAATTAGTGGTTTCGAGAATCGACACATTCCTAGTTCCAAATAATAGAAAAGAGTTTGAAATTATTACTATTATTATTATTATTAATGGAGTCGAATCTAAAGAAGGCTCAATACAATTAGGAATTGATTAAGCAGAAAATTAATATTCTGTTATTTCAGCCGTGGATCGGTTTTACGGTCGAGAGACCCCTCACCCTCTTGGTGCTATCCCAGCCTCGATGAAGGGGTACCCTTTAATGGGGGACAAAACCTGGCGATTGGGCTTCATTTTGGCCAAAGTTTCCCCCTTTCTCAACCACTGGCTTAGTAAGAGTACATCCATACTAAAGTACTGAATCCAAGACCCTTCCTTCATGGGCTGCAGTAATCCAGGTATTGCAAAAATATCACCTGCCTGACTTTTATATTATCAATTTGGATTTTGCATCATCGAATTCTTCGTATATCCAATCCCCCTATTCCAAAATCTTTCAAAAAATCCTTAATTTTCTAATTATGTCGCAAATGAACCAAAATGAAATGACCTGAATGTTCAGAGTGTAGCTGATCTAGCCCGAACCAAATACTTATCCTTTCACAGTAGCACTTCAATAGTTCTGTATTAGAAGTTCTCTTGGTCCTCTTCTTTTCAGACGCCTCGAAGAATTATCAGGAATAGAGCTTAAGGTAAGTAGAAGACTAGTAGATCCAAGTCGGTATGGAGTTTACTATGAAGGATAGGTATCTGGTTTGGGCCAAATCAGCAACATATGGAACATTGAGATCTTTATGTTTAAGTTTATTTGTGACGTAATAAGGAGGATTGAGGATTTTACAAAGGATTTCGGATTGTAAGGATTGGATACGAAAAGAATTGGAAGGTTTAGTGGAGCCCCAAAACTCAACTCCGTATGTCCAAATAGGTCTAATAACTGCCATGTAAATAAGTCTTTTGTACTTTATTAGAAGCTTTGAACGTTTGTCTAGTAAATGTTGGAGTAGTCGAAATCGATGAGCAGTTTCTTGTCTTTTAAGTCTGGTATGTGACCTTCAGACTCAATATAAAATTGTAGAGTGTTACCAATAGTTTATCTATATGTTTCTTGTCGTTTTAGTCTTGTGTGTGGATTCCAAGTGAGACTGTGCAAATGGAGTCCCAGGTAGTGGATCTTTCCAACAGGGATTAGAGGAAAACCTTCACAAAAATTAATAGATACTGTAGGACAGGATTCCATACTGTAGGTTTACGACGAAGGGTAAATTCCAAAGGGCAAAATTGAAATTCGGATTTATTTCCTAACAATAACTAAAACTCAATGAAAAGAAATGTGGGTTGCCTCATCCCCCCCCCCCTGTACTTCTAACCGACTCTAAATGAGGAGAAAAAAAGAAACGTACATTATGGTTTATAAAAAAATTTTAAAAATTAATAATTGTTAGTTTATTTTTGTACCATTCAGGAAAAACCAAACATTTGTACAACCTTTTTTACCAACGCTATTACACGATGTGTAGGACACCAAAGTGGGTTGCCCAAAGTATTTATCTCATTTTGGAGAAAAAACGACTCGTCTATTTTGTAGTTGGTGCAGATTTATAACTGTGTTTCTGTTTCATCGATTGATCTACCAATAATTTGAAATTGATGCAATTAAAAAAAAAGCAAAATATCCTCCGAACTATATCCATACCCAATCAGGTTTTTCTTACGCATACACTTTTTTCTGAACTTACCTAGAGATTATTAGTAGGAGTTCCAGATCATCAACGACTGACTTGCACGAGTAGGAAGTTGTAAGTAACTAGGCTTAATGGAATTAATTGAGATATTACATAACTTTTTAATTATAACATCGTTTAACCAACAATTAACTCAATTACAACCACAGTGACTCAGTTCTAGTGATGAGGCAGGTAAATAGTTAGATAACCTCATGTGACATTTCTATCTTTTACAGTCGGTGCTATAGGTAGAACTCTGCTACATTTTAACTAAAGATTTATTGAATATGTAGAAATTACATTATAGATGAAACTCATATATTTAAATATAACGAATAAATTTCAAAGTATTATTAAATTACGGTTTGCATTTATTTTATTTATGCAGGTAATTGAAAATAATTAAGATTTGTTTCTCATAACGGTTATTAACTAAATTTATATAAAATTTGTGTATATATTTTTTTATCTCATTTACTTTATTACTGAATTTTACGATCTACCTCATTTATGTTCAATGATCAATATAGATTCATATATGTACACAATCATACAACTTATGCAAAATCATAAAAAAATATTTATAAATAAGATCTTTCATTTGAGAGACGTGGGTTCCCTCTGAGTTCATGGAGGGAAAGAGAATTTTATTTTGTATTAAGTAAATCCACTAAATATTTTTCTTTTATTTCATGGTCAATAAAATGTTATATATATATAGTTATGGGTACCTCTATGGATTTAGCAATGTAAACATAATGTATGATATCCCCTCTCCAAAAAACCCTATTAGAGGTCACCCCCACCTGGCCTCATTAGACATTCAGTACGTGACCGTTGCTGCGTGCGATCATACTGTGATCGAAGTATTGTAATAGGCTATAAATTGTACTTTTTCTTGTATTAATGTATGTCACTCAATAAAGCTTCTTTTAAAAAACTCCAAACCGCGATCCTTTTATTTAGCTGTATATATATACCTACATACATACATTTTGTATATGTATTATATATTCAATATTTTTATGGTTGTCTACAACTTTTTTTTTTTCAAACAAATACCTATTTGTTTTCAATATTTTATATTACCTTTCTTAGACGTTTCGATCCCAAATGAAATGGAATCATTTTGAAAATATTCTCGGTAACTCAGATGCCAGGGCTAATGAGATTGTTTATATATATTTATAACTATTTAATAAAAGATTGGCCAACAACTCATCACTTTTTCAGTAAACAGTGGGCTTATTGAGCGGGGCGTTGGGTGCCAAATTTGTGCTTTCTTTAGATAAAACACATCCCATGTTATTTGGGATCAAAACGTAAAGGAAAGTTTATGAGTAGTTTTATAACTTTTTTTTTTTTTCGTTTCGTAATTTTTTTTTGTTGTATTTTCATCATTTTTACGGGTGATCAGCCCAGTGTATAGTTTAGTGTAGTGGGAGGAGTCCCCCAGAATCTGATAGTCCTTTTTTCTTTTTTTTTTATTACCAACAACAATTAGTCACCAAAAGAGCCAGTGTCCTAAAAAGTCAGCAGGGAGAATTAAACTGAAAGAATGAAATAGAGTGTCCTTTAAAAAAAATGTACAATTTGATCCATCTTCGAAAGGGCAACAATTAGTTTGTCAGAAAGGAAAGGGCGAGACTATTCTGTTTATAAGACCAAACACCTGATTATATAAAAAACATTGTATAAATATTATTAGAAGTCAACTAAGTAAGTTGAAAGAGAGAAAGAGAGAGAGAGAGAGAGAGAGAGAGAGAGAGAGAGAGAGAGAGAGAGGGGGGGGTGAGTGAGTGTAAGACAATGAAATTTATTTATTATTAAAATAATTGTTTAAACCTTAAAATAATAATGATAATAAATGCATATTCATACTAATTTACAATACTTAAACAACGCCAAGGAGTTCTGAACCTTTAGTTCACTTTTTCAAGACTCTTTTCTCTCGCCACATCACTTTATTAAAAGTCAGTGGAGGCTTTTGTAAGGGCGCTCAAGAAGCATGAAGTAAATATTATTGCAACCTAGCGCTGTCATAACCAAGCTAGAACGCCATCAGCAGGAACCAATAATCATGTTTTAAAATCGATCTTGTAGCTTTTGCTGTTTTGATTTTCTAGAAGCATTGCATGGATGAATGTAAAGAATGCATTAACTTCTTAATTGTATTTAATATTTTTTTTTAATTTATTTAATTAATTAAAGTAAAAAAAAACATATAGAGCCCAAGCGTGAGTCATAATTCAGCTTTTCTTTGCCCAATCCAACCAATTATTTGAGATCATAAAACTTCTATCGAACCCATTGCCCGGGAGTGCCAAGATTGCCCAACTGATCCGAGTTCGTGCTCGGTACCCAATGGGACCCTCCTCGTTTGCTAATGCGAATTCCTCACTGGAATATTTCCCTCCAATTCCTAGCTGAAGAAATGCAGGCATGCACAGCTTTCTCTAGTCTCGTATAGTCCGCTCTCTAAATTTCGTCCAAGTTCTGGCCAAGTGAGCTCATGCTGTTGCTGGAAGGTTATTGTAGAATAGGTACTATTTAGAGACTGATAAATTGTGAAAGTTATAAAATTAACCCATTAGTATCCTATAGAAATACTTTTTGTTAAGGTCCCTAATAAACATTATGTCACAAATAATAATATAACAGGCGTATAATATTTAAATGTGAATGATTTAGTTTTCATGACGTCTCCTCAATACAATCTACCATATGTATGAAAAGAAAATGGTCTGAGATCCTCTGACACTATTAATCATTGTAATGAATTGTATTGTATACTGTTCATTGTATCTTGTATATTGTTGTATATCTCAGAAGAAATTAAAAAAGCCCGTGTTCCTGTCTTTAGCCTCTTATTTCTAAGTATATCGTACATTAAAATTATCGAACTGAATTAAAAATGAGAAAAGAAAATAAAAGAAAATAAAAGAGAGAAAAAAACCTAAAAAAAAGTTAAATTTACAGAAGTAGCTAACGGAGATGTTTATCGGGCAGCGTCTCAAGCCAGACTGGCTAATATATATGGCTAATATATATTATAAGCAAATATATATTACGATTTTTTCTCTTTGTTTATTTTTTAACACCTCATGTTCCACTGGATAACCAACAGATAGGCAGGAATACCAAATCGTGTATACAGGGTGTTGAGCATAAGAATTTATTAACTTCAGGACTCGATTCTGAGCATTCACAAAGAAATTCTATAAAAACTAATGGGTCGGTACTCATCCATTTTATTAACAAAAAAAATTGTTCATGTTTTTTCAAAAAATTATTAGCTTAATAATTGTTAATAAGTAGTGACACTGTATGTGCCTATTTTGACTTCTATAACCATACAGTAGAAGTCCATTAGTCCGGCATCCATCAGTCTGGAATGCCCGATAGTCCGGCATCGCTCCGGAAAATTGTAAAAATTTTGTTTTTCTCAAAAAGTGTGTCTTTAAAGCAAATAAAAACAATCAAGAGCTATTCGAGAATGAGCCTGTTGAACAAGAACTAACCGATGAGGACATTATGAACAGTGTAGTAAACCCTCAGCCTACTCAAAATCTTGAAGAAAGTGACTCAGGTACCGAAACGGAAGAAAAGGAAAAAAATCAGCTGGGCAGAAGCTAATCAGAATCACTAAATAAGTTTATCTGAGACTTTACTGAGGCTAGTACTAGCTAGCTACGGTCTTAAGGTATTATTATTTCCATATCATTAGAAATTTATTTTATACTAAACGCCAAAAGTCAAAAAAACAAAATGACATCCGTGACTTTGTTTAAATCTAATTGAAATATGTTTTACAGTACGTGTACATACATACATTATATGAAATATAAAATAAACTTTGTTGTATGAATTTGCATACTGTATTTGTAGTTTAATTATTAACCTAATTGTTCTTATAGTTACGATTTAAGTATGTACAACATACATTTGTTTTACGGCAAAGCCTACACTAAAAGGAAGGGGCACCGTCCGATAGACCGGAATTTTCGGTAGTCCGGCACCGAGCCGGTTCCGAACGTGCCGGATTATTGGACTTCTACTGTATTATGTAGCTAATTTATTCTTCTTTCTAATGAGCATGAATTGATTTAGCTTTAGTAGTTCGAGAAATACACGCGATTATTTGTCGACAAGTTTTAATTTTTAGGGAAAAGAATACAATTTAAAATATGTATAAATCGAGCCATGGATATGTTGCAAGTTTTTAATAGTTGGTGAAAGACAGTTCTTTGTATGTTTTGATGCATCCTTCTATTGTAACGAAAAAATATTGTTGGAATGTTAAAGAGTTAGGTACAATATAGGTCCCTGTAAAACCAGACATAAATCCCTAGAATGTTGTAAGCATTATTATATTTTATTAAAGAAAGTAATATTGCGTTTTTACGGTTAAAAACATTCAGTATATGATTTCGCATCTATCAAAATACCTACCACAATCAAATCCTAGAAAAAATAAATTTCAATTAATTTATCAAGTAATCAAGTTTTTATCTTAAATAAATGAGGAACTAGGATAAACAACAAGGCAAAAACGTACATTACTCTAGAAACTTGTTGAAGAAAAGATCTTGAGTTCGAACCCTGCTTGTGGCAGTACGGAATAGTGTTTTTTTCATTCACCAGCCTTCATCCGTCCAGCACGATAAACCCCGTGTTGCCTAAATTCCAGTAATGTACAGTAGGAAAAATAAAAATATAACACGATTTAACCTTCAATTTTACTATTCTGAATAACAAACATATAACTATTTAAATCAAACCACTCAATCGACATTCAGGGGATAGTTACACGTGTCGGTTTCACAAGTTTCGTATCCACTAGACGATTAGAACGGATATCACAGTGAAAGTATGGGACAATTATTAACGATTGACAAATTACCTCACAATTAAGAACCGAAGGAGAGAATGGAAATGATTGACTAATTGACTGGCTCTATTCTGATAGGAGTGATACTGAATATCTCAATGACTTAAGCCACGGGTTTCGATAGCCTATTGTCTAGTTTGACAGCGAACCTTATCCAGATTACTAGATTAACTTTATGAAAGAATATATTTTGTGTTTATATCACGAGTTATGTGAATGAAGAATTTAGGATCTTGTTGTTTTGAAATGTATAACTTGTTATATAAATTCGAGATGATTTATAAATTTGACAAAATGATAATAGATTTATTCATTGTGATTAAATATACAAAGGCTTTATTTGGAAAAACACGTAGGTGAAAATGAAGTCTTGTGCAACTGCGTTGAGATGGTGTCGCACACGATGCGTGAACATGTTCAACATGCGTGAGCACAAAATTGGTGATTCGCCGCTTGTTTTGTTAAAGACCAAACTTAAGTTCTTTAAATTGTTGTTAATTACAGTGCTACTATGTGGTTCAAAAAGCTAAACAACACTCGATAAATATAAGATCGTAGTGACTTAAATGAAATTTCTCAGACGAAAGTTGGAAAGATCAAGAAGGATTTCATCAAAAATTCACTAAATTATCGGCGAGTTTAGTTTGAAGTCTGTACGCAGCATCCTGTAAGAGCGGCAGTTTATATGGTTCGGCCACGTTTAAACAATGACAGATACCCGAAAGGCTATGTGGTTCTTTGAAGCTAGGACCGGATAACAGGCGTCCTCATGGCAGACCCAGGATGAATGTGTAGGTATATTGACTACATTGGTAAACTGGTAAGAGGAGGTGCACCATTCCAGAGATGAGAAGACTTGCAAGAGATAGGGACCAGTAGGCTATATGACTAGCGGCACACATTTTTTAAAGAAAAAAATACAGGCTTTTGACTATAATTATTGCGCCGTCGAGAGATTTTGAAGAATACTTGAAAAAACGTTTCATACTGAGATGGTCTTGTTTACTTTTTTAATTTTATGACTAATTTTATTACAGTTATAAAAAAAAATTGACATAAAAACAAGGCTGGATATGCAACAGAAAGAAAAAAATACTTCATTCTGCTTTGATGTTGCGTAAAGCTTCTAGATAGTTTTCAGCAAGGTACCGATAAGCGCAGTCAAAGATTTATTATAAATATTGTGAAAACAAATGAAGAACCAAATATACAGCATTTTGAAAAGATGGATGTAATAAAGAATTAGAAATAGAAAGAAAGAATACTTGAAAAACGTTTCTACTTTTTTAATTTTTACAGTTATACATAAAAAACATCAAGAAAGAAAAGTTTTTAATTCATGTTAAGTTAAAAATAAGGTACCCACTGGAAGTAAAACAATGATATTATTTTAAGCGTCTAAGAGGATAATTAGAAATTTTTAAGGAGTAGCGATTACGTGTAAATTATATTATATATTTTGCCAGTTTATTCACACAGTACTAAGATCATAGTGCGTTAGTTCTTTTGTGACATAAGAAGCATCAATAATTTCAGACTGAAGGAAGTGGATACAGGATCTATTCGGGTCTGGTTGAGCCATTCAATACTAAACCTTAATTTCAAATAGATCTGATAATAGACATGTAGATGAGCACTTTTTATAGTAGAAAAAAAATACCATTCTTGTGTTGAATTTGTTTATTTATTACAAATAATCCCTTAAGAACCTGTTGGATTACTTATATCAGTAGTCGAATCTGAATAACATTAAAAATTTTGAATATTCCCATACCTACGTAACTATTTTTAAATGGTAATTTTCTATTTTTATTGTTATAACTTTCGGTTAAGAGGTTCTCAACGGGGGGTCTTACGGATATCGAATCTCTTATTTGAATTATCTCTTTAAATCTCTGAATGCCTTAAAACAGAACCAGTTTTCCGGGCTGGTGATATTATCTGATATGGGCTCATTGTATAATCGTGGAATTCTAAGCCATAATTTTCAACATCAAAATGAATTTGGAGCATTATAAAAAATAATAGTAATGTTGATCAGATAAAAAAAGTAAAATTGGTTTCTTCTTTCCATAAAAAGAAATAAAGAAGAAAATAAATAAAGTTGTTGAAAGTCATAGTAATAATTTATTTTTTTAACTATAGACTACTCCCATATTTACTACACAAACGTTTAAAGTACACTTTTAATAACAAAATACTAATTTAAATGACAGTAGTAGGTCTATTTAGATGTACGGAATTAAGCCTATTTTTCTCGTGTCACAAAAAAACTTGCCATAATGAACTAACTGTCCCATATCTGAATTGGCTCAAATCAGACACTTATCCTTCCCTCTAACTTGCTAACTTATCCTTAGCTCTATTAGTCTGCTAACTTGCTTCCCAATCGAGTCTCAATAACTCTTCGAGGTGTTTGAACAGAAAATGGCCTGGAGACCTTTTTATATAATTTAATTCTATTATTTTTATACATTTAAGCTTCTTTTTATTCTTTTATCTGCTAAAAATTTATGTAGCCAGAACACAGTAACATTATCCCTCTGAATTATTCTTAAGGAACAATTAGTCCCAAAATAAAGTTTATTTTTTTCATTTGCATTATGTAGAACGTCTGCTAAAATACTACTAATTATTAGTTTCTTTACAGGTTATTGACATGTTTTTGTAATCTCTTTTCCACACATTTAGTTGATCTATTGTATACAGTTGTAAATACAAAAAAAAAAAAAAAAAAAAAAATACATTTAATATTTGTTATCAGTTAACAGCTTTGTAAAAAAACAATATAAGTCTGTTACTAAATGTTACAGTAGATGTATTAAACTATTTCTAACATATAAATTCTAAATTATTGTTTTAAAAGCAACCATTTAAATACGATGCCCAATTCTAGTCATATCAGCTAAAAGCTGGAATATGCTTGCTAGGATTAACTATTATTATTTATTGGAACGACGGAATAATATTCGACCTTCTCACTCTGACTTGAATAAATAATTGACCAGGATAACTCGTCCTTCCTGCCCTAGTTGGAGAACATAAGGACGTAAGACCATTAAACAACAATAATCAAAGTTCTTTGAAGGTTGGTGTAGGTAATTTTTTTCTTTTTTAAACGTTGATGTTTGTTTCTTCATTGTACAACATCATTGAACCGGGCAGGTTCTAGGTCAATCCATATAAAGAGAACCCCACGATCTGTCAGTCAAGTACCTAGTTCATGACTCCTTGTCGGCCAATTGGTTTCGGATCTTAGTCTGAAGCTCTTCGCGAGGCAGTGACACCACTCCAAAACCTGAAGGTAATCCGTTGATTCGCATTTGCAAAAAAGAAAACTCAACTCACTGTTGGTGCCTCGGGCTTGCTGATTTGCATCCTCAACATCCGAAGGCTGTTAAGACAAGGTCAGCTTTATTCAATTTTCGAGTACAATCATACCATAAAATATTCCTACATGTAACATTAAAATTAAAAACAGTAATATACAACCTCTTTCAAACAAATGGTGCTGGTTCATGATTATATTGTTATAGTGTTAATATAAGAATAATTTTTATATAATTCTTTTATATATCTAAATTTTTTATTCGATGAAAGGTTAATAGGTAGCCAAGCACTCACTCCGATTCTTGTATTATTTATACACATATTTACTTTCTAGTATTTAATAGTTTTTAGTATTTAGTATTAAACATGTGGGAAAGAAAAATCCTACGAAAAATATATGGTCCAACTAAGTATGGACTGAATCTTTTGCGAATAAGAAAAAATTAAGAACTGAAAACTCTATGTGCATCCCCAGAAATTGTAACTAATATAAAAAGAGGCAGCATAAGAAGGCTAGGGCATGTACAATGAGTGGAAGCTAGAAGACTCCAAGATGATGTTCGAGGGACACCCAGGTGGAAAGAGAAGAAGAGGAAGGCCTCGATTTCGTTGGCTTGAAGTCTTCGGACTGTGGGTGTGAGAGGATGGAAAAGGGCTGCCGAAGATAAGTCTGACTGCCAGAGAATTGTAGAGAAGACCAAGATTCCGCAGGACCATCAGCGCCATGAGATGATGATGATTTAATATTTTTTTTTTGGGGGGGGGGGGGGGGATATTTTTATTAGTTTCTTTTTTTATTTTATTTTTTCCTTTTTCTTTATTTTATGCGTAAACGCAAATTGCCTTATATTGTTTTCGAAATTTTGTCTTATCTTATTCCATATAACGTATTATAGTCATTCGTTTTTATTTTTATTTTACTAAATTAATTTTCATTACCCTTTACTTTATATTGGTTTCATTTTTATTTTATTTTTTTTTATATTCTATACTATGTTTACCTAAGTTTCTATAGTTATTATACATATTTAATCCTTTTATATATTTTTATGTTTTTTATATCGTATTTTTTTTCCTGCTTATCTGTTTTATGGTCCTTGTAATGACTTGTTTTTTTGGCTGAAACGTCATTAAAATAAAGTTTTGATAAATTAACAATTATTTTATTCTAACACCTAGCTTCGGTTTATATTATTTCAGCCTTCTATAGAAGACGATTAGTCATACATTATCAATTTTGTTGATCTTTTCCACTTCAAATCACTTTCGCTAGTAGATTGATTTATTTTTTGAATCTTGGCAGCGACCTACAATATCTTCATAACAATCGCATATTTCTAAACCCATTCCCCTGACATTTGCAGTGTTTTTCGGCAACGCTCAACTACGGTCCAGCGACTTCACGCCAGAGGAGGACGCCCACGATCCTCACGAAAGTCACGTATTACAGAAAACGTCGTGCATACTTCTTCGGTGAGAGTTGGCTGTATATATCTCCTTACCTGGATCTGTCACTCATGGGACTCCTAGTTCTACTTCGTGGTCTATTTGTTGCGGTAATAGATCTTGAATAAAACTATAATTTATAATGACCGTATGAGCCGAGGTGTGTTTACTCGTCCATGACTTTGTCTAACAGGCTGGAAGAGTGACATTTAGATTACTTTTAGAGCAATAATTGCCTCAAGATTAAACATCTCAAGCAAACCATAAAGGATTTACTTAAGCCTGTTTGTACTTCATAAGAAACTGTTTCTTTTAGTGGAGTTTCAAAAGGAGTAGTTTCATAACTTAAATAGCCAACTTTTACAGGGTAACTACGTTGTTATTTCTTTTGGTTAAGTTACTCTTAGCCCCTGTTGCACTAATATGCACGTCTCTGGTAGATTGCGTCAGGTCGAGAATAATTAACAGGACCAGGTAAAAAAAACATATGTATAAATTTATTGGCAAATTCTTACTATTCACCATATCCACGATAAATTAGAAATTAAATTCATAATTACTCTATTCAGACCATAGCTCTAAAAAAATCAAATGAATAATCTCGGAACCTAAATAGGCTAAAGATTACCAAGAAATAAAAGTAAAAAAAAAACAAAAATTTCTTTTGACAATATAAAAATTACATTCATGCCTTATCTACAAGAAAATGGAGGTGTTAATAAAAAAAATATATACATTTACATATATAAATAAAACCTGTACCGTTTCATGAAGGGCCTGGGTTCATCACTTAATGAGGTAGTATTGTTTAGTGACCAATGGTAGTAGGTGATGTGTTCGCATACATAAAATATGAAAAAAACATATTGAGTTATTGTGGTTAGCAATCACGTTCAACCGCGAGGTGTTTTACGGGTACCCACTTTATAGTGGCTGGTTGTGCACCAGGAGGGTGCAGTCCACATCCCATAGTCGATCCCCCCGCCGAAAAAACAGAAATTAAATTTTCTGCCTTCAGGCGGGCTCGAACTGTGGCTCCGGAGCATGGCCTTTCTGTGCCTCACTGTCTAACCTACTACTGAGCTTCCCCGCTCTCTTCAGTAAAATAAAAAAACTTACGACTAACAATAAATTTACAAAGTCAACTTTGATGATTCCTAAACCAGGCATGTGTCCCTCATTTTACTAAATCGTAGGATTGGGTTACAAAATAGAATTTAAAGATCTTTCTGCCCTACTCCCTTAACTGCATTAGAAGTGTTATAAGCTAGTGGAGGCTCATTGAGAGCACAATAGTGACAGAAGCTCCAGATGCAAGAAGATCGTTCAAGACATATATACAAATATCTCGGGGTCACTGCCAAAACCTGAAAGGAACACTATATGGGAGTATGGAACTGCATAATAGTTTAATCACAGGTTTGGGAAATGAGAGTGGTTTTACTTGAATTCCGATTTAGAAAACGGACATTCAATTAATTGTGCATGGTTTTATTTGAGAAATGTTTCAGAGGGCTTAGGATTAATGGGATTGAATTTTTATTAGGGATGTTTCGATTCTCGATTCCATCAATTCTTGATAAAAGAATGAGTATTAAGAATCGATAATCCAAAGTCGATTTTTAGGAACCGATCGATATTGGTATATAATTATGCTATAAACATGAATTTTGTAAAAAAAAATAAAAAAATAAAAAAAATATATATAATAATATATTTTATTATAAAAAAAACTTTTTTGTTATTAAAAATTAAATCATCGATGTATCTTACCTTTAAAGAATACCTGCAAGGAGTATTACCAGTATTACCTGTATACCTGTAAAGGAGTTGAAGAGCATCTTCTTCAACCTTTACATCATGCCATCATCATACCACATCATACCAGTTTAAAAATTTTGTTTTGTGCAAAATTACCATGCGAAACCATCATCTCGTTTTTCTCCCAGGATATTAAAAAATAAGCACATCTTAAACCACCAGTCCAGCCACTTCCGTAACTCGACGAGAATTAAATGTCACTCAAATTATAACCGAGTGTTGTTTCCTTGATACAACCTGACATACTTCGTTTCTCGTCAAAATTATCGGTTACGGCATAAAATAAATCCATTTCCCCCGAAGATATAACCCTGCTCCGTCATATCTTGTGCACTCCAGCTCATCTTGCATACGACTTGCCTCGATGTCGCGTAACTGAAATGTCAACCCTCGGGAAGTAGACCGGCAACTTTCACGAGTCACCTGTCACAGGTAATCCTTATTGATTACTTGCTCTTGTCGTCTGTTTATTTTCGCAGCCAAAGAGGAAGGGGTGGTGGCCTATGTTAAACATTATATTACAATATTATATATATATATACGAGTATATAATTTACTACCTATTTAAAAATTTAAGCCTTTCGTGGTAGGAGGTGTTAACTCATTTTCATTTTTTTCAAAAATAATTTTGTTTTTGTTTTCTCACATTTTCTCACCTGCAGTTATCATTTTTATACACAAAAATGTTAAAAGACGAGATCATATTTAAAGATGAGTCAACTTAAGAGAATATTTTTTTTTTTCAGCAACGAATTTTCAACAGATTTCCTTTAAAATAAGCAATGGAAGATAAATAGAAACGATTCTATAAAGAAAATTCTAACATCCGGAAAAGTTCCAAACAGTGACGCGAAAATTCTTCTGAACATTTTAATAAAAGTGAGTTAACATCTGCTTCCACCAATAGCTTCAATTTATTTAAAATGCTTTAGTGTATATGTATGTGTGTGAGTGTGAGTGTGAGTGTGTGTGTGTGTGTGTGTGTGTGTGTGTGTGTGTACAATCTGCCTCAGTTAAGGGCAATAAGTAACATTACTGATGATGAATTCATTCGTATATATACTAGTTCTCATGCGTACACAATTAATTTAAAAATAAAACAAATAATCATAATAAAAATAAAACTTATAGTTACTTACAAACATCAAAGATAAAATGAAATAATAAAAGACTCCGCAGTAGCCTGGAACTCAAAGGAAGACTACACTTTGTTGATTTCGTTTTAGAATTTCCACCAAATATTAACCATTTTCCTGATTGAACCATTATTTGATCATGGGTTGTCGGTAGCGGATAATATGCTCCTTGATTTTTTTTTATAGCCCCATCTTTATTGTCAGATTTTTCTATGATCAAGAGGTCCACTCTTATGGCTTCTGTCTCTGAGGCAAAATGGATCTGATGGGCCTGGTGGTGCGTTTTTTTTTTCTTTTAGATTAATGAAATAAGTTTAATAATTTTATCAAATCAGTCATCTTTTACTCCGCATCTGTGAAAATGTTCTCTAATAAGAAGCCGCGTCTAGGCCTAAATATTTGGAATTTTGTACTCAAATATAATAACTACAAATATAATATTTTTTTTATACCCCATGTTTCTTTTTACGCCATTCTAGTTCGGAGTAAATGTAAATAAAATTATAGTAATAATATTATTTTTTTTTTACTTAGGCACGAAGTTATGAAATATTGCTAATAGTAGCGTTGCAAAAGGAACACTTAACTACAGGAAGAAAGGAGAACTATACAAAAAATAGCATCTAATTGACAAAGAATCGGACAGCTCTTAGTGAGTCGTCGGCTAGAAAGTGTTCGTATAAGAGAGTGATTGCGGGATAAAAACCAGGAACAAAGTGTCAACCTCTCCATCCTCAGCTTCTATCCGAGAAGAAAAACAATTTTGTAATAGTTATAAAACATAATTTGTTTAAAATTATAATCTAATATTAGAAATTATGCAGTAAATAAAATCGATTTTCAGCGGTAACACCGATGTTTGGATAGGTATTTGCAATTGTTTTCTTTGAGATATGACGCGGCTCCGTAAAACCGGAATTACATTACATATGTGTATAGGAAAATGGCCATAACCAATGAAAGAAATATAACTAACAAAAGAAATGTAGCCAAGAATAGCAATATTTTATTATATTTTTTGTTATCCAATCGAAATTAATTTTCATTGTATTACATACTCCTTTTCATTTTCGAGCCCTAATAAACTATTATAATAACATCAGAAAAAACATTGGTTTATTCACTCATTTACAGATTTTATCGAAAGGTTTTTGTAACATTTGGCATTGCTTATGTAAATTCCAGTAAATGAATAAATGAAATAAAATATTCTTAAATAATAATTTCAATTTAAACTGTAATTAAGTTGTATAAAATGTAGTTAATAAATGCAATTTGGTGTTTATTATTTTATTTCTTGAACAATTTTTACTTTTTTAGCTCTTATAGGGATAGCTTTAATTTTTTGTTACTGTAATTTATTATTAAACCGAAATATCGGTACCGTGAATCGAGAATCGATTTCTTACTATCGATACCTGTATCGAGATACGAAAAATTTCGATATTAAGCTCCACTTCCATTTCAAGAAAATATAACCGACCCCTTTTACGGTCTATGTCTCAATGATCCAAAGGCTAAATTATAGAGCATATTAAAACGCAATCACGACAAAACCTCAAATTGAGCTGGGATATTTCATTTTTGTAGCAATTTCCCAATAAGGCAATGGGTCGCACCGCTATCGTAGGATCCGTAACCTTTAGGGTAGATTAGAGTAATAGTAGATATTTAGAACCATTTTACAACCCCTACCATACCATCACTCTAACCATAGGCTGACCATACCCGATGGTCAACGCCAATAGGTCATCTGGTATCTATTGCCCAAATTTGGGTTTCAAAAGAAGATCTCGTTATTTCGCGAAAACAATCTGTTCTAGGAAACTGTTAATTTTGTGATTCTATCATATTCACTAATAGTCATCCCTTGATAAGAATTTCTTCATAAATAAGTTTCAAAACGAATCAAAAGTAAGCTCTTTTCTTCAAATTTCAAGTTCTTCAAATTGCGTGCATTACTTACTCTAAACACTTAACATTAATTGTATTCAAGTTAAATATTCTGTAATTTGCAGTTCAATTTAATCCTACCGAGCTAGTTGAAACCAAAGCTCTTAGTTTTTCTGAAAAATTCGAATGCGGCTGGTTATTATTATTTAATGTTTCTATATTTTTCTGATAATTTTTATTTATTTAGTTTTTAGTTTCACAGTTGAACCACGGATCAAATGAGAATTTTTAATATATTGTAATATAATTTAGATAAAATATTCTCCATTCTATTGAATACAATAATTTTGAAATTTCTATTATATCAATAACAATACATTAGTTTATTCATAATTAGTTAAGATCCTAATAATTTAGAAAACTTTAACAATTATATGTCAATCATTCAAGTACCAAATCAGAGAACTTATATAAATCAATAATAATTCTCAAATTCAGTCTTAAAAGTCCTTGAGCATTTCAAAGAAGATTTGATAAGAAAATAAGTCCGTTTCAAACCCAACAGTTTGTTTTTCCGTTTTTAGAATTTTTTCTAACTAAAACACAAATCGATTTAGAATCTTTAAAATTATCATAACTATTAGTATTATTATTATTATGGTATTTCCTCTTACAATCAAAGTAAGGTTTAATGTTTTTCAGTGATTTTTTTCGCTAACAACATAATAGCAAACAAACAACAATAATAGCTGTTCTAGTGTTTAGAAGAACCACCATCTGTGTCTCCACTATTTTTTTGTATATATTGCTTCTTTAAAATAGGTAATACTCACTTCCAGATTACAATCAAGCTTTTGCACTATATAAATACCAGTAAAATATCTGAGTTTTGCTAATCTATATAATTAATGCTACTGATAAATACTAATAAGCGTACAATCCTGTTACTATGTTATTCTGAATGTAATTATCAAAAGGGAATACTACTTCAAATGTTGGATTTTATTCATATGAATCAATATAAGGGTTTTTTTTTTAATATTTTTTTTTCTGTATTTTTTAAACACCCATTTTGGGATGCGTTACATTATTTGTTTCTACCTGCATTTTCTACATCCTTCTTGCGCTAATAAACTATCATTCTTTCGGAAGATGATTTCCTCTTTTATTCTGAAATTATTAATCCTCTACTGGATTATGGCTTTTCTTGAAAGCTTATAGTTTCACATCTGAATAAATTTCTAACATAAATTGTATTTGAAATTATATCTTCTGTAATGTTGAGTTCAATTAAATCTCACTGAGCTTGTTTAAACCAGTCACTCTTAGTTTTTCGGTTTATAACAATGTAGAATGTGGCTGATTATTAATATTTAATTTTTTATATTTTTATTGTATTTATTTATTATTATTTTATTTTTTTTTTTTTTTTTTTTTTTAGTTTAAAAGTTAAACTCAGATCTAATACAGTGTGACATCTTTGTTTTATCTTACTAGGGAAAATGTCTCCTTGTAACTCACAGATTTGAATGCCGATTTTTGTGTGGGTAGTAGGGACCTGTAATAGTGCAAAACCAGAGTTATAGCCGCCATTGAGCATTGGGAACCGAGAAGAACAAAAATAATAAAATCCAATATGAAAATCGTGTTTTATTTTCTTCTCAGCTCTCAGTCAAGATAGAGAAATAATTTTTTCACGTAAAATTGTAGTTTTGTATGCTATTTCTTTACCACAACCAAAACCTGATAAATAAAATCTTTAATAATAATATCAGGTTTTGGTTTAAACATGAAATCCTGAATTAATTTCCGGGCAACCCAATAGAGTTATTGAAAGAATATTAACTGAAAAGTTTCCAGAGGTGTTAAATATGTTGAATCTGTTTGTTTTTTTAATATTTTCAAACACAATACAAAAGTTTACAATTCAACTTTTTGTTTACAGGTAAGGAGACAATTACAGAACACACGCTGTAGTACTCACGACGACAAGGCAAGGTTAGTAATAAATCCTTCACTGTGACTGCTGACTGTCGGCCGCTACTTTATAGAGCACCATAACTACTTCCACTCAATGATTTCACGCTAACTGTTCCGTCAGAGAAACGATATTCTTTGTCGAGTCATGTTTGACTAAGAAATAAATATAATATTAACTGACGAGTACATTTCTTTCATTACCCCCTCAAACTTTTTTTTTCTCATTCGTTGGGGCTTAACGTCCTTATTTACTCCTTCTAGAGTCGGAAGGACGAGTTATCCTATAGGTTATCAACTTATTCTATCCTTATAGGGATAGTAAATATTAATTCCGTGGATACGCCTAAAAGTAAATGTTAGCTAGCCCAGGCCGGGTTCGAACATCTTCATTGATATAAGAGAAATTTTAATCTGATTCATCTAATCGGATTATGATATCCGAGAAGAGTATCTGATTATATGAGAAAGTATATAAGTATATGAGAAATACTTATTTCTGATTAGAATTAGAAAGTTCCGAAGTTTCTATGATCATTAGTACTCAAACATTGATGAATTTGAAAAGTTATTATAAAAGAAACCAACATATATTCCCAAAAAAGAAATTACGCTGGGGCCAACATACGTTTTATAAAATGTGAATTATTTTTTTAAAAACATATATTTCCGAATTAAGTTCTTAATAGGATCTTACTTGTGTTGGTTGTTAAATAAAAAATGATATCCGAGTAAAAAAATATATTAAAAAATTAATTATAGCTATCAATTTAAATAATAACTAACTATTAATAAGTTTATCTACACTAATAAAAACCGTTCATACATATCGTCATCAGAAAAACTAGGTTAGTCGGTATATAAATATAGAGATAGTCGCCCGAGATGTTGTCAGGTTTCTAAAAACAAATACACCAAATTTTAAACTTTTAATAGAGTGCCAACGTTATTTGAATTATGAATTGAAATACTTGAACATTAGTTATTACATCCTTGTGATACATTTCTCAAAATATTTTCTTCATTATTTTATTAGTATATATCAGTTTTGTAATTTATCTTACACAACCTAAGACCTGAATTTCCTAGTGATCGGGAAAAAAATATAATTTTTCTTTTCGTTTAAAGGGCCCTAGGAGCTGAAAAAAGTAACACTATTATTATATATTGTATTTTATATCTCGAGTTTGAAAAATTATACCAACATGGTTCTTTCCCCAAAACACAACAATAAAATTAAATACAAAATACACGTTTCAAATAACTATAACTTTCCAGTCAAAAATTTTTAAATTATTTTGCAAACTAAACTTATAGATTTTTAAATATATCATTTGTATTCGGGAGTTTTTTGAGGTGCACAATATATCAAAAAACATTTGATTACAGGAACTCGCAGGTATATCATTTTCAAACTCAAGTTATTAAATAAATTTAAAAATAAGAGTACTACGTCTTATTTTTCCGTTGTCCCTGGGCCTATTAAGCAAACGTTTGTTTTTTCCAATGTAGAATCACAAAAATTTTGGGATCAAAATCGGTTCCAGACGTTTAGAATCTCCAGATGTTTAATAAGAATATATGATATTTGTGTAATTAGTTTTAATTATTATTGTTTCATTTTTCTTTGATATTTATTACACTCTTTTACTGTTGGTTTTAATTTAAGATTACTTATAGTGGTTGCTGCGTATAATAGAATATGTAGATGATGTAACTAAACTTAAATCTATTCAACAAAAGACATTCTCTCTTGTGGTTATACACTCAAGAAGAATTTCCCACATTCGTTTCTTTCGAATCCTACTGTATATTTATGCTTTGTATCAGCCGAAAGCACGCTGTATTATGAATAATTCACAGACTGAAAGAGTTTAAAAATACAAATTATATCAGATAAAAACTTGAAAGACTCCGCAGTCAAACGATGTGCAAGTACATTGAACCTTAGGAACTGGGGGAAATTACCACAACCATAAAATACGAATACCGACTTTATTCCCATGTAACAGTACTGTACATTATTCCCAAGTACCAGTAACGTACAAAGCTTTTTACTCAAGAGTACTTGTAATTTCAAATGAGACGTCATGTCCTGTCCCTCGCAGTCGATGGATCATGTGCGGAATCCCTAATTTTCGTCAGCATTCTCATGCAGATCGGTCACTTTCGAAAACTTTCGTTTGTGTAATCTCAGAATGTCACAATATCCGAGTATTTAGCCCATGACATACATGCTTGTTAATCGAAAGAGCTAATAAGTAGAAACATAAAAAAAAAATCACCACAATACATTGCAAACTTTTAATATATTCATGTTTATTTGTATGGATAAATCTTATAAATATCATAATTATCAATACAAGAAAAAAAATTAGAAAAAAATGAATGCAAAAAATAGCATTAAGATTATTCAATATCCTAGCATATTTGTAGATTATATATTCATTACTAATAAAACGTATTATCCAATTATTTTTTCACTGTTTATTTTATTAGGTGAATGAATAAAGCTTATTTTTTTAGCTGAGGTTATTTTTGTTTTTATTTTATTACAATATCTGCTCGTATGATTTATAGATTTTTGGCCAAACATTAAACTGTTAATTCTTCAAATAGAAAGATATTTGAAGAAATAATAACAAGACTTTATTTCATACAGTAATAATTTAAGCGACTTTAGGAAAATGAAATTTAAAGAAATTTGTAGTAATTGCAATTATCAAAACGGTTGTAAAAATCAATCATCAATTAAAAAATAACAGGAGATTTTAAATTATAATATACCTAAATCTATAACTTAAATGTATGTTATAAATGTATACTTTTTTATTTGCAAGGATTTCAAATTAAAAAAAAATTTTTGTTCCATAAATTATAAGCGGATCCTAACTTCTTAAGAGCTTGATTATAGTAAATTGCACAGCAGATTCTCATGTTTATTTTTAGAAAAGTAAAGAAAAAAAAAAAAAGGAGAAAGTTTTTTGACATTTCGCGAAGAGTGAACCATAACCACCCGGAATGAGTAGGTTAATTTACATACAGGAACAAACAAAACTGCTATGGTCAGATTTGATTTTTTGAACAATTTTTTATTTACATCTCAACTCCTTAACACATTAAGTATAAGTCGTTATTTAGTTTTATAAGCAAAATGATTCTAATTCTTATTCATCTAAAAAAGAAATAAAAATTATTATTTTGTAGTTTTTAGTTTTAAAAATAGTAATAATCATTGTATTTTCCCCTATTTTTGTACAGTTAATATAATTACTTGATAGTAATTTACCTCTTAAATACCTCGTAGTTGGAGAATTATTTGCAACCTCTTAGACATTTAGTTTATTAGAAGCCTAGTTTCGAAGGTTAGAGATAATCAATTCTTCACATTTAGTTTTTATTTCTATGATTTAAACAGTAAATAAACGAATTATGTCTATTATATAAATGTAAAAATGTAAATTTAAAAAAATTTTAAAGTTCTACTCTCTCTACCGAGCGAAAGTTATGTTTTAGCTCTGTAGTTAAGAATAGTTAAATAATTAAAATGGGACTATCACAAATATTTATTTATTCAAAACCAAACAAAAATTTTGATTGGTATAAACGATTTTATTATTTCTAACTGTAAATATTTTAACTGTAGGCCATTTCCTATTTGATGTATTAGTCTCACCTCTAGGTTTTTTTTATTATTCCAAGGCGCTCTTACTTAGCCTCCAGTGGGTAATTTACGCCAGCGACATAACTTAGACAGAGCGCTGGGAGCTCTTTGAACCCGGCTTGCCCCCTCATAAGTGGAAAGGCAGGTTTGGTTGGGGGATCATTAGGATGAGTGTGTATTGTAAACAGAGTGGGACAAAATTTAATCATAGCTAAAAATAATCAGAATTTAATTAAATCTTTCAGTCATTTTTTTTAGAGAAATAATCATAATTTGACTGAATCGTCATTAAAATCATTTAATCATTATTAAATTAGGTGATTTATTTCAGGAAATTAGTTGTCACATAGTAATGATTAAATTTTGATTATTTTTTAGCTTTGATTAAATTTTTCCTAACTTTGATTGTAAATACCTTAACTATGATTGTGTATTCAACTTATAATTTCCCGCTATCTAGGACTCCACTTGGACAAACGTTATATTTGAAATCCACATACAAGACTAATACGACAAGAAACTGCTCGTCGTTACACACTTCTTCAACATTTACTAGACAAACGTTCAAAGCTCCCAATTAATTATAAAAGACTCATTTACATTACTGTGATTAGACTTATATAGACGCACGTAGTTGAGCTTTGGGGCTCTACTAAACCATCCAGTTCCTACTTTGTTACCAATAAACTTATCCATAAAGATCTTAATGGTCCATATGTTGCTGATTTAGCCCAAACCAGCTACCAATCCTTTCATAGTAAGCTCCATAACCACTCAAATCCACTAGTTTCTTAAGTTGATCCCCACTCAATTCCCGGCAATCCTACGAGGCGTCTGAAAATAAGATGGCCGAGAGATCTTCTTTTGTAGATTTTTTTTAATGAAGTGCTACTGATGAGTAGTTCTTTTCAAGTCTGGGCATGTTATTGCAAACGTTTTTAACAAATTTACTGGATATATATTTGAACAGTTCAAAATTTTAATAAATTGATAATTAAAAAATTATAATTATATATAATTTTAGTTGTACTATTATTATTTAAGTGTTTATTATTATTTTGTTTTCTTATGTATTTCATCATATTTAATGTATAGCTTATCTGTCTTTATATATTGTATTACTCCTTTTCCGTTCTCTTTTTCTCTCTTTTTATTCTTTTTCGTTTAGTTCTTATTGTACGTACTCTGTCAATAAAAACATAAAGCCATCCGTATTACTAATTTCTCGCATTTGAGGCAAATTGTAATACTTAATTAATAAAAGTTTTTAAAAAATTACTATATACCCATAACCGGTCCTTTAAACTTTGATTTAGTGATTTAGATTTTTTCCTGTGTACATAGCTTCGCAATCATAGCAGATTATTTTGTAAGCTTCGCCATTTTGAAAAATTTTATTCTATACCACGTAAAGGAAAAGAAACCGTTTTCGACTATAGTTTTTTTTACTAAACAAAATCCAGAACTATTTGAATTTTTTTTTACGAATACTACAACGTTGAATGGACTTATGACTGGAACTTAGACAATCCCTTTTTGTTAACTACTGATTTATACAAAGTTCGACAGTTATCTAATTTAACCCATTAACAGGAGAGCCGAGTTTTTAGAATAAACATTTTTTTTTTAATATCTATTAAAATGCTATAGCCACGCTAACCCCCACTTATGTATCATGAAATCCAAGGTTGAATAAAAGATATTAGAAAATAATGCGTAGGAAATTACGTCATTTATTGAGCAAAACATTTTAATATGAGTATCTATCCCCCAGGATACATCGCCTGTTTAAGGTTTGAATAAATATACACTCAACAGCAAAAAAAAAAAAAAAAAAAAAAAAAAAAAAAAAAAAAAAAAAAAAAAAAAAAAAAAAAAAAAAAAAAAAAAAAAAAAAAAAAAAAAAAAAAAAAAAAAAAAAAAAAAAAAAAAAAAAAAAAAAAAAAAACACTCAGATTTGGTCTCATAATTTTGTTAAATACGTTAATCTTTAAAAGTTATGGTAAGGAATGGTTTATTTATAAGTTATTTACACAAAACCTACCACAAATTATTTTGACAAAAACTTATAAAATAAAATAAAAAATAGTGTAATGATAAGTGTAAAGAAATTTACACATTTTTTAAAAAAACTTTATTCTTTATTTTTATCAGATTTTCTGGCAAGGGATGTTCTCCTAATAGCGGGTATTTCTCACTCTTCTACAGCGAAGGGCCCTAATCCTGTCAGCATAGAATAAATTAAAACAATCCAACAAATAACAAAGAAGTTGAATTTGCGAAATTTCAGTTATAGGATTTTTTAAAATCTATTCCTCATTCCTTCAAGACAGGAAGGTATGTATTTATCAAAAAACATCTTTAAAGCATTTTTTTCTTTAATGTTTCAAAACGTATTTAACAAAATTATGGGACCAAATCTGAGTAGCCGGTTTATATTGCATAAAATCATTAGAGAAAATTCTAATGCCATTATAATAGCAATAATCCATTGGTTATAGTCATGCTTCTGTTTATAGCGATCCCTGTATCGTCTTCATGAGCTATAGGCTGATAATTAGATTGTCGGTAATTTCAAACGACTTCTAGAAACAAATCTCGGAAATTATTATTGTCTTGCCTCGGATACTTGATGTTTATTTAATCAATAATATAATTATATCAAGATACAATCTATATTATATTCATCGCTTTACGATTATAACATTGCTGAGGCTATGACTAAGACCAAAGCTATCAGATGCAGGGGGTAACCTTGAAGAGAACTCAGCGCACGGGAAAATAATCCGGTGACAGCCCCAGCTGCGGTCAAGGCTCTAACATCACCTTCACCTTCCTCGCTCCTGAGGGCTCTTGCTGATACCGCCGGTTTGTTAATGAATAATAAGGAAATCATTTTATGTTATTTATTGAGAACACACAATAAAGGGCATAGGCATCGCGGAAAGAATTATTCACACGCAATGTTATTCTATTTTACTTTGTTGTGAGCCGCTATCATGTTTAATTATCTGACTCTAGGTTCATCCTTGATGTTCTTTTCAATTCACAAAGAGAAACAGACGTAGTTCACTTCAATACAACACGTTCAAGTCCCAAGTATACTTTTTAATAAAATGGAAATTGATTTGATGTAATTTCATCAATAAACTACTTTTTGTAAATAAAAAAATAGATAATCTTAATTTAAAATAAAATCAACTTCCAAGATCAATAAATAACAACAAATATTTTGAGGAAAACGCTTGTGGTTCACTGCTTTTATTAATTAGAGTTGATATCTATAAAAACCTTATGATTAATTAATTATAAGATACTCATTAAAGTTAAGCTTTGGGGCTTCGCTAAACCATCCAATTCGTTCTCGTATCTAATCCTTTTTTTTTTTCTCATTTATTGATATTTACAACTGTAAAAAATAATATACATTAAGTAAATGTGTTGATAGTGAATACAATTGCATGTAAATAACTTGTGAAGAACTACTCACTAGTAGCACTTCAATAAAATCTACACTAAAAAGTCTCTAGGCCATCTTCTTTCCAGACGCCTCGGAGGATTATCGGGAATGGGGAGGGAAGCATGTTGGGAGACTAGTGGATTTGACTGGTTATAGAACTTACTATGGAAGGATGCCTATCTGGTTTGGGCTAAATCAGCAACATATGGAACATTAAGATCTTTATGGATAAGTTTATTGGTCACAAAATAAGGAGCATTGAGGATTTTTCGAAGGATTTTGGATTGTAAGGATTGGATACGAAATAAATTGGATGGTTTAGTGGAGCCCCAAAGCTCAACTCCGTATGTCCAAATAGGTCTAATCACAGCCATGTGGATGAGTCTTTTGTAATTTATTGGAAGCTTTGAACGTTGGTCTAGAAATGTTGAAGTAGTCTGTAACGACGAGCAGTTTCTTGTCGTTTTAGTCTTGTGTATCTAATCCTACAATCCAAAATCATTCATAAAATTCTTAATGCTTCTAATTACGTCACAAACAAACTTATCCATAAAGATCATAATAACATAACTTAGACAGAAGCACGATATGTTGCTGATTTATCCAAAACCAGATACCATTATTTCATAGTAAATTTCATAGCCATTCCAATCCACTAGTTTCTCAACTTGAATATACACGATATAATGTTGACCACAAATATACGATACACCGATGTACCGTGATTTCTTATAATTATTTTATTTTATTTAAAATATTCCTATCACCCAACAATGATACTCTTGTATATTCCATTGTTTTTGTTAATGTTACAACTTAAATAGAACAAAGTTATTTAAATTTTTTAATATTTAAAAGAAGTTTATTAATTAACTGTAGGCAGTTGGCACATATACTTGTGCCACTTGCAGACGCAGCCAGTATCAGTCTTGCGAACTGTTTCCTGCCCGGACATCAAAGACTTTCACTGATATAAACCAATTTTATCATTTTATCAGTTTCTTTTTTTAAAATATATATATACAGTTCTATGTTGAATTTTTGTAATATAAAAAAGACAATGTATTATAACGTACGTATAGAACAAAAAATATTAAAAAAAAATATCTGGTTGTCAAAGAAAAATATCGATATTTTGCATAAACCCTTACTTCCGTAGTTCTATGTATCATAAATTGTAATTAGTTTTATCTCTATGAAAATAATTGACTACCCACTAATGAATATTTATAATTGGCACTCGTTTTTATGGGTTGAAATAAGGGAGTAGAATTTGGTTTACATAAACATAGAATTCATCATGCATGATTTCAATTTATTTTTTATCGAAAAGATAAATTAGAACTGATAAATTGGTGTAGTCCCCGTTATGAGCCTTGTGAGGTACCCTTCGAAACGAAACACGTTCTGTAGCAAACAAGTTAACAGGAGTAGAGATAAACGCTTGTAGAAAATCGCTAACAATTTGCCGCGATCCATCGTACGGTCCCTCGCAGTTATTAGACCTGACGCAAGTACTCAGCGCTTTCACCCGCCAATCAACGCACCAATCCGTATCGTCTCCCCTTGATTCGGTCGTTATATAACCCCCATGGTCCTAAATTATTCCAACCACCTGCTTCCGACCGGAATCTGGAATTGCCGCGGGGGCTAATTGGTTCAGCAACTCCAGGCACTACGGGCCATTTCATCCCTGAGTCAGTCTCGCTTTCTACCGAATTGCGAATCCTATGGGCAATATTAACATCTACATATTTGGTCTTTTGTAATTTTAATACAATAACATAAGGTAAATGTACAAGTAGTAGACACATCTCATTCAGAAATTTTCATATTGTATTCTGGGATCGGAGTTTCTCCAGGTAATTATGCAATTTATTAAGCATCATTTATTTTTATTTGTATCATTTATATCGCTATTTCTTTTTACATTCATGACCAATAAAAGGTTAATCAAAGGTGTTAAATTTCCTTTATTTTTTTCTAAGCATAAAATATCCACTAACAGCTGATACTTTGGAACAGGTGAAGTGCAGTATATCGTAATGTACTTCAATATCATTTCACCTCTCAAACGGAACCTAAAAAAGACACTAGAATAATATCTAATTCTTTAATGAAGTTTAGCTTTAAACTAAAACAAACACAAGAAGTTGTTATTCCTAAATAAAAACTAGAAGTAATTCCTCCCAGCTAACTTATAAACTGATTTTCCATAAGTTGCCTCTAGATGGTATCAAGTACATTTGTAATAGCTTTAAGCTAATTCAAAACCATCTTGCCTTATCGTAACAATTTAATAATTATAATGGTCACTACTGGGGCAGTGTCCACTATTGGTATATTTACGTCATATATACTTCTTCCTTTATTTTTATTGTTTTTTTATTCGTTTATTTTCTGATCCTAAAAATCCAAAATCCTTCGATCCCCAACGCTCCTAACCTTTTCATAACTACAACCATAAAAACCTTAATGTTCCGTATGTTGCTGATTAAGCCCAAACCAGACATTTATCCTTTCATAATAAACTCCATAAGCATTCAAATCCACTAGTATCTCAACTTAGGATCATCTGATTTAGAACATTTATTGAAGTGCTACCAATGCGTTATAGAATATTAATATAACTAGCAATTGGCATGTCATCTTGAACATTTCGTCACATTCACTGGATGTATTTTCATTTAATTGTGTACGGTTGTATATTTTATCCAACAGCTAAAATGTTTTTTAGTAAGGTTCTTGAGGTTCAGTCAATGAATAAAACAAACATTGTTGGCGACGTTTCGTGACTATATTGTTCTCATAATCATGCCTTACAGTGAAAAAACAGTAATGTTGTTGGTGGTAATGTATACTACTGAATTATAACAATTCAAGTTCACGAATTGTAATTCGTATTATAATTCATTAGTCGATACCATATCCACCAGTAGCATTCCTGTTTTTTCACTGTTGGGCATGATTATGAGAACAATATAGTCTCGAAACGTTGCCAAAATAGTTGTTTTTATGTATTGACTGAACCTCAAGTACCTTATTAAACATGTGTTTTCAAATCTCCTGCTTTTAACAACCGTTGCCAAACAAATGCTACTAATTTATCAAGTGCCGAGCTTGAGAATTTTCATGGATTTTTGAAGTACAGGTTTTAATTTGTTTTTTTTAATTAATAAAAAAATACATATTAAGTGCTCTCTATTTAATAATGATTTGCATTTACTGAATTGATCTTATTTTAAATAAAAATGTGCTTCCATTGGCTTCCATAAAGGTGACACGGCTTAAAAGGTCATTAACTTAGGCCAAAACCTGATTAATCCTGTATCCTTTTAAGTGGATATTTTTCTTATTATTTTTTCTTTCTTTAGACTGTTAGTTTTTTTTTTTGGTATGAATTAAATAAAAACACCTTTATTAATTTTTCCAACCAATAGCCATAAAGCTTTACTCAATAAAAAGTGTGGAAATACTCGTAAATTACAAACAATACTCCTTCAAAATAGAAAGTAGTGGTACAACAAAAACAATAATGTTCCTTTATTCGATGGTATCTCAGGAGGGGTCACTGCCAGTACTTACGGTCAGGAGATAAGAGCTCATAGAAAGTCCCATTATTGCCAATAATGATAAGATATTTTCCCTCCAAATATCGAATATGATAATATCGGCAAAAATATTGGATAATATGTTCTTCATGATATATAATTTAGTATATCGCCCTAGCATTATATGGGTTAAGGTCCAACTTGTGATGTATAGACTTTTCCCTCTGTAATTTTACTGTGCAAGGTTCCTGAAAGTTCCTAGTTCCGATCGAAATTATAGGGTTTATTCAATGGCCAAGTTCTTATATATTTAAAGTAATGTTACTAGATATATTGATTTCGTACTCGTACTTCGATAATGTACTAGTAGTATGCAAGCCGTATAAATATCAAATTCAAATTATAACTAGAAAAGGAAAGGCAGTCCATCTAAAGCTTATTAACCTATGCAAGTTAGAGAGGTGTTTGATATTCTATTTGGCCGATCACTATTCTATTCTCTATGTCAAACCTCCCAACCCGGAAAAACAATAAACTCTTAGAAAAAATAAACTAGATATATTTGTTGATTTAAGTAAGTTAATATCTCAAATAGTGTTGGAAGAGTTTGAAAGAGCGGCAGTGAGCAAGAGGGGTTGAGAATTAATAGTGATTAGACGGTGTATATGAAAATGTCAAGATGCCTGCAAGGATGTAGAGATGTAGGAATACAAATTAATGGGCAAACATTTAGGACTGTAAGATACTTGGGGTCTCTATAAACGGAAAAAAAATATATAAAATAGGAGATAAAAGCCAGAAAAAAGGCTGGCACCAAATGCTTTTTTGCTTTATGTAAAAGAAAGGTTTCGAAAATTGTCTCGATCTGCCAAAATCAATGTCTATAAAACAGTAATAAGGCCAGTGGTGACATATTAAAGTGAGTTTTGTGTTTTGACTCTAGAGAATGAGGGGGTACTGAGGATTTGGAAAAGAAAGGTCCTTAGAAATATCTTCCGTCCGGTGAATAACCACAAGAATTGGTGGGTCAGACCAAACATGGAACTAGAGCAGTTTCTTTGTGAACCAAACATCGTGTCTATGATCAATGTGGGAAGATTGCGGTGGCTTGAACACGTGCAAAGGATGCCAGAAAAGAGGCTACCAAAAAAAAAAGCTTAGGGGCGATCATGTATTACATCTCCCTCCAGAAGTGTCCATAGACCAGATCTTAATCAATAAAGTAAAATAAGGATTTATAAAAGCCTATTATTATAAGTACCTATCCACCCTCCAAACCAAGGTTTATAATATGTTTTAAAATATTGAAAATATTAGGTATAAAAAGAAATAACACAGAAACACATCTCTATAACTTAACTAGGGACTACACAAGGTAGTCGATAGGAGGAAAATGAGATATCATTAAAGGTTGCACGAATAGATGAATCAAGAAATCCACCAGAAACTTGAGGATCTTTTCAATAGCCTTGTAATCTTTACAAAATATGACAAGTTGTGCTTAAATTAAGTTGCTAAATGTAGAACAAAAAACTTAACAAACAAGAGCAGTGCCGAAAGAACTGTTTCCTATTGTGCAAACCGTTTCCAACAACTGAACTGTCATGTTCAAAGCAACAAAAGATTGGGCAACTGTCTTCGGGTTTGTCGCCGCCTTGTCATCACAATACTTGTGCAATTAGCCGCGCCTCTTTGCTTTGTCTGATAACGGATTGGCTATCCTCTGTGAAAATTCTTTGCGATTTCATAAAGTACATAATAGAAAATATATATATATATAGGTAGTCTTAAATGTCACAAAAAAATATTTAAAACAAAAGTGGATAAAGATGCTACTTTTATAACATTTGATGGAAATTGAATTTCGGTTCCAAAGAAGTTCATTTGTTCTTTTTTCCTTCTAGTAACATAACAATCTATGATTATTAATAAAATGAGTTCAGTTATTTTGAGTTGCGATATGTAAGAGAAAATGAAATCAAAATTATAGGCCACAGATGCTGGTTATTTTTCAGTATATAATAATGGTCCATAAAGCAAGACGTATAAGTGAGGATTGTGTCAGACGCGGTCATGAAGATTCGTGTTCTCTAAGCTTTTTTTATTTTAAGTTCAATGAAATAATCATGTCTTCAATTCTATTGTTATAAGAGACAAGTAATACATTAGTAAGTACATATGTAGTATGTAATATGATAAAGTATTCCGTCTAGTATTGAATCTTATGACCTTATATTATCTTATAAATACATTTTAATTATATCCTTGTTCCACTTGCATCTGAGAATTATTTATGGTTTCTGACTCAACTAAAAGATAATTGTAATTTATTTCTTAGATTTTTTTTCATATCTTTTTTTATTTAAAACTTCTTATTTATTATATTTAAATATTATTATTATAACCAAAATTGCAACTAATAGCTGGTAAAATTGTCTGATTCAGTAACTTGTTATATTTGAAGATGACCGTATGGCCAGTAATGCTCTCAAACTGAATAATCTCTTATTTAATATCACATATTTATTTGAGCTAAGTTCACCCATAGTCTATTGTACCATAATTTGCATCCTATATGCAAAACGTTTCTTTTAACTTATCAATTACTTATGTTACAATTTCGGGTGAGACATGGTTGCTCACCAAAACTTATGAAAAATGCTGAATATTTTGGACAGAAAGATACTAAGTACAATCTTTATTCTAGTAAATAAGGCTGATAATGCTGAATAAAGAAAAATGAGGAATTAAGAGACCTGTACCAGGATTGTAGGATATTTTCCTACAAAAGTTCCCTATATTCCCTATATGCCTAGTTCTAGATATTGTTGCTACCCTATAATTCTTCTAGGTCTTGTACAACATGTTGTAAGTTCCAAATCCGGTATACAACTCCTCATTGCCCGTAAATTACCCCGCAACATCTAACCTCTCTACGATCACAGAATCCGATTGGCTAAGACCTATCTGCCGCGGGTTCGTGATCTATAGCCGTACCCTGGATCACAATTAGCCCCAGCCATTATTCAAAGCCGTGAACAAAACTACAAGATGCTACTTCGTGCAACTTCTACGTAACAGAACACACGCCTCCCCCTTGTTCCAGGGTAACCTTTGTAGAGGCTTATCTCTTCCCCACGGCGTACTCTCGTGGTATGTCTGCTACTCGAACAGATAACGTATTTTACAGCCTGCGGTAGCGAAACAGGATTCGATGATAATGTCTTAGGCCATCTTTCTTCTTTGGAAGAGCTACTGGCCAAGTACTAAGTTCTTGATCGCGAAGTTAGATATCGCACTATCTGCAATGAAATTCCACAACTAACAAAGTTGTCAAGAAAGTATGTTGTAATAATTTTCTATTAAAAATACTTTTCTGCATTGTAATGGCGATATGTGCCTTTTAAAGTAAGTTCATGCAACAGATGAAATGAAGTAGAAGTAAGTAATGTTATAAAGACTTCTATTCACTATATAATATTATATGTGTATAATTTTCATAGGGTTAACGATCTCCAATACATTAATTGAGTGCTTACTATTTTCGAATCTCTTACTAAATGATCATCATTGATCAACCACTTCACCATATCTATCAAGACTCTGTTTTATAAAAGAATGTAGAGTAATTGTTTTAACAAGTTAATGTACTTGGTCAAATAGAGAGCATGTGACACTCAGGAAGAATAGTTCCAATCCAAAATTGTATTCCTTTAATGAGTATTTGTTTTGTTTTTATAGTTTATACTAAAACAAAAAAAAATAAAAAATAAAAAAAAAATATTCGCTTACTTTTTTCTTTAACACGCGACTAATTAGACAAAAATAATGGGAGGCACCTCTTTCAGATCTTCAAATCTATGTTAACAATAAATTATACATTCAATTATTTAAGTAATTTTTTATATTATAATAATATACCATAGTAATAAGTATAAATATATTATATTATATTAAAAATATTATTTAAATTTTTGTTTGAATTGAAAGATCGTATACATACATTATTCATAACTTTACATAAAATCCATACAGTTACAAATTGGCTGGTTTAAAAGTCTTTTATTAATCCACCGAAAACAGTACTCTTCCCGTCAAACAACCTGTCGATAGAACGTCAAAGATGAGCGTACTAAAGAATTAAGTATGCTTCATAATCGCAGGATATTTATATTGTAAATTTAGTTCAGGTAATGCTATCGTGGCGTTTGAAATCTAAACGCTAAATTGCAACTTTATTTTTGTTTTTATTCGGGGCTTAACGTCTTTATGTACTCAAACTGGGGCAGAAAGGACGGGTTATCTTACAGGTTATATTTTGAGTTATCTTCTAGCCATGGAAAGTAATGGTGGGAATGTTCAGATTGATTTTTTGGGTCCGCCTTGAAATAAATTTTGACCCGCCTAGGTGAGATTCGTACCTACACGACCTTCAGTACCGAACAAGCTCAGACCCTCGCCCCAACTCCCAAGTCGCAACTTTTATTTCAGTGGCTGTAGAAATGACCACCCGCAACCTCTTAGGCCCAATTCACACAGAACGGACGTGGCGCTTTTGTCTCTTCCACGTTTGTCCTATTAAACAAAGGGAGGGCGCCCGCGCCTCGTCCGTTCTGTGTGAATTGGAACGTTTGTTTAATAGGAGAGACGCGGAAGAGACGAAAGTCCGCGCCATGTCCTCGCCACGTCTCTTTGCCGTTTCTCGTGGCGTACAAGAAGGGGCACGCCAGTTCCTCACTACGAGTTTTTTTTCTTTTTTAGGCTTTTGGCTTTCTTTTTTTGGGTAAGGGGTGAATCGGACATAAATACAACTTAGATGAAATTTGATATTGGAGTTACATACATATATATATATATATATATATATATATATATATATATATATATATATATATATTTATATATATCATATATATATAATCAACAATTAAATAGGGGTGAAACATCACTGATATAATTTCTTTTTTTTTGGGGGGGGGGGGGGGGGAAGGTGGGTTGAAAATCGCGTCACCCCCCCACCAAAAAAAAAATTAAATTGGTAATGTTTCACCCCTATTAAATTGTTGGTGTGTATGTATGTAACTCCAATATCAAATTTTATTAATGTTGTTTTTATGTCCGAAAAGACAAAAGTCCGCGCCACGTCCGTTCTGTGCGAATTGGGCCTAAGAATCTTTGAAGCGCCTTAAAAATATTAACTTTGAACAGAACCATTCAATCAAGTGCACCTATACTTATAGGTCATTCTTATGAAAATGCTGAAACCATGGTTTGCTTGGTGCAGCGGCACATTACTTCATAACCTTTTACGTAGCTACCTAATATACTCTCGAATATACTTACTTTAAATACGAACTTTCAGGTTCATGGACGGTTACAAATCGGTCGAATATATCAACGGAATGTTTCCAAGGTCAGTATTCTAACTAGTACGCAATGTTTTTTTGGAGATAACTGGGGGAAATTCATTTGAAAACTTTATATTTATATGTACATATTAATCATGCTAAACGTAATTATATTTGAAAAAGTAATGAAATAATTTCTTTATATCCAAAACCTAATAGGTATAGTTTATGATAGAAAGAGTGATGAAGATTATGTTAGTGCTTATTAGTAGTTAAATGATATATACGTAAATTTCTTTATTTAGTTAATAAGGGAAGGGAAAGCAATAAAGGGTTATCCTATAATAATATTAGATTAGTCATCAGACTATAGAAATTCAAATGATAACATTAAGATGTCACAATATTGAAAGTACAATAGTTCAAAACAAAACCATTGCACAATGGGAGCGGTCCATTCAGCGAACGCATCAATCAAAACTGTTTGAGGAGCGCGCTGTCAGGAGTGAGGATTATCGAGGAAGGAAGTCCAAAGCCTTTCCAAACTCGTTTGGACAACTGATCCCTATCTCTTTGGTTCAGTTCCATTTGAGAGATGGCTCCGTTATCCACTTTCACCATCACAATTCATTTCGCGTTCCGACTCCTTAGCACCTCCGTGAGAGGATAAAAAGTGATTTTGCATGTCGAAAAATTTAATGGATTTACATATTAAGAATCCTGTAGAAAGTATAATATTATATATTTGTCAGAATATATAATATATGTTTATGAATTGTGTAACTGGATATTTTTAATGTTACGTAATGGTACCTTCCTGTGTGTTGTGAGAATTACGTAAGCGATTGTGCTTCGTAGGGTCGTCGCTTTCTTAATTTTTCAATGTATTTTTGATTGTGATTCATTGCGTTTCCTCTCTTAAAGTGACCATTGGGTTCAGTAACACACAATGTCATCTGATAGCTTATTGATGGATTTTTTTTTTGTTTTCTTTAGCAACCTAGCTTGCCTATTGCCTATAGTATTTTTTATTCTTTTTCCTCTTCCTCTATCCCGTTTGTGCTGCTAAGCGTGGAGGTGCTGCCTCAGACCATCTTGCCGAAAGATCCATTTCCTGGGTGAGCCCCCTCATCTCCACTATGGTACTTCCTCTCGCTGAAACAAACCTCTCGATATAAGTTCGACCAACATGAGTTCTTAGTCTGCCTCTAGGTCGTCTTCCTTTCGGTTTGCTTCTAAAAACTACTTGGCATTACGGTCGTCGGAAGCGCCTTGGAGCGGTTTTTTCATCAAAATTTATACATACAGGTAAATGAGCTGTGCTCCGTGTCAACATAGTTTGCGTTACCTCCCAACCAAAATAACCAACATAAATGTGTCGAAAAATCTACTCCGATGTGCTCCGCTCCGCTCAGTACTGTGCGCTAGCCTCAATACTTATACACATAGGACAACTGCACCTACTCCCCTTCATAGAAGTAAAAGACTCTAGGAGACTCAGTGTTTCTTAATTCGCTCCGTTACGGCTTATAAATTATTGTGATAAGTGTAGTTCGATCAAGATTAAATGAAAGAGTAATTAAAAATATTCTAATGAAATTTGGAAACTGTAAACGGTATAAAACATATAATATTAAGTAAGGGTGTTTGTTGTAAGTTGTAGCTGTATTGAAACCTTTAGATATATTTTACCCAGTAATTAGATACTCATAAAAATGCAACAATAAAAGGAACGATTCCATGTTCGCCATATTATCCTTATTAGTATTCTCTATGTTACTCAAACGGAAAGAGATAAATTTATGGCGTTTATCTTTAATCTAATCTGTTTGTGCTTCTAATTACTTAGCTAATAAGTTATTCTGTGTCAGGGTTCGCTTTAGTAATCCTAAATCAAACGTCTAGTCTAATCTTAGTGAAGTCTTGACTATAATGACGTTCTAACATTTTAAATATTTGTTATAAAAAAAATATATTTTCATTGAAACCCCCTATTTGATAAGTTCTACATTTATTCCAACTACACTTTCTTTACTGTACAAATGTATTATCAGTACTATTTCATAGTGTGCTTCATTAAGGTTACGTCCTTTCCGATTCATATCAAAAATTCAACTTGTAAAATCTTAAAAATATCCAAGGGATGACTAAAATCGTTTATTTGAAAGCTATATTTTCCGTTAGTTATATTCTTGAAATTATAGAAATGATTTAATATTGTGTATTAAATGTCTTAAAATTATCACTGACATTCTTATCAATATTTTTTTTTTTATTTTTTTTTTTATTTATAGTTTAATCTAAATTTACTTCGTGGCTGCAATAAAAAAAAAATTAGGGGCTCATTGCAACTGAAATGCTAATCTCTCCCTAAGAGGAATGCCGGTTAGTCTAACGTGAGATTTTGGTGTGATTGAACTGTCACCACAGGGAAAAGTACTAAATATTGAATTACCTTCTAAAATAAAATTCCAATATTCTTAAATTTAATTCAAACGACTTTATTTCAAAGCGTTGGCAATCAAAAGTATGGTTGTAAACAATAAATATGTTATATATCGTTTTAACTTTAAAATTGTATTCGTACCTCTAATATTATATTCTAAATCTTAAAAAGATAAGTTTTAACAATAAATGAATAATTTGAGGTACGCATGATGGTATAGAAGGATCAATACAATTGGGATTGATGAATTAACTGCCAATTCTATTGAGATTATTTCATTAGAACACTAGTTTCGATTGCTAAACATTCATCTTCAGTTTTAAAACTTACAAAAATGTTAAATTTTTGTGATTTACTATGGGATTTCGCTTAAGACTTATTGGATTTTTCCGTTCCTATGGGAAACAAATTTAAAATGGGGCTATTGGATATGTTTATCTGATAATTTAAACAAAAATCTGGATCGGTTTTAAATGATTCGTCAATAGTCAAAAAAGAGTTAAAATGGACAAAAATTTGCCAGCAAAATGAACCTCACAAAGTCACAGTGTTAAATATATTTCAAAGACATAATTATCATAGAAGGGGCCAAGGAATTAAGACTTGTTATTGTACATTTGCAGAAAGGTTTAGTAATAAAATATTGTTAATGAATTAATAATTTTTATTTTTCAACATTTAATATATTTTTTTATTAATGTAAATATGTATACAGTTTTTACTCTGATAGCTACTAACACCGATAAAACAAAAATTATCTCGGTTATCTAAAATTCTTATTCTACAAAGTCTATAAATATTTTATATTTATATTATATTGATGACCACTGCAGTTTTATGCCCTATCAAATTCAACAAACAAACAAACAAATATTTTAAATTTGAATAAAAATGTTTTTCCTATACTTTTTTTTTTTGTTTGAAGATTTTTTATTTCGTTTCCAATTATTTTTCTATCTAAATCTCTATCCACAATCATTTCCTTAATGTTTCAAAAAGGTAAACAATGAAACCATTTATCGATTCCTAAAATCCATGGAATTTAACCTATTTCTACTTTTTAAAAATCACTATGTGTTCTTAATTAAAATGTAACTCCTGGAGAATAAGACCTATAAACTGATTTTTATTTCTGCCAGAAAAATAGGAAATGGCATTGCCCCACAATCGGTTTTCATTAATTTTTTGTTATATTAAAGAAAATATAAAAAAAAAAAATTTTTTTTTGAAAAACTATCATTTTTTTTTTTAATTCACTGTATTAATTAGGAGTCACATTTTAAAAATCCTCCACTTTTTTCTGCATTACACGGGAGCAGAAACATTGTTTCCAGACAATGAATATAGGTTAACTTTTTTTAAGCCACTGTGAATATAAATAGTATTTAATTTGTTTGACTAGCATTGTATACTTTCCATTTGAGGTTCATTACAACCCACCCTACACCTTTGCCTTTATCGATTTGCATAATGACCATTGTCTTCTTGGCATTGACAATGGAATGTGAATGTTGAAGAAAGAATATCGTTGTAAAAAAATGTCTCTGAACATGAATTGTAAATGTCTTCTTAGCGGTCCTGAATAACGATATATTGTGTTCCTTCAGACATCTCTTAATCGTATTTCACTTAGACACATTTCCTTATGTGCATCATTGTTTGATTTATGTATAACTATAGCTTACGCTATAAAAGTAAAGGAATCATAAAAAGAGGTCATTCATAAACGTTGAGAAATCATTCAAAATTTCAGATCATTAATGGAAAATTTACAATTTACAAGAAAAAATATAAAATGTCCCCACTTCAGCCTACTTTTCTCTACTTCTAAAAAAATATATATGTTATTATAGATGATACACAGTTCGCTCTTTCGATATGTCATCAGGTTCTATTATTTTAAAATATGTTATTACTTATTAGTTTATTATAACATACTTTATCTTCTTATAGTTTTTCAAAATTAAAAAAGTAGCAAATATTTTGAGGAAATTTTGCAATGGAAAAAGTCTCAAAAAACGTTTATAACCACTTGTCGAATTTGAGTTAATGGTTTTATCCAACACACTTCTGACTAAACTTTCGTTTAGTCACGTTTATTAACAACGTTTGGACCGCCCAAATCATTGTAATTGAAGTTTTCATGTCCCGGGTTATAGGATATAATGGTAAACTTTATTTTGCTTTTTTAAGAAAATATATACAAACTATTTTTTCCCTGACCCGTCAGTTATTCTTCTTTTTTATTTTTTTTATTATTATTTATAATTGTTTTATTCTACTGAAAGCTTCATGTTCTAACCTTGTTGTGATACTAAAATAATTGTAATATGTTAATCGGTTAAGTATATAAAAATAAATAGATTAATTAAATAAAAATAAGTATAAAAAATATATTTTTATTAAATTAAAAAAAAATGTTTCAATAGTTTTAAAAACAACAAAAAAGCGTTGTTTTTTATATATGTTTCCAGTTAGCTGGTTGGTGATGAAGAAACATTACCGTTGAGATCTCAATCTTGGGTGTACAAAGAACGGAAATGAACATTGTCAAAGTAGGTACTGGTAATTGCGTATGTCCTTGCTAAAATTATCTTCGTTGATTATCTTCTTGCTATTGGTATGACCTTCTGGGTTTAATACGTCGTAGTATATTAACATTTTCATATTTTTTTTTCTCAATGTTTATTGAGTTTGAACTATAGAACTGAGGGAACTTTGTAGTTATTGTGTTCTTAGATATTTTTACGTATTAACACATTTAACCTCAAAATTTTGTCGGACGTTTCCTCAGTTTACTCAATGCTAAATATATAGATAAATTATATAAAGCGCCTTAGGTCTCAAAATAATGGTAACAATGTTAATAAAATGCATATCAGGCATAACAACGTTTACAACAAATCACTGCTTTTTTACTTAAGTATCTTGCCTTCAACCTTGTTAAAGGTTGAATGTAACACGATCCAGAAAATATTTTTACATTCAACATTCAAATTAATAAGAATTCACTTTAGCATTTCATCAATACTTTCATGATTACAAACAATTGATAATTAGTTTCTACTTTTCTTAGCCCCATTTTTTTTTTTTTCACTTTTTTCACTTGGTTAGAAGTAATAGGCACTATAAGAAAATTGTGAGAGTAGAAAAGTGGTATACTGTGGTAGGGAGGTAGTTTTAGAAGTTTGATTAAATAATAATAGTTAATATGAAAGAGATTAGAATCAGAGGGCCAAAGTTTGGTTTTATGGTAGCTCACTGAAAATTTAGGCAGGTCTCACATTGGGACCGACTTCTTGCGACTGCCGACTACAAAAGACATCGTACGACTCGGAACTCTCACATAAGAGCATATAGTCATATCATACCTGACAAGAGGCGATTAAGTGAAATCGTGTTGCATACCTTTGCATTTTTTATTTAATATTTTATTTAAAAGATGAACTGATTGATTTACCTGCTTAAAAATTTGAGTTTGTTGATAAGGCGAAGTAGAAGAAGTTTAAGAAGAATGGAATGATATAACCAGATATTTATAAAGAGAGAAGAGTATGGCGAGTTACACCATTTAAGGATTGAATGATTGATTTGAAGGATCGTCCTAAGAAATTCTTCGACTACTTTCGTATGAGTTTGGACGCTTTCAACAATATCCTGTAAAAAATACAATCTGAGAAAAATTAACTTTTCCATGTTGTAAACTGCACTACCAAGACGGAAGAATATTCCAGCCGAATGGGATCGAGTCGCATGTCGGATCTAAACGAACGTAGTCGCATGACCAAGTCGTTTCCAATATGAGAGCGCTGATTAAATTCCCATAACCGAGAAAGTTCATGCGTAATCATCCGACAACGTACGACCAAAAGTTGCACGAAGTAGGTTCCAACGTGAGACCAGCCTTAGAGCTAATACTTCATAGGAATGTGACTGTAAGCGGAGAGAATCGTAAAGGGGAGTATTGTTAACTTAAAGTAGGAAACATGCTTCTAATGCGAGATCCTTAGAAGTATTATTTGTGTTCATAGGCGCCATTAATCTGACATTCTGTGAGTCAGAGAAACGTGCACTACATCATCAAAATCGAAACAAATTGTTTGTTTGTTGGGGTTTGATGTTATTATGTTCTTCAACTACGGCAGGAAGGGGTTTACTCATTTAGTTTACTCAAATGTTACCTACATCTAACCTCCCTATGCTACCCAGAGTGGAAAGTTCAATCGTTCTGCCGGTCTTCCACGAAATAAATTTCAACCCGCCCAGGTGAGATTCGAAACCCACCGGGAACACAGAGACCCTTGCCGAACTCACTCGGCCATCGGGGAACCATGTTTAGCCCAAAATTCAGTTGGCGCATCGAAATTGGGTAATATGTTGTACATGATTTCTCTGCGCAATATTATTAGTTATTTTAGAAAGAACAAGGTTTATTTATTTTATTACGATTCTGTACCGTATAAGTCTACAAGGACAAATCCTCCTAAAAACCCAAAACATTCCATTGTTATATTTGATTACGTTATAACTAATGTGTTTGATTATGTTATTCCGTTGTTAACCAAGATTACGAAAAAATAAATGTATTCTATATTTTTTTTTTCAACACGTTCATAGATTCTAGATTGGTTGAACTCAGGTTTAACTTGAAGGAGTCCTACCTGATATAAAATTCATAGCGAGATGCCGAAACAGCTTGTTCTATATTCAAGCTTGCAATCCTCGAAGGTCGGACGCATATATAATGGCGATCCGTCTTGTAGCGCCCTTATCTTGTACAATTACTGAGGAGAGCAGTGAGAGCTAGTAACGGTCTATTTCGGACAGGTTGAGCTGGGAATATTGCAACCCGGTCCACATCCACCCGCGTTCCGTAGGCCTCTACTTTTAAAGGCTAAGCAGGTATTTCGTAACAAGAGTAGAAGTTATGAGTCTATGGGGAATGAAATAGATAATTTACTTTAATGATAATATCTTATATTTCTTGTTCATGAGTGGCGGAGAATTATTTAAGAAATAACAAAGAAAAAACGGAGATTTAAAGCATTTAGGACAAAAAAAAATTTAATAGAAACATTATACCATTTCGTAAAAATAATGTTAACTTCCGATTAACATTACTGACTAAAGATTTTTTTATTAACAAATATACTCAAGTAAATATACTCCACTAATAGTTATAGCGACACTATTATAATGTATACACTTATTTCTTTTCACTATAAAAAATCACAAATATTAGCATGTCTTCAATAAATAAATAGGTAATCATTTTATTTCATTTAGATTGATTTATTAAAATTAACAACTGTGTAAAGAAATAATGACATGACACTAACTGCGACTTAAGTTTACAATATCATGAAACAATAAAATAAAAAATATTCATGCTTATTTATAATATTTACTCTTAGGATGAGGATCCTTAAATTAAATCTACTCCCCTCCCCCTCTAATGTTATGAGTAAAGCAGGAAAGCTCTAGAAAATCACAGCACATCTGGATCAGAGGTCATTAAAGGCAGAGTATGAAAGAATAAGCAGGAATAAGGAGAAGCTAACCACTGTATTGTAATGTTTTACATGGTCTTTCGAATTTCGAGGAGGATTTTAAAGTTCAATTAAACTGAAACTGGGTTTTTATGACCAAAAAATGGTGATGACAAGTTCAAAATTAAACTGATTAAATTTCAACATAAATATTTAAAGTTGAAAAAGTAAAGACTGTTTAAGTGATTCTAAAACGCACTGTTGAAGAACTAACTTTGGTCATAACGAGATCTAGGTTAATAAGATTAGATAATTTTATGTTCAAGTATTTTACCAAGGTTATGTGTTCGATGAAGAGGATTCAATGGATAACTGTAGGATGTAATAGTTGAGAAATAATCAGGGATGCAGTCAAGTATAATAAACACGTCCAAGTTTTTAAATAAAAAAAACTTTATATTTGTAGTGCCGACGTTTCGACCTGCCTTGCAGGTATTCTTTTAGGCTAAAATAATAAAAATTGGATGTGATGAAGATGATACAAAAAAAAAAAAAAATTAACAAAGAATAATACAAAGTAATAGTTTATCAATGTATTAATAGTTGTTTACATAATTAGAAGAATATCTAAAGTTAACAACATAAGTGAATACAAAATAGTAGCAAGGTCTAGTCGAAAGATACTGTTGTAATAAAATAATTTCAATTGAATAATATAAATTTTAAATTGCGTAAACTAATATAATGCTACAAGTTTATCAATATAATTTACAATTTTAGCCCTGAAGAAGACCTGAAAGACAGGTCGAAACGTCGCCACTCCAAATAAATCGTTTCTTTTATTTAAGAACTTGGACGTGCTTGTTATACTTCACTGCATCCCTGACAATTTCTCTTCTCGTATGTTCTAGTTTTTGATGTCTCAATATAGTATTGTTAATTATAATGAGATTTTTGTAATATGTCCATTTATTCAATGAACAAGGTTACCAATGAACAGTTGGTATTTTATTAACATTTATATAGTTAAAAGATTAGTGCCCGGTAGCCAGAGCATTAGATATCTCATCAAATCAAGCCCTCTAAGCCACTCTTAAGACGGCCAGCAGGGTGATTCCTCCTCACTCGATGAAGACAACAGGAAGACAATAGTCAACTGAAGCGCCAGGATCTACGAAGCAACAAATCTTAAAATGCTGAGAAGGCAACATAAGATCAATCGATTCCAATTGTTATTATTTGTTGTTTGTTTAAATTAAAAAATGGAGAATAAGAAAAAAAAAAAAAAAAAAAAAAAAAAAAATGAGATTTTTGTTGTCGGCTACGATAACTTAAATTAACACGTAAAATTTTATTGAAACTAAGATATTGAGAAGTGTTAGATTTAGGTAATGTAATCTTATGTAGGACTGGAGGAAGGGAAATACGGTGGAGAGTACAAGTATCGTTCATGTTTTTGGATTCATTTACTTTTACCCACCATCGGTTACAATATTGATCAATCTTCCAAATAGTATGGCCAAATATTCAGAACAGAATAGACCTATATTATTTTATTTATGTAAATAAAAGAATAACTCAACTTATTAGTGTTATGTAAAAAAGATACTATGAAATGTTAGGGGATCTAAAATAATAATGTTCCTACTCTCTCTAGCCCCGATCACATTTTATTCTCTTATGTCACGAAATATGATAAAGAGTCACACGAAAATGTCACATATTTCGCCCGGAGTTGTGGGACACGCACAACCATAAGCTCTCTGAACCCTCAACAAAGTGCTTAGAGCTCTCTGGGCGGAGCTCTTTCGAAACTCACCCTTTTCTAATTTACATGAAAGTCCTGGATGACACTTTCGATTTCCATAGAAGACCAGGAATTCACCCGTTTCGTATACCAAAATAAAACGACTTCCAGCATTAAGGAATTATATAAAACCCATCTCCAAAATGGCTATAAAGATTCAGTGGTCCTGCGGAGAAACTCTGAGTGCCTTTGATGAGTAAACGGAGTTTGAAAAATAGCTCTTAAATCAGTGATAAAGATGTAATTTATTCGGAAAGTTGAGGAAGTGGAAATAGAAGCTTACAGATCCTCAACATAGATTTCAGGGGTAGTATAATCTTACTCCTAGGACATTAAAACATTTGGATTCCAATAAGTTATATTTCAACTTTTTTTTCCATCCTCATATAGATATGAGGGAATCTAACACCAACTAGAACTCCTGACTTGCTAGTTCCTTTTTTTAAAAGATCTTCAATATAATATTGATATTTTATTTTTGCTATCCTTAATATTGCTAGTATAATATAGAAATAGTTTCAAGATCCCTGCACTCATATTCTTTATATACATATTTTTAATATATATATATATATATATATATATATATATATATATATATATATAAATATATATATTTGATTTTATAATATTCACTGTTGTTATAAAGCAATAAAGAAAATAATTATTTGTTCCAATAATGATCCTTAATGACAGTCCTGAAGCATATAAGGAAATATATGAAAATCTTAAGACCCTCATAAATTTTTTATTTTTTTTTTTTTTTTTTTTTTTGCCTTCTAATTATTTTTTTTTTACTTATGAATACAAATAATTGTTTTCTACTTCTAAATACCGGGATTGTATTAAGGATTATAAACTTTTTAATAGCCCTGGAAAATTTTATTTCAACTGTTTTTTTAAACAAAATGTATCGCTATTATGAGCAAAAATATAAAAACTGTTCCGTAATTTTCACCTACTTAATAATTGTGAAGGATTTTTTATTCTTCTTATTTTATTTATTAATCTGTTTGCATATTATTTTTTATTTTTTCTGAGTAATCAAATCTGAGATAGATCAATTATATGTTTCATAATTGACTTTTTCCTTATGTGACAAAAATATATAGAATAAATCAGTAATGTAATGGGATTATTAACAATATTTATTTTATTCTCATTGTCAGTAAAAACCATGCATGTGTAATCATTTTTAGGATTGTGCAATGAGAACTCCAAAATGTTCGATGAGATGGCCTGTTGTTTGTATCCATTATTTTTTTAGTAATATAATATGTTGATCATTATTCTACTGTTTTTAAGTTATTTTTTAACTAGTTGGTTATAACATCGGCCGAATGTTTTATTTTTAATTTTCATTACCTTAATAACGTCCTGTCTCAGACATAGATCCTAAAAAAAAAAGAAAATTTACCAGTATATTTTAGGTTCTTTAGACATTTCAAAAACCTATAACTTTTCTCTACTAATTAATCGGCAACAAAATAAACGACGCTGGACAAGATTCCCTGCCCTGTACTCTCTGATAACAATCGCTGTGTAATAATCTTTAGGTCTTTAGTTAAGTGTCGGAAGTGTAGATGTAGGCTGATAGACAACCCAAAAAACTACTTTTTTCGTGGCTCTGAAGGTCGTAAAAGAACCTTATCTCGTAGCCGAAGTTCGTAACGTATCATCTTACATCCACAACAAGAAACCAAATCATCAGGTGTTAGATTAGTTATCTCTGCTAACTGCCTACATATCTTCCACTTTATCCTTTTCCTGCGCAGTATTTAAATTTTGCATTTTCTTTTTTTTTTCTGTTCTTTATCTTCCAAACAAAGGAATGTTATTTTCCTGTTTATTACTAGTAATCAATTACCACAGCAGGGATTAGTGGAATATTATCAAAGGATACTGTAGGACAGGAAGTCGTAGGTTTACGACGAAGGATGAAAGTTATTTGGTGAGATTTATTTTGATTCTCCATTTTTGACACCATTATTGAATGTTTAGGATTGGAGTGTTTGGGAGGCTTTACTGAGGTTTACTAATAATAACATGTGCCTTCAGCACAATTATAACGTGGTGACGTTATAATTCAAAAATACAGACTACTGCATCCAACGCGCAGAATGGATTATTACAGCTAATTTCAATTTTAATTTAAGTTATTACAGCTCAAGGTTTTCGAAGCAAACAATACAATAGTTTTAGTGGATGCATTAAAAGGATAATTTAAAAGCTAGCATAAAAATGGTATGCGTTATTTTATTGTTGCGATAAGCATTAATGGTTCATCTGTGCTTTGCTATAAACAAGTAGGCATAGTTAAATTTATTGCTGAAGATATTATAGGCGTTAATGTATAGAGCATTAGCTATAAAGAAAAAAGCAAACAAACAGGAAAACAAACTTTAATGCTCATTAAATAGCGTTTAACTTAGCATCAGAATGCTGTGTCGTGAAAGATGAAGTCAAAAGTCAAGGGCGTAAACCCCTGAGCCTTAGGGTACGTTCAGCCCAGGGATTTAATATCCCTAATCATGATGGCAGATAAATTATATACCAAGTTAAAATAAAATAAAATTACGCATTATGATTTTAATAATTATTATAAATTCAATGATTGTTAACAAAATACTGTTTTCACGTTTAATCAATTAATTAATAGTGTATAGTAGGTGTTAGTTAATTATTAATTCATATTAATGATTACAGCCATATTGTTAATGAACTATTAGGATTGATGAATTACTTGCCACATTTATTGGAATTATTTTTGTTTTAATAATTTTTTTCATATTCGAATGTTAAGCATTCATCATCAGTTCAAAAACATACAAAAAAAATAAAAAAATCAGCACTTTGCTACATAGATTATATATAGCATTTTATTTATTATTATTATTATTATTATTATTTAATGTAATACAAGAAATCAGTCAAGCTGATACTCACCTTAGAAGGCAAAATAAAAAATAATAAAATAAACTTCTGAATGATATTCGACCCTTCTGAAAGGGTCAGCTGGTAGGTAGGTGGGTTAGAACCTTTCGGTTTACTCAATAGCTGTTTGGTATTTTCCGTTCCTATTGGAATCAAATATAAAATGGGATTGTTGAAATTATTTATCTGATCATTCAAACAAAAATCTGAGTTGGTTTTTAACGATTTTAATATTTCTAATAATTCATTAATATTTAATTTCTGGCTTTTTTTCACTTGATGTAATATTTTTAACTAAATAAATAATCTTGATCTTCTATCAAATTTTCTGAACCCATTCTTGATTTTTTTTTTTATCAACAGAATAAGGTAATGAATATGACGATTTAATATCCGCGTATTAAACCAATTTTCAAAAATATTCTAGTATTTTGCTTGGATCTTATGCAACATGGTCAACACAGCGTCATTGATATTTGCATTTCAATTAGCAAAAAATATTCGATTTTATTATTTTAAAAAATTCATAAATATTTAATTTTAGACTATTTTCTAAAAGACTATTTTGTTGTATCAGTTTAATTCCCGATTCATTGTTAAAGCTATGATTATTTAGCAGTAAATATACTGTCATCCGATTTACCCAAATTTAATTAATATTTATATATTTCATTTTAAATTTAATTTAAATATATTTTTTAATTTAATTTATATTTATATCTCATGATTAACTGTTTTGTTTCAGGTATGTTTTATTTTGGAATACTGCTGTTGTGGAAAAATGTTTTTACTGATTACGAGTAAGTACCGATGGCATGCTACGGATAATTATAATTTTTAATCTTTAATACTGTAACTTTTTCTTTGAGGAACATCTTATTATATTAGATTTAATTTTAAAAAGTTTTCTCCCAATTAGGGGTACCCTCTTTATAAAGGTGGTAGCTTTAATGTTCCATATATTGCTGATTTATCCCTAGCCAGAGTACCTATCTTTTCATAGTAAACTACACAATTCAAATACACTAGTATCTCAACTTGCTTCTCATTCTCTTCGGAATTTTCTTAGGTATCGAGACCTTCTAATATAGAACTTTTATTAAAGTGCCACCAATGGGTGGTAGTTTTACAAGTTATTGCATTTATTTTCCCACACATTTACTAGATGTAAATATATTATTTATATTTAATAATAAATTAATTTACTAGATGTAAATATATTATGTGTATAGATGTACGAATGGAGCCCTCCAAATCTCATTATTATCCCTATTTTTTCTATATTACTTAAGTTAATTCTATATTTCTATACAGTTGCAAATACTAATAAATATGTGAGATAATGATAATTTTAATCAATTGTTTCATTTATTTTAAAAAATGAAAAAAAAAAAAATTTAAATGTGAGGTATACGTAATGTTTGTACATATTGTATACCATAATATTTATTACTCCTCAACTTTGATGCTAATCAAACTGCAATCGTCAGTTTATGAATTTAATAGTATCATTTATCTAATAGATAAACAATATTTGCAAAACATTTGTATAATCATAGATCCGTCACTTGTTATTTATTTATTTCAGCTCTATTATTATTTAAATAATTAAAAGGTGTGGGAAAGAAACGGATTTTTTCTCAGTAAAAATTAATGCATTTCACCGGTCAGTGCTGGATTCCTCTACACACGAGGATGAAAAAAGCGATTAAGAATGCAGCTGGGAGACCCTAATTATCTACTTTCTTCAAGTCCTCCCTTAAATAGCATTCATTATTGTTTCAAAATTCTTCTACAGCTTCCTGCTTTGGTTTCAGGATTCTCTCGGTATAAACAAGTAAACAGCTTTTTATTTTAGATTATCTTTACTGTGTTTCTCTATAGCGTAGCCTACTCGATGAATAATTCAACAATTAATCATTATTAAATAACAAAACAAAGTTGAGAGAAAGTAGGAGTTTCAAACGTTACTTGATTCATACAAACCAATACAGCTCCTAAACGGTAGGAGTAACATAGTCCTAGCGACAAATGTTATATAACAAAATATATCCACCATTAGAGTTCTAATCAGAAAACTTTTGATCCCAACAACAACAGATCTAGATCTTTTCAAAATGGTACATTTTTTGTAGTGAAAAAAAACGTTACACCAAAAAGTATACACCCCCAGTCAAACGACTGGGTGTATTGTCATAATAATGTCAAAACGTACAGACCTGTATCTGTTTAAGATACATCGTGCTCCAAACAATAATGGCTAACCAATTTGATACATATCAGGTATGAAATATGCATCATGCTTTTATCAATTTGTATATTAAAATCACAATTAACTTACACAAAAAAAAAAAAATACATAGATAATATTCCGTTTGCCTGGGGGTCTACAGTTTTCTTGTGTAACGTTTTTTTTTTTTAGGAACGATGATCTTCACAGAGACCTTCGGATGCCAACCGTGGAGGAGGTAATCCAAAAATACGCCCAGTCGCAACAGGATCGCCTGGAAGACCACGTCAACGCCCTTCAAAATGTGTAACGCTTTCTTCACACTCAAATAAAAGCCACGTTTTGCCTACATTTTTTAAGTGTTGGGGCTTTTTTGGCATGCTCTAGCTTTTTTGATGTTGCTTTGTTCGAACATTTGACAGTAGTTTCCTGAATATAAATATAATGGAAAATATTTTTGTTCTATAAAATGTATCGTTTTTCCATCATTTTAAAGTGTTTTGACGCTTTAGCTCTTTTGGTGTTACTCGGATCCAAACTTTTTACAAAGTTCCCTTTTTATAAGCAGTAGTTTATAGACAGACCTATCCATGGCCTTTTGTTTTTCCCTATCAGAGAGGAATTGATTTGTTTTTTTTTTAAACAGTATTTTGCACACCAGCTTCCATTTTGCATTATATGGTAATCCCATAGGCTAATGGGGATATAACCGCTATTGGGAAGAATACTGAGCATTAAATGTTATTATGAGCCGGCACTCTGAATGCCATAAGCGTAATCAGAGCTAATATTATGTAAATTACACGCTAATTATAATTACATAGCGTAAGGTCCGTTTGAGATTGCGCAATGGCCTTTAGACACGTCAATATCCTATTGAGTTTCCGTTAAGGGATCTCCAGAAGATATTTTCGATTCTATCCTTTATTTCTCATCCCATATATATATATTTATATATTAAACAAGGATATATTTTCCTCTTCTTCTTCCAAAATGTACCATTATCCACGCTGTTAGATATCTTGGTTTCATCTTTTCAAAAGACACTGTAAGAACCCTCGAACTGGTTCCTAAAATATTCGAACAATTAAACAAATCCAAATCCGAAAAACTTTATTCAATATAACAGCACATATAAATCTTTAACATCGTTCGTTTTTTTTTTTGCCTCCAGGTTTATTGTGAAATTCGAATATGAAGTCATGTCAATGGCCAAATGCCCTATGTGGTTTTCTTTCAGATAGTTTTTCCAACCTATACCCGGTATTTGTTTTTTTTTTCTCAAACCTTAAATATGTTTATAACTCTTTTAGGTTCTTTTCTGCTTTCATATCTAAAACAAGATCATTTTTCTATTTTTTTTTTTTTTTTTTTTTTTTTTTTTTTTTAATTTTCTAGTTTACCTCTGTTGATTAATACTTTTATTCTTTAAAATCGTTAAATCTTGGAATATTTCAAAATTGTACCCTTAAGGACAACAATGGTGGAATATCCTGCGGATAACTTAAAAACCGTTAAATCCTGGAATGTTTCACTACAGTATCCTTAAGGACGAAAACTAATATATATGTAGCCCAAAGATTCCTTCCGCCATCTTAAAATACAGTATCCTTAATTATGGAAACTAATTCTAAGTGAGAAGAAGAGTGGCCAAGGATGTTGTTCGGCTGCCAAAAATCGTCAGATCCTAGAAGATCTGAAAAAAAGCATAGCTACTTTATTTACCTGTTAGTTACTTTCAACTTTGTTTTCCAATCCTGCTAATGCAAGATAAAGCAAATTCACTTTTTTTTTCTTCTTTTTTTTTGTATCTACATGCAAAACAGGCGGATATAATCCTTATCATTTTAAAATTTCGTAAATTTAAAATTAATTTTTACTATATCTTTAAATATTGATGTATTTTATTTCATCGTATATTTAATTTTCCTGTTTCATATCCGCTAATAACATGTTTCATGAAATATGTGGTGATATAAATACTTAAAAAGAATGACACTTTTAACTGAGAAAAGATAATTTTTTTTGAATGTCTGGCCTTTCACTATATATCTTAAAATTTATAAAAAAACAAACCAATGATGATGAATGTTTGTAATACCATAAGATAAAAATACCGCAAGAATAAAGACGTTATTTCACAAGTAACTTCGCCAACACAATCAGATGTCCTTCCAAAATATAAAATTATGTTCTTCCTCAACGATTGCTGAAATAGCCCTTGACATATACAATGTAGTTGCGATGTTACTTGCGTTATATATTTAATTTATTTTACCATCCCCATATTTTAACTAAAACTAATTTTGCAAATTAATGATAGTTTGTTATATTTTTAATTTGTAAACATTAATTGATATTGTATACTGGAGATTAGTAAGATTGATTTTCGTTTTATTCTTCTTTGTCAGAACAGTGTAGTAAAGCTTCAAATAGTATATTATATTTATTTCTTATTTCGAATACATCTTTTATTTTATTATCATTTGAGTAAATTTAGTAAAAGGGCTAAGCTGTATATTTTCGGATGATATTACACTTTCCGTCCAAAAAGGATTTTTATTTACGACTTTGTTATATGATACGATATCTTGAGTGTTCTCAGCAGATTATACTCGGAGTGGTTTTGTATCATTAAATCGATCCGTGCGTTTCGACTGGTTGGTTATCTCGCTTCAAGAAAGTTTAAAGGTCCTTATATTTCCGTAAACATTTCAAATGTTGTTGGTAGTACAAAACTCTAAGAAAAAATGTGTTTAAACACGATCTGATAAAAACCAACTTTTATTTTACATTCGTTTAAAATGTTGATTGCATATATAATTTGTTTCACAAAGCCGAATATTGTGACTAAGAGTGAATAAATAGAAATATTTGGTTAAGATTCTATAATTTTATTTTTTATTTAAATCTTGTATATTTAGAGGTTATTTTTTTTTATTGTACATACAAGAATGAATTACCATCCACATTCTATAATGTCCTTGAGTATAGCAGGTTTTTTAAATCTATTCAATAAAAATAGTATACAATATAAAATATTGTCAAATATATTTAAAATCGTTCAAAATAAATCGTGTAGTTACAAGTGTAAAACAAAGTCAAAAAGCATGGTTTTGAGTATAAACCGATCAAAGATTTTTTTGCTTCGTCTATTTTGGTACTGACATTATTTTATCAAATAAATTAAAACACTGGCATATTCTTCAAAATCATGGACCAATCTTGGTTCTCTTAAGTTATTTTTTTATATCATGCTAATAATAGATACTATAGGAGGCTAAATCCAAAAATTCATTATTTTTGACTTAGTGGCTTTCACTTGCAACCCAAAAAAAATAGTCCGTTGTACAAAATTGTAGAAACGTGTTAATGTACATAAAATAAGTCTGAAGAGTTTATTCTTTAGCAATATGTGATGAGATAGTGTACACCTGATGTGCCTTATTATTTGTCCAATCAATGAGTACTTAAATGAGAGGTGTAGAGTGCATGGAATATGCGATAATTTATTGACTTTTTTCTGAGAAACGATCGTGGGAGGCACTTGAAGCAAACGTTTGACCAAAAGTGAGGTAAAAAATTTTGTTTTCGGAATATACTCTATTTTTAATAACGTATATCTCGAAAACCGTTACAATTTCGACAAATATGTATAAAAAAAAACAATTTTATAGTAAATTTAATAAGCTTTAATTTTGATATGCAGAATATTTTTGTAGAATCCACCGTTTGCGAGATACAATCCAAAAACCCAAAAATGGAACTGTCTCCCCTCCCCCACAAACGTTTAGTATTTTCACCTTCTCCTAGTATTTCTCATTACTCCTAACGAAGCTATGAATAAAAAATCATCGCATATTTCATGCACTCTACAATGTGTTTATTGACTGGACTATATTCATTATTACAACTTATAATATCAGTTTCTCTTAATCTTGTATGTGAAATTAATTTTTAATAATGTTACTTGAACTATCATAGATTTATTTTTAAGAATAAGTACATTTTGTGTTATTTTTATCTGTTCTATAAAGTTCATTCAATAGTATTTTTTTTGTATAGAATTTTTTATTTATTCAGGAAAAAACTTTTGGCCAAACCAATGTCCTTCAGGAAACCCAAAGGGTTTCAATACAGTTCTCTTTAGAACTAAAATCTTTTCCCTGCGTTTCATGGTTGATTTCCGAATCAAGAATAGAACATTGAAAATCTTGATCAGTCACAAGACATCGAGACCTTGGTAGGTTTTACGGTCGGAATGTACGGAACCACTGGCGGTCAGTTTAGCCTTTACGTCCATCTTCTGAATGACATTAGCCTCAAGATCAGGAGCGTAACGATCTGAAATGACCGCTCAGGCTTGATAAATTTTTACTTCCAAATATAATAAACATTCAAGAAAATTATTATTATTATTAAGGATTATATTTATAAGTGTTACAATCTATTATTGTATGATTCTGATTAGGTTTATTAGTCCCTTTATTCCCAAAAGAGCTACGATAGCTTTCTGAACAATTCCTTTTAAATGATTCAATTTTTTAACTTAAACATAATTTTATATATTGTCAATAACAGAAAAAAATTAAACAAAACGTTAAATAATCTTATTGAGATTAAATATATCTACAGGTTTTAACGATAGATAGAGAACAGAATAGTCGTATAGGTTACTATTTATAAAAGCATTTCATATCCATAAAAAAAAAAAAAAAACACTTCAATTTTTTTTCTTGAATATTTCTGAAAATCATGAACTCGTACTTTTAGTTTTGAGTTGATATATTTATGTAATCAATCCTTTTTATAAAGTGCGAATTACTTATAAGTCGATCCCTTATTTTACGTGAGCAAGTTTTAGGGGAAAATCTTCGGCCTATATAACATGCAATAAACCATCAGTTAATTGCAGTCAGCGAAATATTGAGCGTTCTGAATAAACCTTGTGCAATTTCAATCAAAAGTATATTTTTTTAGATTTAACCTTATTTAATATATTTAATTAAATTCCAAATTTGTATCAAGCCTGATTTGAGAGCATTATATATATAGGTGTACTAAGGTTACATTAAAATTTATTAAACAGCACATTCATTCCATACTTCTTATGCCATGCCAATACATCATTAACCAGACTTCACAGCATGGGAAAGGCTCGCAAAAATAAAAAAATATGAAACTTTGATCAAATATTTTAATACAAAATAGGACTGTACTTTCTAAAGATATAAAATAAAAATTAAAAAATTTCTTTTTTCTTAATAGCATATATTTCTTAGGTACTCTCCTACATCCGGATTTTCAAACATCCGAATCATTTTCAGTTAATCTAATCCGGCTTTAGAGGATTCTATGAGCATGATCATGAGCCCCAATAATCGATGAATTCACACCTTTTTTTTCACCTGAGGTACGCATGATGATATAGAAGGATCAATACAATTAGGATTGATGAATTAATTGCCACTTCTATTGAGATTATTTTATTAGAAAACTAATTTCGAATGCTAAACATTCATCTTCAGTTCTAAAACATACAAAGTTTTTTCAACACATCACTACTATGTTACATAGATTATATATACTAAAGTTTTTAAAAAAGTAAGACAAGAAGTCAAGCATGGGCACTCACTTTCGAGGTAACTAAAACACTGAATTCGTGAGAAGTAAAAAGGGGGGTGGCAGGTAGGTTAAGTTTTTGATTTACAATGGGGTTTCCCTCATGACTCATTGGATTTTTCCGTTCCTATAGGGAACAAATTTAAAATGGGGCTATTGGAGATGTTAATCTGATCATTTAAACAAAAATCTGGATCGGTTTTAAACGATTTTATTATTTCTAGTGATTCAAAAGTATTTAATTTTAGCTATTTTCTACTTGATGTAATATTTTTACTCCCGAGTCTTTATTAAATTTGTGGTTATTTTCATTTAGATGGATAGCGAAATTGGAATTTTGGGTATTAGTGTATGCTCTTATATGTTCATTAACTCTTTGATTTACCGATCGTCCGGTTTTTCCCGTGTATTTTGCTTCACTGCCATTACATTTTAATTCGTATACGCCGCTTTTTTGGAAAGGGTCTATTTTGTCTTTCGGTGAAGGAAGTATGATGACAATGGTTTATCTATTTTAAATGCAGGGTTTAAACCTAATTTTTTTAATTCTTTCCTGACTTTAGCGGATATTTTGCAGTAGTATGGTATCAAAATATATTTTTGATATATATATAAAATATATGAATATGAAATAATACGAAATGAATAATATGAATAATAAAATAAATAATATGAAATATATAATATATTTTCATCAATCCTAACCTTTTTTTTTTTTTCAATTTTTTTAGAACCCTTTTTTTTTAATAGCCTACGACGTCTTGTCTTACAGTATCCTTTAATGATATTCCTATAACCCCTGTTAAACAGTTTCGCTACCTGGGACTCCATTTGGACAAACGTCTCACATGGAATCCACATAAAAGATTAAAACGACAAGAAACGGCTCGTCGTTAGAGACTACTCCAATATTTACTCGACAAACGTTCAAAGCTTCCAATAAATAACAAAGTACTCATTTACATGACAATTGTTAGACATCATTGGACATTGGAGTTGCTGATTTAGCCCAAATCGGATACCAACCTTCCATAGTAAACTGCACTCCCACTCGAATCCATTAGTCTCCCAACTTTCTTCTCACTCGATTCCGAATAACCCACGCCTGGAAAGAAGATGGCCAAGAGACCTTTTAGTTTAGAGGTTTTATGAAAGTGCTACTAGTGAATAGTTCTTCACAAGTGTTTACATGTCATTATAATTAGTTTCCCCAAGCTTACTTTATGTATATTGTGCAGTTGTAAATATCAATAAATAGTAAAAATAAAATAAAAAATAGATTTCAATGAAGTAGTTTATTAGCATCGGGTTTTTCTTACTTTTAGGAATAAGTAAGATTGAACTTTTTATTTAAAGAGTGATTAGAATATCAAATGATCGTAAATTATTTTTCGTGGTGATACGTAAAGAATAGTGTAAAGGAATGATTAAAAAAAAAATAAATAAATAAATAAATAAATAAATTTAAAAAAAAAACTATAATAAAGATTTATTCCATTCTCTCTGTTCCTGTAATAAAAGTCGATAAACGATATCACCTATAAAGTGGATCTGTTATGATTAGTGGCCCAGAGTTATGTCAATGGTCTGCCTACACAAGATTAAGTTATGGGCGATAAAGAAGTCGCGGGCAGCCGTCGGCGAGCTATAAGCGTTTTATCTTCTGATAGTGTTATAACTTCCGTCAGCTCCTGTTTTTATCGCTTTATTGAAAGGGAAGTAAAAATTTTACTACGTGGTAATATTCAAACATTTATAATGAGTTTTCTGAACACAAATGGTAGCCATTCAATTTTTTTAGTGTAGGAGGATCAACCTGATGTGCATTAATAAATTATTTTGCCACTCGTTATGATTTCGAGTTTATCAGGAAATAGTTTCGAATGTTAACTAGTTATCTTCAGATATAAAAATATAAAGCCTGCAAACATCAACAAGTTAAAAAATAATTATATTTTTAATATAAAAAAGTAAAACAAAAGGCAATCATCATAAAAATCATAACGCAAGTTATTTAAAATAAGCGTAACTTCAACTAAAACAGTCATGCCAATATTTATTTTATATTCTGATTTCAGCACATCCGCGTATTGCCAATTATGTATTTGACAGGTTTGGATTTGGAAATTAAAGTGAAAAAAACTAAAACAGTGCCGGCATAAATGCACTCAATGAAGCCCATTTGGACTTATGGATTTAGGATATTGGACAAGAAAAATTGACGGACCAGCCAAACAAACTCCAACTACAAGCATTTCCAACAGAAACACTGCGACCCTTTGAACAACCTTCATGGCACGAAAGGAATAAAATACTGCATAAAGACCAAATCAAATCCAAATCAATACTGCAGATCACCGTATTAGACTATATCAAAACAAAATACAGATTATTTCTAAACCAGCTTAATGACTATCCCATCAGGATAAAAAAAATTTAATCACATGTAAAAAAATGATAAAAACTTAATCATTGCTATTGGACAACCAATTTCCTGGAATCAACCACATAATTTAATAATGATTAAATTTTTCAGTAATTTTTTTCGTGAAATAATGATAATTTGACAGAAAGATTCAATCATTATTAAATTAGGTGATTGATTCCAGGAAATAAGTTGTCGAAGGTACGAAGTTGTCATGTATTCAGTACATTATTTGATTGTCTTCAGCTTCGAGACAATTAAAAAAATTAAAATCGCTTTTGTAAAATTAAAGAAGGTTGTTAAAAAGAAAGGCGAATACAAACGCTTGAAAGCGAAAGGTGTTCTGAAAAAAAATATATTGTGATAGAAATGGAATAGGTACTTACAGGTAAATGGAATTGCCTTCAGGTTTCTCTAAAATTCCTTTATGTAATCAATATCTCAATAATGAATGGAAATTAAATTAAAAAATAATCTAGTGATATTATTGATTTGGTCACTGTCAAAATTTTTTATTAGATATAAAAGCGTTTACATTTCACTCCAGAATCTTTGCTTAATTTATTATTATTTTTATTTAAATGTTATACATATTTCATTCGCATGTAATTCGGTAGCTGAAATTCCGCAAAAGAATTATTAATTTCACACTTGATAGTTTTCTTGCTCACATTCCCATTATAGTATTAAGTTGTAGATCCAAGAATAAAAATTAATTATTTGAATAACAAGTTACAAATCACCTTATTACAGATGGATGAATGTTCAATATTTGACTGAACATTTCGTGATATAATTTTTTTTAGAAACAATTATAACATATGTTATATTTTACAATGCACAATGAACCAATGACGATAAAGAGATTGTTCTCTTTTGTTCCTGCCCAATTCCGCTCCTACCCGCATTGCCACTCGAAGACAGTCGTATTCTAGTTATGTCGCAACGTTCCTCGAGTTCTTGCACACCGGGGCCACGAACACCATACAACATGACGGTAATATCACCGATGGTGCTGATTGCAGAACGTTCCGCCTCAATAACCACAATCTATATTGCATACACAATCTGCGCCACAGCGTGTTATCATTAATTGAAACGTCATAGCGGTATTATTTCCGTTGCCTAAGCAGCTCCAGAAGGACCGGTCCTGACAAAGCTTTTGTCAGCGCAGGCGCACCACCTCTAGCGAAAGTTCACTTCATTAGGTTGCTGCTTGTCCTGAGTTGGGCAACCGTCGTGTTTGGTTTTCTTTGCACTATCTATTGTTGGCTAAATTTGTGGCTATTATGAGCATTCGAAGGGGGAAAAAATGTTATCTAACACAAAATGTATGTGTATCTTCATTAAAAATGTATTATTAACTTACTATCCAGGTAATTGATAAACAATATATTTATATAGTATAGAATTAATGTTTATAATATAATATATATATATATATATATATATATATATATATATATATATATATATATATATATATATATATATATATATATTATTATTATTATTATTGCATGTTTATCCTAGTTTTTATATAGTTATTGTTATTGTTATTAGTTATATAGTTATTGTTATTAGTTATATTTTTATTAGTTATAGATTTATTGTTATTGTTATTTATGTGGATAGTTTTATATTAATTTGATATATTATACTTATATTGTTATCAATAAGGTTATATATTATCTTTTTAATATTTTAAATTTTGTTTTAATTGTAATTTATATTCCGCATGGGATCGATCATTTTAATATGTAGATTTTTATATTTTTAAAATAATGACTATTAAGGGATTTTTTTTGGTTTTTTTAAATATAAAATATTGTAAGATGTCAAATTTGGATTGATTAAGTATGCTGTGTTTTTAGAAACCCATTTAAAATGGGCAGCACCACTTAATAAAGTGTTTCTCTCTCTAGTTTTCATATGATGTTTAAAAAATCGACAAGTTAATATTCGAAATAGAAAATTCTGTTTGAATTATTTTATTATGTATTTTATTTCCCATTTTCTATATACATATATTGTTAAAATTAACTTTAGATATTGTTACTTAAACAAAACTTTTCCCTACCGGGCAACAATGACCGAAAATCACCGATCAAAAAAAAAAAAACATATAGTTTTGTATATTGGTATAGTTGTTCATTCAGGAATACTGAAATGTAACCCCAACAAACAGGTGTTGAGCCAGAGGAAAGGAAGAGTGGTTTAAATTTATTTTAATAACTATTACCTTTTACAAAACAATACTGGAGTATACAAAATAAAATTAGTATAGCATTATTGAATATTACTTTCCAAAGTAAAGTTAATTGTTTTCAACTACCTTACTGGCACTAATTGGATTTGATAGGTGCTATTCCTTTGGAATAGAGGCGAAGAATTTTTAAGTCCTCGTAAATATCAATGGTCAGAGCCTTTAAAAACTGATCCATTGATCTAAACAAAAGATAACCTTAAGGTGCAATATCTGGGGGTATATTTAGTATGAAGCAAACCGTTTTCTCTTAACAGTTCCTATAATTTTTCCTTCATCAAACGAGAAGGATGCTTGAACCCAGTCTAGCCTTTTATAGTATAGGTTTGAGTCCACAACCAAACTTTCAGAAACAAGCTCAAAGTACGAATGTCTTTGAAGTTACACCATTCACACAGAATTACTTTTCTTAAACCCATCCAAAATAAGCCGAAGCGCGGTAGTATTCCGGTATCTAACTGACTCTCCTTCTCTGCCGCTAATTTCTTTAGCTTTGCCTGCCTGCGTTTTAAAAATATAAACTACCCCATAAAGCCATCTGATGCCACGAGTTCAAAGAATTAGTCGAAGTAAATATTGATATTAATATTAGGAACAAACTAATTCTTATAGAATTAATTATATTGTAATAACTTGATAGTTTTCCTTATTTGAGAAAAATTGTAAAATGGAATGTTAAGTCCCTAAAAGTGCTATAAAGAACTAAAGCAAACTTTGAAACCATATATGTTTTTTTTTCCTCCCTCAAAAATGTAACATTTTGAAAAGCTGTAGCTCTGTTGGGTTCCTCGGATCGAAAATTTGATGGCAGTTACTTGAACAGAAATTTAATGAAAAATATGTTTGTTATATAATATTTGTCAGTAGGACCTTCCGTTCAAAAGCAATGTTGGATTGAATGAAAAAAGTCATGTTTTGCCTGTATTTTTTTAGTATTAGGGTTTTTTGGTATTGTTTTCTTATCAGAAGCAGTAGATTAACTACTAATAAATCCATGATATATTGTTTTTCCCAGTAAGAGAGAAATAGAGTTGTTTTACTTTGTGGCTTGGGCTACTAAATCCATTTGTTTTTTAATAGAGTTTTCTATTTGATTGTTTTGTTGTTTTTTGTAATTATTGGGTAACAATGTGTCCTAGGATAAAGATTCTTCTTTGATTAATTATCAAATTTTATTATTCATATTTGGACTATTCAACTTTTGAAAGATTTATTTACTTTCAATAGTTACCGAAAAAATTCGATTATTACATTTTATAAAATTCATTATTTAATTGTAGAAAGTCCTTTATCAAGTATTGATTGTTGAAGAAATGTATTGGTATTCATACATAAACATAATTCTTGTTTTGTTTTTTTCTTGAAATTGACCTGTTAAAATACTTTCTTTTTTTTTATTAAATCTATTATAGTTAGATAAGTTAAAAAAAATTAACCCATTTTACTTGTGTATAAATCATACACCTTTGATATGGCTGGAAAGTAGAGAAAGCCCAGTTGAATTTTAATAATAAAATCGTGAAGTTCGTTAAGCAAATTAGGACATATAATTTTGAAGTAATAAATGTGCTCATGCTTTCTAATAAGTAAGCAGTTACAAACAGGATTTTACAATATTTATTAATTAAACATAGAAGTTTATCAACAAGATAGATTTCCTTGATAACTTTATAACCCTACTTAACAATCTGTTAGTGCGATTGATCAAGATAAATTATTTAAGCAGTATTTCGTGGCTACCCGAAGATGTTGCTCATTAGCATGAATAAATCTTACGTAAATAAATTATATAACAGAATTAAATACAAACACTCCTCGAATTGTGTATACAGTCGAAGCTGTCAGTGAAGAGTGCTCCACCTCCTTCAGAGTGCATGAAGGAACATGATGTTGAAGAGGCTTATGCTAACTCGACTTCATGTTCAATAGAATGCCAGTCACTTCGCTTCTCTTACTTTAGTTACTCTTACTACAGTTACTTAAAACTTTCTTTTTTTTTCTTTTTATTTATCTTAAATTGAAAAAAAAAACAATTAATTCAAGGAAGTGATGTACTCCAGTAAGCAAATATCCATGGGTCTCCTCCCCTCTCCTTTAATGAAGGGTATAGATCAAAATAATGCTTTGTTACTGTTTGATAATTTTTTATTTGTTAAAGGGTCTGTTTTATTTTTATTTTTATTTAAAAACTTTTTTACAAAAATATGTTATATATCATGTCTAAAAAAAAGTTGGTTCCATTGTCTTCTGTCCAACCAGCCTCCCTCACACATTCCCTTATTCATCATTCCATCCATAACGCCCTCAACCCAACGTCTTCTAGGGCGACCTTTCTTCCTTCTTCTTTCCGGGATCCATTCAAAAATTCTTTTTGACCATCGCTCCTCTTCCATCCTCATAACATGCCCAAACCACTTTAACCTCACAGTCTCAATATTGTAGAGGAGTGCATTTGTTCCACTCATTGCCTAATTTCAGTGTTTGGAACTTTCTGAACCCACGATACTGCGCAGGAACGTTTCCAATAATCCTTTCAACGATATAAAGGGTTGATTGATAAAATAAAAAAATCGTCACACAAGGTCGGTTTATTTTATTTATATATTTAAAGAATACATTTTTTGTTGAAGGAACCAGCACTTCAAGGAGCACTAAGAAAATATGTTGGCTAGTTGTTTTCGATTGGCTGAGCAAGGTATGCTAATTCCCTCAGCTAACTTCTTTTCAGTTAGGATACTTCGAAGCGTTGTTTGGTCGAGTCTAAAATACATTCTAAAACTTCATATCAAATAAATATATAAATCTAGGCCAACGTAAAACATTAAATCAATGGGTAATATAATTGCATTCCCTCATTGGTTGCCATAATAAATTTGAGCCTAGACAAATAACAGTATCAAAATTTTATTACTAAAACTTATTTCGACATATGCCTCGCAAATACATATAATGGTAAAAAGGTACATAACTGTCATTGCCAACTTTTCAACCTAAAAGTTTTAGGACAATTGCCAAAGCTCCCTGTAAAATAAGTAATATAATTCTGTGTAATGACTTATGCATTCCAATCTACCAAAAAACACATAGAGAATCACTATAAACGATCTTAAAACATACGTAAAGGTTACTCTAATAGACATTTTCACAGCAGCCATGACCATCACTGTCCGTAAGAGGTTGAAAAGGAGCTGATTGAACGATCCTTTTAAACAAAGTAAAATAAACAAAAGAAGGTTCAAGGAAGCAGCTCTCGTTATGCACCTCACATCATAACCTTTTAACTTTTACTATAATTTAATTCACTGGCTATTTTATGGAGGAGTCTTATGCTGAGAATAAAATAAAAATGTATCTTATTGTGTTGTTCCACATTATCATTTTAATTGAAAAATCTTGATTAATTTCTGAGATATAATTAGCGAACATGTTTTTATTATAATGACTTTTAATTTTTTATTTTAATGACATTTTTCCACTAGAAAGATAAATATACAAAACATATAGTATTAGGAGACATATCTGAATGTTTGCCACCTTGTGAGATCCACAGAGTTCCAAATTTACTATACAATTTTTTTTTAATTATCTAAGCCAGTCTAGTAAAGAGTCTTATCAACACATTTTTTTTCAACATATTCTTTTTAATTTTTACCAATTTCCAGATATTTGATTAACTTTAAAATTTGCACACGTTTCAAGGGCCAATGACAACACAATAATTGCTCAACTAATGTTCTCACTTAGTCTAGTTAAATTACCCCCAAAATGGGTAAAACCTGCCTTGCAAAAGGTGGAGTAGTAGGTTTTACGTTTTTATATGGTCCAGATGGGTCTTGAGAATAAAATATCAAAAATTAAACTAAATTTGATAATGAGAAAATGTTTGGGGGGTTAAAACGACCCAAACTGTTTAAACTTTTTTCAGATTTTAGAATAAAATATATAAAAAATGCTTCAAATCTAAATATGTTTTATTAAAAAAACTAAAGCTTATTAAATTGTGCGTCTAAAGACATCTCTTAAGCTGAATTTGGTTTAGGCGTTTAGCCACAATCGATTGTCAAACATCAAAGAATTTTGCCGACTTTAAAATGTTAGTTTTGGCCATTTCTAAGAGTCCATAACGCAGAAATGGCTAATTCAATCATAAAAATGTTACGTACTAAAAGTTGTATATAATTACATTATGTGCAAGATAGGATTTTTGAAGTGAAAATTTGCCCATTCCTACTCTGAGGTATGTCAAAAAACAAAAATTGTTGGTTGATTTTGGGTAAACTGTGTTGAAAATGCAAACGAATCTCGAATAGTACTAGGAAATTATCTTCGAACCTTGAAATCAAAAAATTAAAATGCCTGAGTGCTGCAAATTGTTCAACACACTTAGCGTTTTGGTTAATTTTGCTATAAAAGCGTGTTTTTCTAGTTTTTTTTATAAACTATAATTTTTGTTTTATTTAAATTCGTTTCAGATTACTGAATCGAACACAAGTTTTCTTCTTAATTGTGCAATAATAATTTCAACTGCATTATTTTTCCGTTATTAAAACATTTTTTACTCTTAAAATACACTATTTAAATTTTAAATGTTTAAAATTACATGTTATTATTGTAAGTAGAGTAACTGCAGATCATTCTAGCAAATGAGAATCAAGGCATCATTAATGAATCGTCGGCGTTGCATAAGCAAGCCAAAGCTGCCACAGCACTAACTTTCTTCCTCTCGGACGTCCTCTCACAGTCTTTCTTTTCTTATTTTTTGTCTTCTTAATTTACATTAGTGTCTCGTTCCTGTGTCAAGATGAATCTCTTTGACAACTCGTGTTAATCATGCATGATTCGACTGCCCGCTTTTAAAACCGTCAAGACATGGATTAATTCCGGAAGATGGAGAAAGTTACGGGTTAAAAAACTCATGAGCGTCCGTTCAATACTTATCGTTTTTATTTTATAATTTTTATCTTTATAATGCTCAAGAGGTACCTAATATGTCTTAGGTACATTTAGATCCCCAAAATAATAAAATCCTTCTATCATAAAAAATTATTTTATATGCTGTACTCATTTATTATATACAGTTTCTTTTGAAGTACAATATGAAAGCTTTTCACAATTTTTCATGATTTTTTTTTTTTTTTTTTAAACGATGTTGAAGAAGGAAGAAAAAAATAAACTTTATTCTAGGAAAGCTTGTCCTCTAATAACATATGAGTGCAATACATTGGGCAATCGTCTGGCTATGACAATTGATCAATGATTACATATTGATATATATTCATGACTATGTATTGTTGTTTACAACAGTATACATTATATACAAGTAAATTTTAGGAAAATTATTACAATGACGAGTTAAGAACTGCCCACTTGTAGCACTTCAATAGTTCTGCATTAAAAGGTCTCTTGGCCATCTTTTTTTCAGAGACCTCGGAAGATTATCGGGAATTGAGTGTGAGGAAAGTTGGGAGACTTTTGGATTCGAGTGGAAATGGAGTTAACTATGAAAGGATAGGTATCTGGCTTGGGCCAAATCAGAAACATATGGAACATTAAGATCTTCATTGATAAGTTTCTTTTTGACATAACAAGGAGCATTGAGGATTTTACGAAGGATTATAAGTATTGAATACCAGAAGAATTGGAAGGTTTAGTGGAAGCCCAGAGCTCAACTCCGTATGTCCAAATGGGTCTAATTACTGTCAAATACGTCTTTTATTGGGAGATTTGAACGATTGTCTCATAAATGCTGGATTAGTCGGAAACGACGAGCAGTTTCTTGTCTTTTAAGTCTGCTGGTATGTTTTTATAATTTAGTTTTGAATTTTATGATTTCACAAATTTTCTTTCATAATATATTTGTTGCCGCTATTAGTATTCATATAACACTCCTGATTTAATTATATTATTATATTTATATTACTTTCTTATTATTTGTAATATTTTCTTCTTTTTTTTGTTAATTACCCTTATTTTCACATTCTTTTTTGTTTGTTATTATGACCCTGTATATGGTTTGCTGCGCGCCATTGAAAGTTTATAATCTTGGTTGTTTTTTTTTTTTTTTCAATCATACTGCATCCCAAATTATTTTCTTCGTAAAATAATTTCTAATTAATAATATAACATATTTTACAGACATCACAAACATTTACACAACACCTGACATTTGCAATAGGTTAAAATACCGAGTCAAAATGGCCTGGGCCAGCTTTTGGAAAACATAGAAGAACTAAACAAACTGAAATCTATTAAAAAAGAAACCAAAATGTGGAAAAGCTCTAACCGAAACAATAGAAAATAAGAAGCTGTTATAACTAGACTTAGAATCGGCCATAGTCACGGGTATCTTATAACAAAGGACAATCCACCAAAGTGCATATCATCCAATATACAGCTAACAATTAAACCTACCATACTAGATGATAATAGTAAAAGTATCGAAGTAATAATAAAATGTCTTAAAAAAATACAACTTATTCAAAAAAATTTAAAAGAATGACCAAAGCTAAAAAGAAAAAAACATAGATTGAAGGACACTAAAGACCCTCGACGTTGAGTGTCCATAAGAATTTTAAACTGACCTAACCTTTTACAGTCCGACATATTATTTTTTCTATTACAAGTTCTTTTGTTCCAAAATAACAATAACATACCTAAATTAACCTCTAATATCATTTGAGGTTATTCTACGTACTTATGCACGGCTAGGCACACCTGTTGACCTCAAAATTTCACCATATAAGTGACCAGACCACAAGTATCTCTTCATAGCTGTAGCCGAGAAAATTGCTAAAACTATTTTGAATCTATTATTGAAAACCTAGAAGTAAATGTCTACCGCAAACACCGATTGAAGGCTGTAGTATAGGGTCATAGAGAGTCTGTACTGATAATATGTACCAATATTTTCGAGGTTGATACATCTAAAAACGTTTAAAGTTGTTGACGCTTTTAATTATTCTTCATAAATATGATTTACCCAAAATAGTAATTGATATACTCTGGAGCCTTATCTTCGAAAACCAAAATGGTGTTCAGATTCATACTAACATACAATATTAGAATGAAGCTTATAAGTTTGTATATTTTATATACTGTGTATTTGTACAGAGAGGGTATTTCAGGTATAGTAATTATCGGTATTTTGGTTTGTATAGGGAAAGAATGTAGATATTAAAATGTGAAATCCATTTAATTATTTATTAGAGCTGTAGATTTAATAGTCAAATTATCATTAATTATGACATCTGGTGAATTTTTAAACAACGCTTTATATATGTATAAATACATTGTTGTGGTTTGTTATTAGTTCTTAAGTTATTTATTACTAAAACGAATTTCTCATATGTAACTATGGAGGACCCACGAGCACTTGTTTTATTAGACAATCTTATAAAATTGGCTTTTAAGTCTTGGGTAATCTAAAAACTGTATATACTCGTATATATGAATCATCAATTCCGGTGAAAGGGAGCATCTGTTTAATGTAACTTTTAATTACTATATCAGTATTGATGTTGTTTCTGTTAAAGTATAATCGACATTCTAAAACTATTAACGTGTATTAGAGACTTCATCGTCCGAAAGAGACGATTGATATACATAGAATAGCTTGTCAGTTATTTTTACTATAATGAATTAACCTGACTCATCTGTTTGCCACTATCGATATTTTAGTCATTTGTTTACCACTATCGATAAATGTGTCGGAAAGGACAGGCCTCGCTATTCTCCTATCGCTAATTGCACCGGCCTATCATTAGAGGAGGCAAAAAGGTGCTATGCAAATTGGACCACGCCTGCGCAGATGGACTTTCTCTGGTAAGGTAACTTTCCATCTAGAGTCTCTGGTGACTTCCTCTCCAGGCTTCCAGTGGATAATTCGTTACTAATGAGCCAACTTAAACTAATTGTTCCTAATGCACTATGTGAAGGTATTATGTAACGACAGATCATTCATATCTGTAGCGGCCCTTACGCAAGTGTCAAGCGATACGGGTATTAGTATAAAGCCCTTTTCGTTGGTCCTATGGCTTTACTAAGGTCACTAAATATTTATTTACAGCGACGGAATGTTACCAGATAACCCAAGTTACCTAACAAAAGAAGGGGGCGACTATAAATTTTAAGGCTCCCCTGACGACACACAAAGCACTACAATGCCGACACATTCCTTAATTTTACTTTCAGATATAGTTCGGAATAAGTGGAACATCAACGATTCTGGAATTAGTAAGCTCCTGCTGTGTAGTGGAGGTGAATTCGTAGGAGTTGGAGTTAGCATATCAAACATGGATGCGGTAGATGATGTAACAAAATAGAATTTAGATATGTTTTCCCGACCCATCTAGCACCGTCCTCATCACGTACGCTAATGACACAAGAGTGGTATCAGTAAATGATGATACTTTCATTATGTCTCAATCACTCTAATTTCCTATGAGCTATCACCTATACAAACCTTCAAGAATGGTGTCAAAGTTGGTGCATTTAAAAAAAAAATCTCACCAAATAACTCCTTGTCGTAAATAAAAGGCATATTTCCAAGACTGTAATTAGATCCAATGGAGTTGAGAACTGTTTAGTTCCAACTTCCAATTCTTCTCGCATGCATCATCCTTGGTAGTCTGTGACCGGTGTCATCTCCCCCCCCCCCCCCAGAGGGGGAACTATCAATTCAACGTCGTATGGCCAAAACATTGACTAAATGCATAAACATTTAATCAAACAACAGCCTCCATTCGTGGATACCCTACCCTGTTGCTTAATAAAGCCCGAGCACATAGGTCAATACAGACAGCAAAATAGTTCTATAAAGTCAAAGATCTCCTAACTCTTACTCCATATTCTCCCCATCTATTGGACCTACCTCATTTTTTCGGAGCTTGGATAACTTTAAGTTAGGATAATGGTTTATAAATGATTCAGAGATTGAAAATTTACTTTTCTGACTCAGTTTCATGAAGTGACTCAAGCTTTTTCAAATCAGGCCTTTAAAACTTGGTCAGCCGTTGGATAGGTGTGTTGAAAAATATGGTAAATATTTTGAATTAAATATATTTGATCTCTTTGTTTCTTTTTTAATTATTTTCTGCTTCTAAAAAAGGTCATTTCATGTATGAAAACCTATGTATTGCACATCCATATTTATAGAGTGACAACTTAAAACTCCATCTTTGTAGTTGTTTTTTTTGTTTTTTTCATTGAACCTTTGTTACTGAGGCGATCATTCATCAGCAAACACATTTTTTATGTTTCTCCTCTTTCATTTATGAGAGTATTTATGTTAGTTCTGAGACTATATCAGTAAGGTCATGGATACTCATTAATACAATTATAAATCTAGTTTACTTTTATGACTTCTGTCAAGACTAGAAATACGCTAGGATATCTAGATCTAGCCATTAAGCTTACTAAGATTATCTTGTTCCAGTTTATATACCACTCCTTGTTGATACCCTCCTTTAATAGACACGCAAGATGTGATGGTACATAGTATAAGAAGTCCTGACCTCGTCCGGAAAGGATAAGTGCATCTATATAGGTTTTATTACGATTCATTTCCAATGGTATATCTTTCTTCAGGTGCCCTTATAAAGTCTACTTTTTTCCTAAGAGTTGTATTTGTATTGTAATTATACGTATACACGTATATAATAGGTTGTTACAAAATGTGGGTTAACATAACCCTTAATGCCAACTCTCTTAACTAATCTAGTAAGAATGGTTTGTTCCCACTGTTTATATCAATATTTGCTTTTTTTTTACTAATCCTTTGATTTCATGTGACTTGCGTTGACTTTAATGGTAGATTATCATTTTTAAAACACATGTGCATTTTCAGTAGAAAAACTCTTGTTTCGCGTTCTTTTGGGACAATGCAAAGGTAGCCGCCGAAGAAATTTTGTGCCGCACATTGTTCACATAATTCAGTTTGGGAAAGAAGTGATGCTATGTTTTTGGTGGAACGAAGGTATTATGAATTTTAAGTATATTCCTGATTCTCAGGCAGACTCAGACCTTTACTATAAACAGCTAGACCGAATCCATATAGTTCTGAGTACCTCACTTTGGTCAATCTATTTTGCAAAACGACAATGCTTATCTTTCTCGTTCGACCAAGGAAGAATAATCGGACCTGCAAGAATTCTACGCTTTGCCTCATCCAGCTCATAACCCAGATTATGGTTTGTTCAGTTCCATGGCTCATTTTTAAAAAAGTAGAAATTTTGATAATTATGAGGACGTAAAAATTGGATATGAAGAGTACACTGCTTCAAAACCAAAGCGGTCCCATCCAAATCCAATTCCTAGCAAAAAGATTTTTTTTTTTTAAACTAAAAGTATAGGATTACGTAGAAAAGTTTATTTGTTGGTTTGGATTAGTGCCGATTCTCAATTCCAGCGATTCTTGAGAAAAGAATAGGTACCGACAATCGATGGTCCTAAGTCGATACCGGAGACTTTGGCGATAGTTTTGCGATACCTAATTATTTAATTATTTTACATCGATTCTACTCTCTAAAAAAAAAAAAGAAAGAAAGAAACTGTTACAAAAGCTATTATTTTTTACCGTTAATTAACAGCCAAAATATTAGGATTAATTAACTCAAATATGATTAAAAAATCAACTAAGAATTTGTAAAATAAATTATTTTTTGTACATTGTCTGGGCTTTAAGTTAAGTTATATATTATATGGTGAAGATAATAAATGCAATTTGGTTTAAACTGATTTCTTTTTTTTTTTTTTTATAATGATTGATTTTTTTCAATAGATCAGGCATGCTGTTATTTATTGATTTAGCTTTGCAATGGTAATGTATTTTGAAACGGAGGTATAGTTACCAAAAATCGAGTATCGTGTTTAGCTAACCATCGATGCCATGGTTAAAGGTGCAAGAGATAAAACAATATTTTAGCTCAAAGAACTTGAATAATAAATTGAACTTAAGGCATATTTTTTAAAATGCCTTTTCGAATGGTAGCAAGGACATGGAAACTTTTCGAAGGATGCAAATTTACGGAAGGAATGTGGAGGTCGGGGGTCAAGATCTTTTACCGCGGAAGTAGAGAGAGTGTTTGGAACACGAGGCGGAAGACCAAGGGTTCTTTCTGGTTTCTTACGTGGGAGAGGCCAGGGTGGAAAAGGGCGTGTACTCGACCACTTGCAGGGCTTGAACTTAGACTTTAGGAGCATTGTGCATTGGTTAATCCGTCACTCAAGAAGGATCAAAATGTCATCTTATTTGACCTTTGAATGTGTACATAAATCTATATTTATTACTCATTCCCTTTATATACGTTATTATAAAATAATCAACTACAAATATAAAGTTGTTTTTTTTTACTCACTAGTAGCACTTCAATAAAATCTACACTATAAGGTCTCTAGGCCATCTTCTTTTCAGACGCCACGGAGGATTTTCAGGAATAAAGTGGGAAGCAAGTTGGGAGACTAGTGGATTGGAGTTGTTATGGAGCTTACTATGGAAGGACAGGTATCAGGTTTGGGCTAAATCAGCAACTTATGGAACATTAAGATCTTTATGGATAAGATTATTGATAACAAAGTAAGGAGCATCGTGGATTTTCGAAGTATTTTGGATTGTAAGGATTGGATAAGAGATGAATTGGATGGTTTAGTGGAGCCCCAAAGCTCAACCTCGTATGTCCAAATAAATCTAATCACAGTCATGTATATGAGTCTTTTGTTATTAATTGGGAACTTTATACGTTTGTCTAGTAAATTTTGAAGTAATCTGTAACGAGGAGCAGTTTCTTGTCGTTTTAGTCTTGTATGTGGATTCCAAGTAAGACGTTTGTCCAAGTGGAGTTCATAAAGAAGTCTAACTTCAAAAACGAGTTTGTAGTTATAATTTCGCTTTGACTAACGAACTTAATTTAACTAATTATAGATATTATTGATTATAATTATTTTACAATGACAAGAAACATGCCCCTAGCTTATCTTGAATACTCTGTCCCAGAAACATTGTACACTACCCTGGTCACTGACCGGGGAACATGGTGCACATATATCAAAGAAAAAAAGTAAAACTGTCTACCCAAGGATGAGATTTCAATCACCAATTCAATAAAAACACACATTACTAAGCAAACATAAAGAGCAGCTTAAAAACACATATTAAAAAACCCCGAAGTTTCTAAACAAAAAGGACAATCACAAAAGCATTCCGGAACATTAGCAACATAGCAGGAGCGGTCTGGTTAAATCGTTAATATGAAAAAATATAATAGGGAAGTGTCGATTCCAAATGTCGATTATCAGTTCCACCGGTTCTCTAGAAAAAAATCGAACCAAGGAACCGATCGATACCGCTGAAGTTGGCGAAAGCTTGGTGGTACCTAATTACGCAATTCTTAAACACAATATTTGCTGCTAAAAAAGGATGTTTTTTAGATACTCATAAGAGGGAAATATTTCATAATCAACACTGATTAGCAGAGAATTGAAAAAAAAACGCTCTTCAATATCAAAGGATTGCTACTGAAAGTCAAACGTCAACTGCTTGAAGATTAACTATTAGAAAATGGAGAAATAAGATTACAATTTTAAACTGCGGAAGCAAAAAGCACTAACAGACCGACAACAGCATCATTTTATGATTTAAAACATTATTTATCTAAATGGAGTTTATTTTTAATTCATTACAAGTTCATTTTGGTTTTCGATTCTTAATAAACTATTCAAACGTACAGAGAAATATCAGTGCATCCTCCCATCTAGACCGTTATGTGAAAGGTTATAGTAAGATCAGCGATTCCTTAAGTAGTAAATGAAATCCAGAACCTTTTGAAAGTTTATCCTCTTAAATAGGAAATTGTAAAATCGATTTTTTTGTTATGTGTTGTCAGAATAGTAATTAACTTATTTAATATGTTTTTTACATAACAAATTATATTTGCTGTTTACTAATTAGGTAATTCTTTTTACTAAATTTATTTTTATTTTTTTGGCTCACATATGGATTAGTTTTTGTTAATTTATCTATTTACGAGAATCGAAAACTTTTGGTGGTACCGGCACATCACTAAAATATAATAGAACCTTATAAACAAACGAATCTTTTTAGATTTTAAACTATAATGTTTTATACGTTTTGTTTATGACTATCAAATGCTTTGTAATATTTTAATATTTGAATATACAACCGCCACTTCAACGTAACTATACATATATTACTGTCAACAGATTAATACGATCCACTAAACCTATTTCACACAAAATTATATGGACATACCAACATACTCATAACCATCATGGCTAAAATTCAGAACAAATGGCTTAAATACACTAAGTTACAATTTAAGTTACAAAAGTCAAAGCAGGAGGAGCAGAGCTCTGCTCCCCCTCATGCTTCTTGCGCCATTATTCTGTGTTTAAATATTTAATTCTCTTACTGAAAGTTAGGGGTTCGATTTTTATCTACATTATATTTTTAATAATGATTAAAAATAGAAAGATTTATATATTATTTCGAAATATATTTGAACAATTCAATAATTAAACTTTATTTTTGTTTCAGGTGAGTGTCATCTCATTGAAAGAAACGGAGAAAATATTTATGGTAAATTATAAATCTAGGAATTAAGAAATATATATATATATATATATATATAATATATATATATAAGGAGTGTATTATATATATATTCAATTCAATCAAGGAGTTTTATTAATATATTCAATTCACTTTATTTCACATTTACTCCTCTTTAACAATCATCATATTTTGTTACATGTTTCGGGACCCACGTCCCGATTGTAGCCATGAATAGCCACGTGTCACATCATAACGAAGAGGTTAGTGGAAGAGGAAAAAAAACAGAAGAATGTCTGAAGATGGGACGTGGTTCCCGAAACATTTTACTAAATATGATGATTGTTAAAGAGGAGTAAATGTGAAATAAAGTAAATAAAGAGAATTGAATATACATATTATATATCTTACAAGCTTGTAGGCAATATTTTTTTTAGAGGTTCCTGTAATAAAATATATTGCATCATGTTCATGCAAGGATCATATCGATATAATTTTTAAACTCTAAATATAAAATAAATTAGTTTAATGCTATTTCATTTTTTCTATCGGTTTCTAGACGTCATTAGTCAGAGCGGCAAAATTATATAATAGTGTCGAATATTTTTGACCAGGAACCTCCAAAAACATTGCCAACAAGATCCGTGAGAGACTGAGTGTGTCCTCCCCATGTTGGTAGCAGATAAGACTCAAATCTTCACATAATTCTGAACTATGAAGTGTAGATTTAAATTAAGGTTAAAAATAGATAAGGATCAATCAAACGAGATTGGAGCTTCCATTGCAACACAATGAAAAAGTGAACGTTTAATAAAAAATTATATAAGATAGTTAGTTCTTGATGCAACATGTTACATTGAAGTGAAATAGGCTTTAGTTACGAAATAGCTCTGATTTAACCTACTTATTATCATTAAGCATATATGTATACATTTCCATCTTTCCAAGCTGAAGTATAATCACGGTTATAAAAAAGTCGGTATTGTAACAGTAGTTTAACAGTTGTATCGAAGTATGAAATCGTTTTGTGGTTTGGCCTGTTTGTTTTTCTCGTAGGAAGCCTCTTAATAATAGTATAGCGAACAAACAGAATATAACCACGTTCTCCTACCGGTCTGAGCTGCATACGTGAGTTCATCTCGGTCCTTGACCCAACCCCTTAAACCCAAACATCGTAATATTGTAAACAGGAAATATAGTGTTCTCTTCCCAACACTCAACTTCTATTCCAACTTCTCCCAACCTCTATTCTAACCCTAAGGCTGCGTTAATTTTCAATATATGAGCATAGCATCATTTTTTTCATGGCGTTGTATGTATTATAACCACGAAATCGTAAATAGTTTTCTTATTTAATTTTATAATATACCAGATTAAAAAGACAAGAAACTGCCCGTAGTTTTCGTCTTCTTCAAGAATGACTAGACAAACATTGATAAATTATAAGAAATTTATTTACATGCCAGTAAATCAGACCTGCGGAGCTGATATTTGAGGCTCTACTAAACCATCCCGTGTTCAATACTTACAATCCAAAATCCTCAACGCTTCTTACTTTGTATGAAACGAACTTATCCAGATCTTTATGGATACCTGTCCTTTCATATTTAACTCCATAACCATTCAAATCCACTTGTTTGTCAACAACTTGCTCCCCATTCTAATTGTGATAACCCTACAAGGCTTCTGAAAATAAGATGGCCTCGAGACTTTTTACTCTACAACTTTTATTTTAGTGTCACCAATGTTTGGCTGTTTTACAAGTTATTGCCATATGGCAGCATTCATTTTCCCACTCAAATGCATATTTTCTATGAAATTGTCATAATCAAAAAACTATGAACAAAAAATATGTATTTGTTAAAAATGCCACAATTTGTCTCTTTTTTTTTTCTTTACATCTAGTAATCTTCCGTTTTCAGTAATCAGGCAGTTTCTCTGTTTCCATATTTGTCGGATTACCAATGTTGTACTTAGATTGTCCGTTTCTGCACTCAAAATTTTTCATATTTTGTATTGATGTAGTTTTTATTTATGTTTGTTGTGCATTTGAGTAAAAAAAACCCACTAAAATGTTCGGGATGCAGAACCGGGAGAAGTACGGGATCTGAAACCCATCCTCTGTTAGATGCAATAACAGCTTGCCACTTTCGCTCGAAATCATTAAACATCTTTCTTTGCTAAATGTCAGTAACGTTATCATTACGCCTCTTGTACCTACGGCTCCGTTGTTTATTGTATATTTTTTATAGTTGCCTATATGTGTTAAATTGGATGTTTCCCAGCCTGCCTTTGATTAGTTTTTCTCATTTGATAGCGTCGTAAAACAAAACCAACATTAAAAGAAATCGAAGTGTAAATAGATTTCTGAAATAGTTGGTTTAGCTAATATGGAAAATCATTTATACTTTTTACATGTAAACATCAGCCTACGCCTCATAAAAATATTGATGCTTATATATAGCGTCTTGAATAGTCTGTTTGTTAATTCGATATTTTAGCCTTTTATGCAGTCCTAAAACTATATAATTAACTTAAGGATAAAAAAGTAATTTCAAGGATAGCGGGAATCAAATAATAATATGCTTACTCATAATACAATCCTGAGAAAGTTAACTCCTTTTAAGAGCTGATCAAAATAGCTTCTTCCAAAATGAGAATTTCATATCCAGATAAGGACTCGACAATGCATTGCTCATGTGTTGTTCCATTACTTGTAACCTATTCTAGTCCCTGCCAACATTTACTGTTCGATTGATATAGTACTTAATAAAGTTGTAGGGAATCGATATTATGACATTTACTATTTATATAAAACTACTTATGGTAACTATAATTTTTTTCTTCTGTCACTATTATAAGTACTTGTAATTTATTTACATCCAAGTAAACGTCTACGATGATTGCTAACTTTAATTATGTATAAATACATAAAAGTATTGATAAGTTCATAATTATTTGTTCAAATAACAGGCAATCTAAAATAGGCATCTGGCTGAAGTAGTAAGTACCGTTATATGTTGAAACAAGTAATAAGGTTATATATATATATATACATTTGATAATACATATGTGTGTTTAATAAGGTTCTTGAGGTTCATATTCACAGCATTCAATAAACATATTTCAGCCGACATATGGGGTTTTGTACAAATAATAACAAACATTTGAAAAGTACACTTCAAAAATCACTAGATGACATCATTATTCTATTTTTTATCTGACTTACGGGGATGATGGGAGGATTACGGGGTTTTTAATCTGTATCCTTCATAGAGAAGTAATGGCTGGCTGAGAAGAAGATAGATAAGTTCCAATACCAATTATTATTGACTATTTCATAGGAAACCTTTCTGATGTACGTTCTACGTGTTACGCGGCATAATCATCTGCTGATTGTAACCCCTTTAGTGAAAGAGAAAGCATTTCCAATAATGATGGATTTATGAAGATCATCTACGATCCCTGATGGCAGAAAACGAGCGGTGATCGGAAAAATCTTAGTAACGTTGGCAATTAAATTATGTAAACAGATGGGGCATTCTTTCCATGATTCCTTTCATATCGCCTTGCGTAAGTTCAAATTGTCTGACATTATTATTTCATCGAAAATCGAAAAATAGTAAACGATTTATCGTGTAATTCGATCGATCATCACCTCTTGGATAAAACTGTGTGTGATCTCTAGTTTTCTCCTTCCTGAAATGCCTAATGATAGGGAATTGTGGTGGATGGTCAAATTTGTATTTGGGACTTTGATTTGCCGTTTTCAAAAAAACATACCTCTCGTTTTTCTTGTATCATGAAGAAAGCAAGGGGCTTGTTGAAATTTATTTCGTGGGGGATCCTGACAAAATGAATCTTGACCTTCCCACTCTGCCTTCAATAGATTGGTAACCTCTAGTATAACCCGCACCTAATACCCTAGTTGGAGTACATCAGGACGTTAATTCTCAAAAAAAAAAATAATAATAATAATAGTGACGCTAGAAGTTTGATTTAAAAAATTCGAAATCAAACTAATCTGCAGACAAATAACAGTACGTTTAGCAACAGTTTTAACCTTATTTCCCAGTCCTATTTGATTGGTTATGGAAAGGATTGCGGAAAATTTTAACCGAATGAAATAATATAACAAAAAAATAGCTCAAGTAAATAGTATCTTATGAAATTCCATCTTCTTTTCGAACACATCAGAGGATTATTGGGAATAGAATGGGTAAAGTGGGAAACTAGTGAATTTCAGAGGGAATGGAATTTGAATTGAAGGATAAGTATATAAAAAACATATAGGATTACTGATGAATTAATTTCGGGGCAGCATTAAGGTCTTATATAAAAAATGTTTTTGTTTGGAGTATTAGACTAAAAAATATACTTGACATTTTATTTAGCATATAATTTACCTATTTATAAAGTCAATAAAATTATTTTAAAAAGCATCAAGTTACAAGATATAAGAGTAAATATGTAGTCCATTTTTTCCAACTTGATATTTCAGTATGAATATGGAGTTTATATCTGTTAAAAGTTGTAGTATAATATATTACATGACTCTATTCGAGAAAGAACTAATACAGTTATGACGTAATTAAGGAATAAATAAAACCTCAGCTGATCCTAGACCACCTTATTATAAATTCTGAAATAATTTTGACTTCGATCATTCTTTCCTACTACCCTTCAAATAATAAATAAATCGCATTTAAAAACAAAATATAGGAGATCGAGAAACCGAAGTATAATCTATAAACACCCCTCCTCGAGAAATAGTGGATTAGCTCATAATTGATTTGTTACTATTTGTATTTCAAATTACTATTGCAGTTCTAAGTTCTATGGGATGAGGTAAATTTATTCTTTATTTTTATTTTCTGTATTACCATCATGAAAAAAACTTTTTTCTAATCTAGTAATTATGGGATCTTCTAACGGCCTGATTCACATATGTATGTATTCCATTCTGTTTTTTTATATGTTTAAATGTTATGTATTTCGAATTTGATTTATATATATATGGATAATTTCTTGATTATCTTCTTTTGATTGTATTAGATATTTGATAAGGTTTTTGAGGTTCAGTCAACCTCAATATATACATATACATTATTATATTAATAATTAACTATCATATTTCTTTACTATCATTTGAATTTGATGAATTCATTTATTTAAATTAAAAAAGGATTAACTAATTTTCAACATATTAAAGACAGCTACTACAGCAGTCAGGTGAAACCCTAAAGACATCAATATCCCTTAACACATCCTGCGTCCAAATGGCCGCAGTTCGTCATCCTTATCTTAGGATGGATGCTAACTTATTTACCAACATCAATTCAAGGGACTTTCCCAACATCATCGCTCTACCGTGAAACTGTTCGTACAGTGTCTTTGATAAACAATTTAAGCTTTAAAGTTTTTCTGTTATTTCAATTCTTTAATTATAAAATGAATTTACCGTTTTAAACTTTTCATGATTTGTGTTATTATCTCATCATTTTATAATAAGCCCAACTGCCCCTTTCACCGCCCAAAGTTCGAATCAAGAACGGGTTACGAAATAGCCTCGTTTATATGCATTTCTGCTTTTATTCATTAAACCATAGGCCATAAATGATAAGACGGTTACCTCAACTTTTGGAAATGTCAATTAATTTAATATATTTTCAGAACCTGAATTACAAGTTTGGTGGGAAGTCTAGTTAGACTGATGATATAAGGTAATTTGCATACATTAACACAATATAGTAAATAAAAAGGGTTTTTCTTCACTCTTTTTTATGTGTAGTTTTGAAAAACGTAATTCGAATTTCTGAGACTGGTGTAGGTAGTTCCAGTATAGTACTAGACTCCTAACTTGCGTTTTCGTTGTCTACTAGCTGTAGGCAGAAAAATTATTTTCTGTAACATCAACTTTCACGCTATCTTCGTATAACAACACGCTCTCGATTAATTTGATACCTTTTAGCCTGAGAGTATTGATGCTGACCTTATCAACTCCTCTGTCATAAAACAGTACTTACCTGTTCCTAGTTACCTGTTCCTTGGAAGTTCCTGCTTCTTTTCAGTTTAGCGATGAGGAGTCCGATATCAGAATAAACCAAACTATAAGAAGTATAGGATACGAGACGTGGATTTAATGGAATGTTTATAGAAGGAGAGGATCAGACCAAGATTGTAGGATGTATCTAGGATTCATTAAAAGATTGGTGGAATTTTATTGTCTTTGATCAGTTGATGATATAGTTAAGAAGACTATAACTTAGCCTATTTTGGATATTGTTTTCAATTTGAATATTAAACGGAAGTGAACACTTAAATTAGTGAATCATATTTTATTTCAAGAACTGATTATAGGAAAAGGAGTCACCAATGGGATTATTATAAAAAATAAGTATGGTTGTTATAAACAAAACCTATTTTTAAATTGCTTACGTTTTGGCCATATTTTTGGTGGCCATCATCAGGACTCCAAACAAGAAATTATCAAATTCAGAATCAGAAAATAGAGAAAAAAATACAATTTAAAGTAAAGAAGTAATAAATGAAAACGTATTATTTAATGAAATGTAAGTTAAGTAGGAAACAATAAACACAGTTTATAAGAAATTTGGAAATACAATATAAGAGGAAAAAATAATAAAACCTGTTATTAATAGTGAAGGATATAGATACAGGATAGATGGAAATATCGATATTTTTCTTTCAATACTCCTACATTTTTACACCGATATTCCTTCTTTTAGAAAAGCCAGAGTAGTTTCAACTTCAGTGCCAACAGAGTGATTATTATCTAGAACATAGAATCTTTTTACACAATATTTATAATGGAAAATTCTCACATTGTGGAAGAGGAAATAGCAGAATATCAATATAAAACCCTAAATCCATGTTATGTTAGTTATGTCGTTTACTTGTTTCACACTTTCTCATATTAGGGAAAGGAAAATATCAACATTGCATCTTCTTACATTTGAGAAGACGAAATAAGAAAACATCAAAAATAAGAAACCATGATCAACATCAAACATAAGAAAACAATGATTGTATTGTTCAGTGTGTTATATTAATTTTAAAAGTATAGAAATGGAAATTTGTTCACAGGTGAAGTTATAAGATCTATCAATAAATGTGAAACTCTAATTGAAACATCGGAATAGATCTGCAAGTGAAGCGGGTTTGATGAATTTAGTGGAACAGTGTTTCGATGCCGTTACCTGAATTAACTCTACAATTATATAAACAAGAATATCATTAAAATGTTATAGGAATATTTAAAATGACTCATTTTTAATAGTAGCTCATTTCTAAAAAATCATGATATGTCGATATTTTTTTGTCTCCGATATATCGTGTATCGAAATTCTGAGCTCAAAAATTGTCGATATGGAAAATGTATATTTTTCTTACGATACGCATCTCTAGGTATTACATTTCATTTGTTACTGATGTTCTTTACTCATTGTATTTTTTTTTTTTCATACTTTCCTGATATTTGACAATTTTTGTTTTTGTCCATCTCAACTAACTACATTAATATATTCATCCAGTCAACACATCTCTTCAAGAACTTATTATCATAGAAATGTGATGTAACGAGCTATAATTTTCGCAAATATATTTTGAAGCATCATTCAGAGGTTATTTTTATTATTTAAGCTTCTTGTGGTACTTAGAAGCTTAAATAATGAAAATAAAGCGCGATAGCAATAATCACTGTTAGTTACCAAGAAGGTTGGATCCACTAGAGACAAGTCATTGTTACCAGGCTAGAGACCGCACGCCAATCAAAATCACCATTCGAATCAAAGCTAGAACTCGTTTCATAATCCGAAATGTTGAGGCGGTCCGTGTGCGGTGCAAATAATTATTAATATTGTAACGAGTTGTGTAATCCTGAGTGGGGAAAGCCAATGCGGTTGGCTCTTTTTTTTTTTCTTTTCTAAAAACCGAGCGATCTCCTTGTCTTGAGAAGGTTTTGGAGATTATTGTAATTTTGGAGAAACCGCGCCTGATGCCTCTTGGTTCCTTATAATTTTGAAACTTATAGCATGATACTCGAATGTTTAGATTCTTTCCTGTTTTGGCAAATGCTATTCCAATTTTCGCTTAGTATTGAATACAGTAAGTTCAAAAGTGTGTACCATTGATACATTTCGCGAATTAAAAAATACTGTAATTACATAATAAATAGTGATAAATATACTTTTATTATAATATACAACAAAAAATGAGGTTATTTATATCTTGGTAAAGTTCTGTTTACATCCGCATATAATTTTTAATTCTAAGAAAGGTTTGGACTGCTGTGTCCTAATTAGAAATGGTAGAAGCTACTACATTAAAGATTCCACTATAATCTGAGGATAGTGGCAAGATGAAGCGAGATGGCAAGAGGAAGCATTTGAAACTAATTATTTAATCATTATAACTACATTAGTATTATGTACAATTAATTATTATTAATTTTAATTGGGCTTCGGGATATCGGGTGTAACTTAACTAACTTAATTTCACTGCCACACTGCAAAAGCAAAAAATTTGAAAATAAAATTCAGTACCCCTTTTTACCACAAATACCACCAAATATATACCTCGGTTCCATTTAAAACTCTTTGGATGGTATGAGAAAATCTGTATCAATTTGATGTAAAATCACCATAGGAATTGGTTCCAAATCGTCGTCGAACAGTCCGAATAGTCTGTCTGTCCAGAAGAATTTTTTTATTTGTTTCCTTTTCGAAGTAATGTTTTGGAAACAGCAGCTCCTAAAAAGGATTATTCGTAAAATTTCTTTCGCATAGTTCATTTAAACAATAAAAAGAACACAAGGGGCATTATCAATGGCCCAGTGAGTTGGGGCGAGGGTTTCAGCGTGCTCGTAACCAGAAGGTCGTGGGTTCGAATCCCACCTGGGCGGGTTAAAATTTATTTCGTAGCGGACCCATGAAATGAATCTCGACTTTCCCACCAAGGCCAGTATAGGACTTCAATGGGGAAGTCTTGGGACTCCAAAACAAAAAAATTTTAAAAAAAAATTATTTCTTATATAGTTAGAGGCTGTTTATTTTAATTTTTTTTTTTACTTAACTCTTTTTTTATTTTTTTTATTTTTCTAGTGTCATAGTATATATTGTATGAAAGGATTAATTTTCATTCATATTGCTGCGCTTGAATAATTTATAAGATAATTATTCAATAAAAAATAAATAATACATACTCAATTATTTCTTTTATATATATCCAAACTAACCATAAAAAAAGAGGCCTAACATAGGAAAATGTTAGTGACTAAAAACAATAAACATCTTCTTAGCTTAGGTTATTGACCCATTGATTTCTCTGAAGCGGTCCAATATTTTATTATTTAATTATGAGCCCGATAATTTATTAAACGATTCGGATCTTGAGTTCCGAAACCTAAACTTGAGTCGCCTCGCCTTGGACTTGGTAGTCTTGACCTTAAAAACAGTTTGAGGCGACCTGGCAGGAGAAAGTCATAGAGACGCTGGATTTATCTCTTATCGTTTATTTTCCTGGTCTCCGGTTTAGAGTAAAAATTATACTTAATATAATTAATATTACTATATATTAATATATCTTAGCTGATCCATATTAATTTATAATATCTTAAATCTAATTATATTAAATTATATACGGAAGAGAAAGCAGAAACAAATATCCATTTTTATTCCGCATCTAGCCAATAAAATAGAAAACAAATTAAATGAAATCACGAATTCTTAACAAGTTATGATTGATTAAATGGCATTATTCGATTTGATAATTGAGATCCATTAATTAAATTAGCTCGGAATGGTGGGGTGGGACCAAAAAAATCAATCAAATATCATAAATAGAGAGTTTCATTGAAAACTCAAGTCTACTTTGAAATTCAAATATATAAGTTTTAACGCTTATGTATTTGATGGAGCAATGTGTAGCAAACTACATAAACGTACATAAAAATAATTTTAACTATTTGAAAATATTAAAAATCTTAGCGAGGGAAGGAGGAAGATCACTTAAAACCTTACTCTATCTCTCTAAGAGCGCATAATTTAGAGAAAAATATCTCACGTGGTTCATGGACGTCCACTAATCGATTTGTTATTATATTAAGTGTTATTGGTATGATATACCAGGCGTTGACAAAAAGACAGATGATTTTAGATAATAATGGTTAAATGCATTCCATATTCCATGCTTATACTAGCTGTTCCCCACTATTCAATCCCTTCTAATTCAAACATCTTTTAAGATGCTACTGTGTTCTTGAATCTGAAGCCTGTATATTTTGGATCCTTTATTATTGTATTGTGGACATTTTTGAAATATCTGTTAAGGTTACAGCCGAGCAGATCTATGAATCCTGTCAGAAGACCCAGAATCCGATAATGTTGCAAGTAATTCAATAATCCTACTTTGTTCCAGAAACTGAAAGACTACAGGTCCGTGAAGTGCATGCTGGAGCAAGCATTATTTGGGAAGTAGTGCTATATTAATAATAATAATAATAATAACAGTTCCATCGTGCTTTCATGAATTTAAAATCACTGAGATACTAAAAGTAGAAATGATATCCAGAGCTACAATTTCACGGAGAATTTACTTGAATTTGAACTCATATTGAAGTCATAGACGAATTTCTTGTCGTTTTAACAAATATTTCTCATCATCTTCAATTGATACAGAAGAGATCGAATTAAATATAAAGTTTTTTTTTTCGATTTATTTCATATCACTCCTATTTTGAAACAACTGGGCTGTAAGACGCCGATTTGATTAAAATATTTAGTTATTCTATACCGAAATAATATCTTTACATATTTCTTCGGTTGTCAGAAGTGCTCCAGAAGCTGGGAAAAAAAAAACTCGGTGAAACAGTGATTTTATAACTAATTACATATCCTACCCACTTAGTACTTTCTCCAAAACGTTTCTAATTTTCTGTAAACTGAGAGAAAAAAGTAAACATTAAAATTGATTCAACTCGACGAAAACCCTTAATATTAAATTATCATCGAAAACATGTGATCTGTATAACACATGAGATCGGAAAACAAGAGTGAGTTTTTAAAAAAACAAAAAAACTCTGAATTTTGTTATGAGGAATTGTTTGAATTTCAAAAGCAGCCTGAAAGTTTTTCCCTTCTTGAATTTTTTTATCATAACATTTGTTTTTATTTTTATAAATCAAAATTATAATGACATTTTAATCCCGTGTAAGGGTATCATTCGGCGTAGGATTAATTTTTTTTTTTTTAATATTTGTCTATTGCAAAAAAATCCTTTTATATACCACTTGCAGGACAAAACTTTGTACTTGATTCCCTCACAGGAGCCTCCCTAATTAGGAGAAACATTACGACGCAGCTCTCAGTTTAAAAGACATTTGCATGTCATTAGTGCCGTGATTTATTTTCCCTTCGCTTGATCCTTGGGTTTGTCGACTGTGATTGTTCCATTATGCAGCACTAGGAGTCGACAAGGTGTGGTACCGCAGCAGAACATCAAACTGCTATCAGTTGATCCTGAATCCTGGATGTCCTTGCCCTCCTCCTTTCCTGTCCTTGTCCTGGGGGAACAGGGAACACCTAGGAAGAGTAGACCCTCCCTATTCTGTATTCTAGCTACGGCCGCCAATCAATTCCCCTGATACACGACACTCCTAAGGATTTACTGTCGCGTATAATCGTATCATTGTTCTCCTCTTTGGTTAGAACATCATTGAATAACAATGAACATGTCACCTGCATATATATATCTGCATTTATCCATTTCTAAATATAGTATCAGAGATAAGTAATTCGAAAAGTCTATATATTAATGCGATTTCAGTCATCTGTCACATCAATCGTTTGGTTTTTTGTTTTAAGCAAATTATTCGGGCAAAAACATTCAGGAAGATTACATAAGCACCCTGGTGAGTAACATAACTCTACATACTGGCCTTGGCATGCCAACTTTTAACAAACAAATAATAACTCTCTACAAACGATTCCCCGAAAAATTACAACGAGTTTCCACACACTCATAAATAACATGGCTACAATGCAAATACCAGAAAACACTTAAAGAAGAAGAAGCAAGATGAGGGATTCTCCTGAACTAAAAATCTCAAGAGAGGAGGAAGTACCGTTGGTTCTGTTTCCCCTCAGGTCTCTCTCGCCAATTATAATCTTCAATTGATCAGATTCACTGAATATCAGTATCATGATTGACAGATACGAATAAAGATACACTTGGGACTCGATAAACCGACGTGCTTGGGACCAAGACAGGTTCGGACAACCAAATACTTGGTTAATCGAGACACCAAAAAAGTGAGGAAAATACATAAGAAAAAATAATGTAGGACAATTGAAGAGTTTAGTGAACGAATTTCTGTCACATTTTTTTTTTTTAATTACAAATTAGTTCAATGGATGAAGAGTTTATGTGCAGTATTGTTAGGTAGCAAAATCTGAATATTTCAAAACTATTATAAAAAGATATATGAAGAAGATAAAGGGGCCATGTTACATTTTCCTATCAAAGGAATATGATATTTAAAAAAAACAAAAAAACTTGCTTAAATTACAAAATACTCTAAATTGTGTTTTGTTACATAACTCCTTCATCCACCAAGCCCTTCGATTGACGTAATACATTTATATTTAATAACAAAATACATAATACTTATTAATAATAAAATACAAATAAGTAACATTATTACATATGTTAACCAAAACGTTTATAGCTTGAAAAATCTCATATTATCTTTTGTTGATAAAAGTATGGTTGACTGGATGATGAATGGAGAAGAAGATAGTCAGGGATGCAGTCAAAGTACCACCACGTCAAAGAAGAATACGTTGGCACGTATTAAGTATTCTTCTTTGACGTGGTGGTACTTTGACTGCATCCCTGACTATCTTCTTCTCTATTTTCTTTTGTTTAAGTATCGGCATTTTACCTGCCGCTGTACAATCTCCCCTTCGGCTAAAAACAATAAAATCAAACAATGTTGCATCAATTCTGCCCTGCCGATATTGAAGCGCCTTCTCCAAACCATCAAACCCTTCTTTATGAGACTTTGTTAATGAAAATTTGTTTCCTAGTTGACACATCCTCCAGCCTTCCCCTAGTAATTCTCGTACAAAGATGGCCTTGTTTTGTTACCGAATGTTTTATGAAAACAAAAATAATAACATAATAAATTGAAATAAAGAAATATAAGGCTCGGTTGATCGAGACTGGGGTAATCGAGTCCCAAGTGTATCAAGCAAAAAGAAAATAGATTTAACCAGTATTTGATTTAAGGATATGAGGATAAGGAAAGAACTCCTGTAAATAGAGAATAAGCAGTTATTTTCTTTCCTAGGAGATAATTTTCTGTCATTACCCTCCCTGCAGGAAGTTTAGGCAACTGAGAGAGAGTGTCTTTATCGGATTCCGGATACAGGTGAATGCGACAAGTTGTAGCTGTAAAGATGTTTCTTACACAATACCATTGAACAACAATAGCTGATTCAGGATTTAAGTACTTTTTTCAACTAATTTAATATATTCGCACGATCATTGATTGAAAGAAGTTTCGCAAACACTATTTACCCGTTTCAACACCTGTCAATTTACAGAGTTTTATTTATTTATTTTAATTAAATGAGATGATATATTATCCCCTCTAAACAGTGGCTAATGCTACAATTGCCAGGCTTCAATTGTAGATAAAACGAATTAGTAGATTATGAAATATTTATTTTAAATATTCTTTCCGCTTCCATACAAAATATTATCTACATAGACTATACAATGTTAGAAAATGTATACAGTAGAAGCACTAATATGCCAGTGGCAATGTTAATATAAAAACATTTTGGCTTAAAAAGTGTCGATTAAAATGAGTCGATCTGACTGTCTAAAAAGTAATTGAATACCCAGAAGTAGCTAAGAGGAAATACATAATACTAGTGGATTGTCACGATCGATAAGCTGTTCAAAGTTTAGGAGTGAATAATTAGAGTAAACAAGTCCTAGAAAGAATAAATCGGCAGAAAATTTTTTTAAAGAATGATAATGAGAGACGCCTAAACACTTGAAATAGACCGTTGAGCATAGAAACATAGCAGCTCACTAATAGAAACAATATTTACCACTTATTAATGCGAAAAGAACGTGGGTGAGAGATCTACTCTCGTAACTGCCTGGATATGGACTTGAGTTAGGTGTTCTAAGGGTTTGGAAAGGTTAGATAATTGGGAGATGGGTCGGAAGTCTTTTTCGGAGGATGGGTTAGGGACTTTATTTAAGGGAGCTTTTTTCCAGGCAGATGGAAATATTGAGTTCTGCAGGGAGAAGTTATAAATGTGGAGTAGATGGTGGTTAAAAAACGAAATATTTTATGAATACATTATCTTCGCTGGTGCTAGGATTATTGGAAGACACAATTTAATAAAACTTGCTGGGATCCCATCAGGTTCCAAGGATTTAGAACGTCATTTCATCACAGCTTCTATTAGCTTGGAGGGCTTGATATAGGACAGGAAGAATTTATCAGGATCAAAGTCATTATTATTCGGGTTGTAAGCTGAAAATGAGGAGTGTGGATCGGATGAAGTAAAATACTTGTTAAGTTCGTCTGGAGTAATATTATGGGAGGGAGATGATTTAGATTGTAAGGAGGGGATTTGGCGGAGGAGTTTCCATTTTTGGCGAGAGTCTGAGTACTCAGAAAAGGTTTTCTGGTAATATAGGAATTTGGATCGACGGATGGTTGATTGGGTTCGGTTACGGAAGGATTTAAAGGTTATTAGGTCTTCGGGATGTTTAGTTCGGATATATTTTCTTATGGCAGCGTCTCTGGTTCTCATCATCTCTTTGATTTCTCGAGTTATCCATGGTGCTGGAGGACGGCGCATTGTTACTTTGTTTTTGCGAAGCATGTTTATTTAGGATGGATAGAAGATTGGAAGTTAAGGATTCGACCATGGGATCTAAGGACGGTATGAAGTAGAAGGCGTTCCAGTCTATAGATTCGAGATCGGATTGGATCATTTCGAAAGTTAAGGAATCTATATTGCGGTATGTTATGGTTCTAGGAGTGAAGGAAGGAACAGGGATATCATAGGAAATTGCTATTAAATCATGGGCGGAAAAAGAGAGTATTGGGTGTTGGGAGTGAGTCAGCATACCATGCCCATACATTCAGCTGGTTATCCAGTGTGATTCAATTCAAGTGTGAATGGACGAATAAGGATAAAAAAAAAATCTTATTAGAGTGAAACTAAAAATTCAGTTTTTAATTATCACAAAAATTGGAAGATGATCGCATTCAGGAAAAGTTGTAAAAAAGCTATGAATTCTCTTAACTGATTATTTATAAGCAAATGTAAAATCTACATTTGATGAGAAAAAAATATTAAGAGACATTTTTCTTGATCTCTAGATTTTTTTTTTTTTTAACTTTCAATGCTTATTTACTCCTGCTAGAGTATTGAAAATCAGGAACATAGGATTATGTTGTGGATACAACAGATCCAACAAAACTGATATTACAAAATAATAAAAACATACATATTGTTTTTGGCATATTCACTAGGATAATTTATATGTATATTTATATATCATTTAACTACTTGAACATTTGACTTCAAAATGATTACATGTATCATGAAGAGACCCTACCATACACGAACAAGAAATCAAATACTCAGAAAAGAAAATTAATAAAAACGCCATGATTTAAGTTCTTGTATGGAATATCTTCCAATTCGTATCGTATCCAATCTTGCTAATCCAAAATCTTTCGTAAAATTCTCGATGCTCCTTAAATTGTCTCAAATAAATTAATCCATAACGATCTAAATGCCCCATATGGAATTGGCCTGGAAGATATCTATCCTTCGATGATAACATACCCATTCCAACATACGAGCAAACATACGATGGCCTAGGTATCTTCTAATGTAAAACATTTATTGCCGCTATTGGGTAGTTTTTTTTACAAGTTATTGACTTGTCACTGTAATCACTTTACCGCACACTTACTTATTTAATATGTGGTACACAATTAAATAATCCGCACAAAATATTTAATTGTAAATATTAATAAATATATTTTTTTTAAATGTATATTTAGAATATCAGGATCAGGGAATGTGATATAATGAAATGAAAAGTAGGAATATTTCTGTAGGGAATAAGATACGCAGGACGAATGACGTGTATGCATCTATCCTATCATAATCTGCATTGTTAAAACTAGACGATTAAAACATCAGACCTTGCACAGAAAATTTTTACCTGCACAGCTATTACTCTATACTTCCTACCTTTACAAACATAATAATGTCTACTTTTCAAAAATACGCTCAAAACAATTTTGTCCAAAGGCTACTTTTGTTCCTCGGCTCGTTAAAATATTATCACCGCGGTGCTATCGAGGTGGCATTATCGTAGCACTCGCAACTAGGTAATCTTTAAAATTATCAATGATTGCATTTAATGAGGGAGCATAAACCCCCACTTGCCTAAGAGGCTATCGCCTAACACGCGGAAGCACATCGACAGCCTCCTCATTATTCTCAAGAGAAAACCCAAAATTTTGTCACCATCTTAGAGAAAGGGCTGATTAACGTCCTGAGGACTTTATGTAATGGTCGAGGATTCCACGGATACCACCCTCTCTACGACAGCCTTTGGAACTCTCTAGGGCATCTCTACATCAGGATAATTGGTATATTAATCTAGGATCGATAGTAATCCTTCATTCGATAGTGAGAAGATGACCATTCCTTCAAAATGTCCCATTTGTTATCGTTTTGTCGTAAATGGTACAAGTTTTTCTAGAGCCATTAGTGGGAACATAATGGATCATTCGTTTTCTAGTCCGACTTATGGGATGGTTATAGTTCAGCTTTTAGTAGATCTTGCCTCGAGAGCACTAGTTTGGTTGTCTATTACAAAACTCTTGTATTTATAGTCGGTACTATTTGTCGTGAACTAATATCTGGTAATTAACTTAATATCTCTGAATCGCTTTGGTCCCTTGAAAGCATTGTGTAACAGTATAAAGCAACTGCGAGCTTGAACACTTTTAGTTTGATTCTTAACAATTATAAATAGAAAAAAACTAAAATAATTTTCTTTTAATTATATTTAGTTTTTTAAATACATCATCTCTTTTAGAACAATTATAAATCTATTGACATAGCCATTAATAGCTGATATAAAGGTCTTTATTAGAAGGTTCCCATTCCATTTTCTTTTCAACCACTTCAAGGAATAATTGGAATGTAACATAAATGTCATAATTGATCAGTGAAAATGATTGAAATAAGAAACTCAATCCTGGGAGGGCTAACAAATACCCTACAACCCATGAAGGGTCTTGAGAACAGTATTTGACAAGGAAATACTGTTTCAAAACCAACGAGTTTTCAAGAGATGTGAACCCTGTTTTTCCAAATGACCATTTACTAGAAGCTGGGTGTGCTCTAAGAGTTTCTCCAGACTCCCGATATATGGCTGGAATAAAAGAAAATTCTAATTTAAAAGCTTGTGCTGTAAACAGTGTATGGTATAAAGAAATTGTGGACTTTTTTAACATTTTGTAATTAATAAGCAGAAAATAATATAACGGTATTGGGAAATATTTTGATCGCTTAAAGGTGTATATTCTATATATATATAATATACACCTTTAAGCGATCAAAGTTTGGAAGTAAATACCGCAATTAAAAAGATATATCTTTTTAATTGCGGTGTTTACTTCCAAAAAGCATCAATCAACCCTATTTAAATATTTTATTTTATTAAACTATTCGTTAACTTATCCTCTTCTCCTTAAGTAACATCCGCAGTTTATTCCAAAAAGCAACAATAGGCTGATCGGAACTTTTTAAAAATAATTAACTAGTAAACTAATTTATTTTCAAAGGTAATCAAATAGTCTAAAACGAAAATCTAAATCTCAAAACCATTAAGAAAATTCATTTTCTCTACTTATTTAGGAAAATAAGAATCTATTAGTCATTATAACTCCAGTTCAAATCGACTTAAAAATTTAGTTTTTCTCCATTAATATCTTTATAGATTGATTTATTACATAATCTAATCTAAAGCTATAGAATGAATAATTCATCGATTGTAAGATACAGCTTATCCCTTTGTTACTTTCCGTCGCTAATTTGCATTTTGGTTTCGTTCTCCTTCTGTGTTTTAGTTAAATTAAAATGTTAATTTTTAATTTTGTTTATAAAAGGTCCTTTATGGATTTGCAGAATTATGCCACAACATATCTCTTTTATATTAGCCTTCAAAAGACGTTTTCACTTTAACTTTATTTGATCAAAATAAACATTTTTGAGTTGCTTGCTAGCAGTTGGCTCACTTTACGTTAGTCATTTCGACGTTGAGATTTTCATAATTTCTGGGAAAACACCTAACGGAAATTTCCCACTTTTTTTAGTCATCTGTGACTAAAGTACCACTCGGACTTTTTTTCAGCAAAAAAAAAAGTCATTGTAAATTAACGGTGATTTAATAAATATTGGATCGAATGAGCATTATTTAACTTTATCAACATATACATTTATATATCAAGCAAATTTTAATAATAATTAAGCTTATCGGCTATAATCCTGAATGAAATTCATATTATAATTTAATTTTTTAAAAATTGAATCCTTATTGAACGATAAGTTATATTCTCTAGACGTGCCAAGTCAATGACAAGGAAAAAGAACGTTCCACCGAGTGTTGCCTTCAAGTGCTGCGAAACAAATAAGAAAATCACTCTTATATTGGCTTTAAATCATTCCAATGAAGATTTTAAACTGAAATACATATTATTAAGTACAATAGCCATGAATTATCCACAATAATCATCCAATCTGTAACAGCATTACGCCAAGGCTGCGTTATCAAGGTTTTCATAGTCCCGCTCGGTCCTAAGTGGCCTTAGGAGGCTCTATCTTTTTTTGTTACTATTATAACTGAACTCTCAATTTAACTATCTATATTTCTTAATTTACATTAATGTTTTACTATAATATTGTTGAGAGAAAATATAATAATTTCATGTTTTTCCTCTCCTGGCAATGGAAAAGTTTATTCAAAGACACAATACCACATATACTTTTACGATTCTCATATCTACCTTAAAAAAACCATCTAACTGCCTAACCACTTTATCACCACCTAGGAAATGTTTGAATGAATTTTAATAATAATTAGAGAATCTGAAATAAGGTTTATTTTATATAATCGACTATGAAAATGATCAGTGTTTTGTATAATTGTATCTACTTATAATGACGTTTAGATAACCCTTAGAAATTACCATAATACAAACATTAAAGGGATGATTGTAATTGAGAACATAGTAGCATCTAATATCTATCGAGAATAGAGCAATAAGACATTTGAGCTTTTTAAAAAAAAAATGATCCTCACTTTTTCAATATATCACTAATAAATTATCTAGGCGGTATTTCTTTGATTTTTTTCCTTTCATCTGTAACCCTGTTGGAAGGAAATTTATTTATGGACACTCCATATTCCAACGTTTATGATGTACATGTAATTTTTATACGTTTCTATATATTTTTATCAGTTTTATTTTTATTTCTTAACATGTTTATCAGCAAAAATAAAATAAAATTTATAATATTTCCAACATTAAAGATAAAACATATCCCCAGCTCATTGGTAAAACAAAAAGTGGATAAAAAATGAACTGTTTAGGAACGTAAAACTATTACCGATTTTTCAATATTTAAATACAATTGATTCTAGCTATTACAAACCTCTCGGTAATTCTATTATATGGATGCTTAACGGATTTTATTATAGGGCCATTGCCCTTTAAGAATAATTATAATGAACAATATAATGCCGGTCTAGCAGCCGGATAATATTAAGGACAAAAATATTTCATTGTCTCATCACTCTAAATGCCGTTATATCTGCGGTTTGGTATTAATATTTATAACTTGCTGAGAAGAAGAAAATTATAGAAACCATTGAAAGAATTGAATGAAGTAACAGTAAACCCAAGATAGTACCAGATCCTACAATGTATAACTCAACTCGCTCTTCACTATCCTTAATTAATGTCCAGGGATAGTAAAACTATTGATTTCTCATTGCCATGTTTCTCGTAGTGGTATTCAAAGAATAAAATGAGAAAAGAAAAAATACTCAATTTTATATTTTAACCGTTTCGATTTGTTTCATCTAACATAATTATGTTTTGTTTAAGATAGACTGTTTAGCCACTCTTGAATTTTTTTATACAACTATGTAGTCAACTATAATGAACTCCTAAAATAAAATAATTCTCATAAACTGGTTAAGCACCTAATATGGCTCAACGCTAGACCACATAGGCTAACTGACAAGATAAGTTAGCGTACTCCAGACAGCAATATTGGCTGCCATTCACGAATAGCGTGACGCCTCCATTCATGACGCCCTCAAGAAGAATAGTAAACACCGTCGGAACGGAGCCTGCTCCACCATCACGAGTCCCGACACCTTTGTTAGGATCGTTTGCTCTAACAACGGGATTTTCTTCAGAGGATGGCTGCAGAAAATAGGGTGAGTTTTTCAATTCGTGAGTGGGCTGATGAAACTTTAGTTTTGCAGTCGTGAAGAGGCAACCTTATCGGTCGTGAGCTATGGCCACGAGCAGTCGTTTTCTCTTGAGGACAGTTTTTTGTTTCTTTTCCGAGCTGCTCCTCTGCGGCAAAGGCTGGATTGAAATCCATTAGCTAGCGCATTGTGAGCTGTTGGCACTGAAGGATGAGCCTTTGATAGCTTGCGATGAAAGAGAAAAGCACATTTGTATTCCGGCGACTTGAGGGAGAAAGCAGCCGGCTATTTTCTCTGCCGCGCAGCGAACAGTTGTAAAGTTAATCATCATCAACTTAAGGCAAGGGGTTTATGAAAGAAGAGGAGGATTATCGGATAAAGGAAGGTTCCGCAGTCAGAGAAAGGTAGAACTGAGGGATGAGAAACGAATGATATGTCACGAAGTCATCACGTTGGGCCTACAATTTATATCATTACTGATTCCTTGATCTAACAGCTACTGGCACAATTTTAATGTAACTAGTATAAAATTATTTGCATTTCATTTTAAACCATTCAATTTCATTTTAAAAAACACAAGCAATGAATATTGTAACTTTTGTAATATATTGTCAATTTTTTAATTTGTTTTAAACCTGACCTCTTCTCTCAGTCTATTTATTTATTAACAGGACATTAATTTACTCCGCTGCCAATGACATCGCATTTATTAATTGCTAGGATAGTCTAGTCTAACGCCCTTATTGTTTCTGCATTAGTGCATTTCTCAATTTGAACCTCAATTCGTAAATTTTGAGGTTTAATTTCTGCAATTTCTACAAAAGTTACACCCAGTAAATTAAAGCTGGTGCGCTTATACTTGTCAGTTTTTTAAATTCTATTCAACCAAACTAGAAGATATCGTGAGGGATGCAACTGAAACAAAGTCAAAAAACATGGTTTTGAGTAAAAGCCGATAAAAGATTTTGTTGTTTTATCTGCTTTGGTACTGACAGTATTTTATCAAATAAGTTAAAGCACTGGCAATATTAGGTCTTTATTTTATTTGATGAAATAATGTCAGTTCCGCTAAAGCAAAAATATCGGGTTAACTCGAAACCACGTTTTTTTAATTAGTGTATTACGCTTGTAACATCACAATATTTCATAAATTCAGGTTGAATCTATCTACGTCCTACATTACAATATGTTTATTGTTTTGCCTCCTATGGTAACTGCTCTGAAGTTTAATAATAATATAGTTTGTCAGTTACCGCACCCATGGGCTTGGTTAGAACCATTGCTGACTTTTGCTTAGTCCATTGCCCGAACAAAAGAATTCCTCCTTACGAAATGTCAACCTCAGGTGTTGTGCCAGGAGCGATTTGAATCCGCTTTTGTTTCAACGGTAAGAGCTCCATTGTAGGCAGAGCCACCAACGACACCCACCCAGAGGAGAACTATAATGGAGATGCTAATGCAACCGGAAGCCTTCGGGAGCGCTCTCTTGGATCTCGATTGCCTCAACGCCTATTATCACCATCCCATATATCCTTCGCCTCCGTTCCCAGCTGTTTTTAATTACGTTTTGACTCTCTCATCTTCGGGAATTTTATAGGTCTTTATTTATTAATAGGTGTGGGGGAGTTTAGGACAGTAATAAAACGGTTTAGCAGAGCTGGTACTGTGCATACATACATCACTAATTGAATCGAAAGGGACCAAGTGCCAAGGTTCTTTTGTTTTGTAATCGTGACCGTGTTAGTGAATTTATTAAAATACAAATATTTATTTAAATAGCAACCAGATTATTAAACATAAATTACCATAAATGTGTAACAAAACAGTGATATACAAACATGGTTGCTTGGACCGAAATTCAAGGTTATAGAAATTTAATCCTTAAAATACCCATAAACCAGCAAGCATTAGATGGGGAGAGCGACCTACTTGAATTGTTTTATGTTACTCATCGTCCTTACAAACAATAAAAAAAAAATTAAATAAAACAACCTTTACAGTATGTGAATGTGTTAAATATGAGAATAAAACTACTTTTTTAGAAAGAAATCATTTTACAAATAATTACTAACAATTAAAAAAAAATTTGACGCTCTTTTGTTTTTTATAACTGGAGAAGCAATAAATTGTATTATCAATTAGAAAAAATAAAATACTATACATTTATATAATCCAGGCTTTAAAAAAATTATGGAATAACATAAAAGTTTTATTTTTCATACAACCGCTTTCATTTTTAAATCGATGAATAGGTTTAATTATTTTTTTTAATTTTTGTTTATTATGTTTGTAAAATGGAAATCCCCTTAAGCCTCTGTGTGAATGTCATTTGTTAAATATTGTCACATTTAATATAATAATATTGAACAATATTTCTATATATAAGTTATGAAATGCCTTGATCTGTTACTATCCATTCATCTGCCCTGATTAAAATCAGCTTAATATATAAAAAAAATAATCACCACATGAAGAATTTGATTTAAATCAGTAAAAATTGAGTGGTGATTTTTCTAGAATTTCTTTTAGATTTTAAAATATAAATAGTAATTTGAATCTCTATTAAAAAGTCAGTTTTTTATTTGTTTTTTTTTATTTTTCCCCTAATGCCAACTGCCCTTTTAATAAATCTTAAATTCATTTTTTATTAAATTGTTTATTAAGGCCTAACGTCTTTCCAATTACAATTGATGCATTTGCTGTATTTTTCACTTCTATCGGATTTTTTTTATTCAATGATTAGTTTCGAATGTTAAACATTCATCATCAGATCTAAAAACGTACGGAAAAATCAAAAAAGAATCTGCTACATATATTACATACCTATATTAATTTTTATGTAATTTAAAAAAAAAGAAATCAAACATGTTGATACTTATCTAAACTCAGTTCACCTCTGAATACACAAAATATTTCATAATGTTCTCGATAAAATACCTTAATTCCATAATTCATCGGAAATATAAATTATCAAATTTTTCCAACATTGAGTGCTTAAGGTTAGTAGTTAGATAAATACATCAATATTTCTACATTATGGATATAAAAAATTTCGTTCGTCAAAAAATATTCTTTCCCATATTGATATCTAGTGTGTCAGATTTCCTGATCTGAGGAACTTTTATATAATAATATTTGCATAACAAATACAACGTATGACTTATAGATACAGGCTAGATCGTGACTACATGAGCAGGGTATCGACATGGAACAATAACACGATGTTCCATAATTGGTATGTTTTCCTCCAGCGGTATAGAACAAGCCACGATAGACTATGTGCTATTTTTATTTTACTTTATCGGATTCTATTTTATTGCTACTGAAATATGCGATGCACTACAATAGTACTCTAATCCATATGCCACGCCTTTCCTTGTCTTGTGGAGAACACGGTAATATTGAAAAATATATTCTTCCGAGAATATTTTTATTCCGAGAAACGAAGAAATAAAAAAAAAATCACAATGCTTGAATCGAGTAAACATGCATTAAAAAAAAAAATAAAAAACAATACAAGCCTTATAAATGAAGTGGCAATTCATAGTCAGTTCGATCAGGCCGTAAGGGTTAAAAAACAGTCAAAATCACGTATCCTATATTTTTGAGCATGAATTATTATTTAAATGAATAAATGAATAATGAGAGATTCAAATCAGAGCAAAACAATCACATATATTCTAATTAATGTTGGTTTATGAGTATAGAAATAATAATAAATAATTTTATTTTGAAATAATAATCTTCCTTTGTTGTTCCTAGTTCACAGAATTATTTTTTATTTCATAAAATCAACATAATTATTATTATAGATATATTATACAATTATATAAGTTACTACTTTCCCGTGTGGTTTTAATTAAATTTATGAAATAAATTATAAAGCTGTTTATAGTATAATGTTACAAAATCTTGATAGTTTTTTGCACTATCTATGGCCCATCATGCTCTTTATGAGCTTTATATTCTATTCCTAAATGACATAACAAAATATAGTTACTGAAATGTCAGTCAAATCTGCAAGCAATATCTACTTTTAAAAATTAAATGATCGCCCAAGGATACGACAAAGCTATATATTTATCTTTAGATAGCTACTAAATGATAGCTTCATCCCACGTTAAATTTAAGATATTTGTCTCATTTACATGCAGTTTGTTCAGAGGATGTATGCAACGCAAAGATAGGATCTAGGTTAACACCTTCAGTGGAAGAATGTTGTCAAACAGCGAAATTGTTGAGATAGTTGTGGTTTATCATTTATAACAAAAAGATTTGACAAAAAAAATATTTTCCCCTGACCTTAATATATTCTAACCAATAGTAAATTTAATAAATTTTCTTCAGGAAAGAATTCATGCCATTAAAATGACTACCCAAAGCGGAAGAGAATGCCGGTAGCTATCTCCTGAGGAATTCCTGTGGCGAACTATCTTGTTCAACCACTTGTAAAGTTTTGAATGGCTGTGATACAGTCGTTGGCCCTGTCCTCGGGTGCCATGGTGTCTTAGATAATAATAGATAGCCGCCGGGTAATCGATGCACTCACGTGTTTTAGCGATAGTTGTCGGGTAAAATAGCAAGAAAGCAAAGAAACAATTTCTACACAACCTCAGCGGTTATTTTTATGTAACGTCGACAGATTTAATAAAGCAGTCGTGCACTAACTCGTGCTGTTTACATTGGTTTTCCTGTTCTTAGTTTTATGTTCAGTTATTACCTTCAGTTCAGTTATGTACAGTTATTACCTTAATACATTTGAGTATCGTGGGAAAGCAGCTTGTTTACAAACATAAACCTAAAGTAAACTATTTTCAAATCGGTTATTCTGTACCTGAATCTTAAAATCAGGATATAATGGAGTTTTTTTTTATTGATACTTCGATGAAAAATTATAATGGAACCCATCACCTCATTTTTCAATGAGTCAAACCTTACCAAGATCAAGACCAATTTAATGAAAATAATATTAATTCTTAAGCTACTATTATTCTTTGACTAAACTGGTTTTCCAATATTACAACTTTTGAAGGTTTAATGATTCTTAAACTATAAGTTGATAATAACTTCACTTTTTGTTAACGCTTAAAAGGAACCACTTGAACTCTAGAAATATACCGAAGCTTACATAATCCCAATATTTAGAAACACAACGAATAAAAAAAAAAACACTAACAGGAAAAATAAAATAATATTGTTATTTGTAATAATATAAAAATTACAGGATATAAAACTTTACAAGCACAATCTATATTTATTCATATAAAATATATCCTATACCACTCTGATCAGGGAGTCTTAGATTCAGCACACGGTTCTTGAACTTCTTTTGATATAGATGTGTGGATAAAGTCTATTAAAGGTTTTGGTTTTATCAGTATCCGTGACGTTTAAGGCCAGGTTTGTGCACTCATGGCAATGTTTTTTTAGTTGTTTTTTTTTGTTTGCAAAAAATACTTGAAGGGCTTGGACTGCAGTTAATTGAATGAAATATTGGAAGTGACCATGGCGTAACACAAATCAGTAAAAAAAAATTGTTTGTTGTCTAATTGATGAGCAGCTTTGTGTAACATTTAGTTATTGGAGCTCTCTTGAATTTTTGTGCAGCAGTTAACTGTATGTGCCCAACTACTGAAATGAAAATATATTGGGAAGAGTCACATGCTAACCTGTTCTAATTATGAAAAGACAGAATGAACTTATTTGAGTTTCTATGAGCACCCACTTAAGATTTTCGATTGGAACCAATTGATTTACTGTAAGAAGATCAAAAAAATGTTTTCTCGTCTAATTTCAATTGTGGAAATGGTTTTACCGAATTTTTAATTTTTGACGATTCGTTTATTGTTACTTTAGGCATTTTCATTATTATTTGAACTAGGTTAACAAACTAAACTCTATTTTAGAATGAAATGAAAATAAAACAGTAGATTGAAAGAAAATGATGTTCAAGATCACATCATTTCTATAACAAATCCGAAGAAATAATTGGGAACCGTGTTTTTTTTTTTGTTTTTTTCTCAAAATGAAAAATAGAAATAACTTCAATATCTTTCCCGTGCAATTGTAAGGGAATCCGGTCTTCAGTTGTGTTACTGACATATCAAGGTCAGTATTTTTTAAATCCGTTTATTTTTAGCAATCACGAAAGTTTTTGAGATATGTAGGTACACCCTCTTTGTTAAAATTTCAAAGTTGATTGATTTCGTTGAAGAGAATATAAGAACAGCTATTTTCGTTAACGATAGAAAGTTTCTGTTTCACGTGTGAGCTGTAGTCATCCTAAGTAAGTCATCCTACTGTCGAAGGTGGGTACTAAATATTGAACATTATTAGTTAAATTTTATTATAGTTAATGTTAACAAGGGTATAGCTATAATGTCAAAACGTAAAAGTTCTATGCTATGAATTGTCCTTGTTGAGATTTAATTTTACTATATTTGAAAATTTTAATGTAAATACATCATTTATTGTCTTCATTATTATTTTAATAATTCTTTTTGAGAATAAACTTGTATTCAATAAAAAAACAGAGAAAAATTCTAATTTAGTGAATTCTTAAGTCTCAAAGCTCCATTGTTAATTGCTTAATCCTTCTCCTTTTACTGTAGCCCGTCTAAATCCTACAAGGTTAGATCATACACGAATTTCTTATCCCCCTTTTGTTTCTCTATTTCTTCTTAATTAATTAAAGTAAAGTAAATGCACTATTGCTGTGCCACATCTATGTTTCTTGAACAAACATGAATATCCATTTCTCGTAGTGTTTTTTCAGTGAATGTTTTCATTGTAAGACCTTGAGAATTACAATATTGATTGAGCGATAGTATGAATGAAACTTTTCAGCGGAACGGAACGATTATTATTCCAAAGATATCAAACATGCAAGGTGATTCAGCTATCGCAGCGGTCAGACACGGCCTCCTAGACCCTGACCCCAGTTATTGAGGACTCCAGTCACGATATGGGAGGCAGTGGACGCTGAGAAGGGAAATGATACCACCCCGAAGGACAGTGAGAGACTAAATGGCCCGATACAGTTCCACTGGCGGTGCCTTGAACCCACCGGCAACAGGTCTCTTCCTAGGCTTTGTCAGCTCCAGGTCGGCTATCGGTTCTATTTGCATCCTTTCTAGTTGGTCGAGGTCGGTGGCGAGGTACCTCCAGTAGGAAATGTCGTTCGCCTCTTCTAAATAAGGGTCGTGTTTAAAACGAAGCCCATCATTGATTTTTTTTATTTCCTATAGCGTATGAAAGCGCTAGAAACTTGTTATGAACAAGCTATGAACATTTCCTTGTCAATCATTGACTTCCTTATTCGCTAGCTAGATCTTCCTATAATTAAAGTAGTTGCGAAACCTGATCTGTGTTTGTCGGATTCTTTGGAAAAACGGTTTATAGTAGAGAATCAAAAAAATAAACAGGCAATTCAAATATTTATTCCTTTAACTTATAAAACAAGATAAGTCGCTTAAAGGAAATAGTTAACACTGATAGAAATCTAGGAAGTGACTGCTGTGATTCACTTCTTGAAACAAATCTCTCCGGAATAGCAACAAAACAAATCAATAACACCGACAAACATCGTTTTCGTGACTTCATAATCGTAAAATTATACAACCCTCAGAGCCAATGTGTGATGAAAATCATCAACAGAATTGTTGTCATCATTAGACTATAGTCAACTTCGCCAGCCTTCAACATTTGTCATCTTCTTCCCTTCTTTATTTTTTCTCCTTTGTTAGTAGTTGTTGAATAGATGGATAATCAATATTAAATTTTATGATAATCTTTGATTGAAACCTGAATGTCTGAATCTAATAGCGCTTTAATAAATGGGCCTTGAGAAAATATCTACAAGATAAAATGCAATTATTCAAATGTGACAGTTGTTGTGGTGCTTAATCAAGTTAGCAAGGATTAACATTAGTAGTCTAAGAACCAAGACTCTATCTTAAGTGGAATATTATGATTTTGTTCATTTAATATTTACATATTAAACTTTTAAGGAGTTTTTAACTTACAACTCCTAGACTCAGGGTCGTGTACTTAAAATGCAGATAATTATTTGTATTTATTCATTTATATAATAAATATAAAATAACAATATCTCTAGAGGTCAAGAAACATTTTTAGAGCACATCCATCCACGATAAGGTAGTAACGCCTTACTGTTACCCAATTGATTTATACTTCAAAAGTTCGCAACCATATCTACCATATTTTAATATTTTGTTAAAAATCATAAAGGTAGTGGATATCCAAGTTTGCAACCCTAAAAATCTGGTGTGATGTGAAAACCGTTAAATATTCAGTTCGAGCACTATTTCCAGTTTTTCCCTTATGTTTCGTAAACTATGTCATTTTTTTAAATAGAGTTTATTGACAATATTAAAGAGGACTAAATTTGTAACAATCGCAGGTCCATAGGTTAATGGAATGCGGAGTACAGCTCTTAAGCAAATGGTGATTTTTCACATTTGAACATTTTCTGTTATGGTTAAGTTTTCCTACTGACCTGAATAATGGTTTGCCAAAAATATATTCAGAAAACAAATGAAAAGAAACTTTAATATGTGATTTTAACAATACCGATAGGCCAAATGATTTTCTCAGAAATGAGAAAATCTAATTTGAAGGACAAGTGATTCTACGTAACACGTCAACATTTTACTTAATCACCATGTATATTAATTAAAACTTTATTACCAAAAATTATATAGTTATTTAATATAAGCGAAAAATTGAAAATTGTAAAATTTCGCTGTTTTTCTAGTACTACTCTAATCGCACCAGGTTTTCAGGGTTGCAAACCTTTATACCTTTATGGGTCCTAACCACATATTAAAAGTGATACCATAAATACATGGGTGTTTGCTAAGTTTCCATTTTTTTAAATTTTATTTTTTTTATAAATCGATTGAGCTACTTGAGAAAATCTTGGCAGTTGAATGTGTTAGATCAAGATACAGTACAATTGTACCAAATACTTAACCAAACACCCTTCATAGATTGTAGTGGCACAAGTTTTAATTTTTAATTTTATAATTAGAACATTGTTTCTAATTCCGATATGTTTATATCATTTATGATCCTTGTTTAAACTGAAATATTCCTTGAATATTTCATCGACAGTAGTTAAATAGTTTCAAGAACTTGACGTAGTTAAAAGGACGTAGGTAAGGTTTTGATTGTAATGTACACTGGCCCGAGTTCGAGTCCAAATGCGGACAGAAAATTTACAGTCACTTCAGCGATGGATCGACTTCGAGATCGGGAGACCCTCCTGAGGCCTGCCCAACCTCTAAAAAGTGGGTACCCTTAATAGGGTTGAGCGTAAATTCTGACTAAATTTCCTTGGTTTTTTTTTGTACTTTATTGACTCGTGAACCCAAAAAAAAACAGTTCTGGAAAAAAATCGACCTAATAATTATAAGCTTCAAATAATATTTTTGTATGCAATTATTTTTATTCTATTTTTTTTTTTTTTTATTACACCTTCGCTGACAAAATACTATCTTGTATTATTTATAAACCTCAAATTAATAGAAGCAACAGCTTCCCACCTCCCCCTCCCCTGGAACATACGGATATCTAAATATATTTCCTCATTCAGATTTATATCCGTAGTCGAGTTCTTGACCTGCGATAAGATGGCCTCGGTTCGTGAAAGGGTTTCATTGCAAGACAATTTGATTCCAATATTTACAATATCATGTCCACTGTAATCGTTGCTACATTATGATAATGTTTAGATGTGTTCGCTACCACTGTTTCGTTTTTATTTTCTTTTAAATATAAATTTGGCAGAATATAGTAGAGTAACACTAGGTACTAATTTTCGAACTGATTACATTCACCTTACACGTCTTGTATCTTGAGATAGCAAATGAGATACCCAATCTCTGACTACAGTTCCCGTGAGAATATTTTAAAGAACACGTCAATCATGAATGTAATTATTATCCAGTCATTATTTATACATCATCTACTGCACTAGATACAATTTTAAATTGGATTTGTTAGATGAAATCATACAATCTTTACTATTTTCAGGGGGAAAAAATGCATATATACATAAATCTTCAAATTTACAAAAATAGTATATATATTCATGTTAATTATCTATTTATTTGTTATTATTATTATTGCTATAATATACATGTTGGTTTGTTATTTTAGGTTTTATTTGTATACTTACTTTAAGATCAACATATCTTGAAAGATCTTAATATATGTTATTCAGTTCCTCTCAATATTTAAGTTTGACATTTTTTTCTTGTTTTAGTTATTTATTAAAGTTTACAACTGTATACAATTAAATACTAATACATCTAGTGTAATGAGATGATAGTGCTCATAATAATCAATTGCTTGTAAAGAAACTACCCATTGGTAGCACTTCTATAAGTCGTATATTAGAATGTCTCGAAGCCATCTATTCAGATGCCTCGGAGGGTTATCTGCAATAGAGTGGAAAGAGAGTTAAGATATTAGAGAATATGAATAGTTATGGAGTTTACTATGAAAGGAAAGATATCTGTATTGGGATAATTCAAAAACGTAACGTACATTAAGATCTTTGTGGAAAAGTTTGTTTGAGACAAAGTAAGGAGCATTTAGGATTTCTCTAAGGAATTTGGATTGCAAGGATTGGATACGAGATGAATAAGATGGTATAGTTGAGCCGCCAAGCTAAACTCCTAATGTCCAAATAGGTCTAATTACTGTTATGTAAATGAGTCTTTTGTAATTGATCGGAAGGTTTGAACGTTTGTCAAGTAATGTTGAAAAAGTCGAAAACGACAGGCAGTTTCTTGTCGTTTTAGTACTGTAAGCGAGTTCCAAGTAAGACTTGTCCAGATGGAATCCTAGGTAGCGGATCTGTTCAACAGGAATTAGTGGAATATCATTGAAGAATACTGTAGAACAGGAAGTCGTAGGTTCACGACGAAGGGTAAAGATTATTTGTTGAAGTTTGTTTAGATTTATTTTGATTCTCTATTTTGGACACATTTTTGAAGATTTATGATATGGGATTGGAGTTTCTCCGAGGCAATGAAGGAAAAAAAAAACTCATGGTTTACTAAAAACACACAAGTTTCATCGGCATATGTAGTGAGAACGGTTCTAGGGTGAGTCGGGATGTCAGCTGTATACACCGTTTAGAGGATGGGGCCTGGGATTCTTCCTCGAGGAACACCGGCAGATTTGGTAAATAGGGCAGAATAGGAAAAGTTACGATTAACATTGAAGGTTCTATCACTGAGATAGGAGCGGCTAATAAGAAAGTATGTAAAATTTGTGGGGTTTGTGAAGCTGTCCCGTGTGCCAGACTCGGTCAAAAGCTTGTTCTACATCGAGAAAGGCTCCCGTGCAGTAGATTCCGCTGATTGCGGAAAAACATCGCTGGATTGTGGAGTGTCATGTTCGGAATCTAGTTTAACATTAATTTTAAAACTTATTTATTTTATTGTTATAGTATTTAAATATTAAATTAAACAAAATTTTATTATTATCATACTTAATTCGTTATTAAGATTCATGTTGGTCTATTAATTAATTAGTTTGTATTCATTAAACAAAGAACAATATAATTAAGTTGCATATAGCATTATTAGCATATAGCATCTCGGATACTTATTTTTTTCCTTAACTGTATTTTCTACCAGTTGTAAGTAGTAAATCGTGTGAATGTTTATAATTTCTACATCTTTTCCTGTTTTACAGTATTAACAACAGCCTCATTAACAACAGTAATTCTTCTTGTATAAGTGATTGAACGATAGTTAAGATAAAAAGAACAAGCAAACGATATTTCTAGTTCCTTATTATTTAAAATAATTTCCCTTTAATTATAAGTAATTTTACAAAAATAAAAAGTTAATTATAAAAAGAATAGTAATGCTGTAATTATTTTATATCGTTTTAAATTCTGAATATATATCATTGCACTAATTCTTCAGCCCCTTTTTGGATATGGCCAAAATAGTAATTCTGTAGTAGATACAACCCAGTGAAAATAATATTTCTAATATATTATATTAATTCAATTCCATAAATTTCAATTGTTTAAGCCTTTTCTAAAAAAAATAATTACAGCTCTAGAACGTTCTGAAATGAATGTTCTGCGGTTTAGTAGTAAAGGGTAAGACATTCAAAGAAGGTACAAATAAAAGAAGCCGAGGTCAATGGATTTTCACTGTAAAATCGAGTGGGCATTAGAGAAAGGTTTTGTTGTGTTGGTTGTTTTTTTTCTCACATATTTGTGTTTCGCTATCTTGGAAGCTATCTGTCAATCTTGTGCATTGTTATTCAAGGTTCTGAAAGCCTTGGAATTCTTTCCTTCTAAACTTCCTCAATTTATCTAATGTTTTCTTTGGTTTTTTTAAAGTGACATAGTAAATCAAAAAACGCAAACCAATTGTTCAAAATAAAGCTATTTTCATTAAATAAAATAAATTATTTTTTAGATTAACCAGTTTTGGTAAATCGATTTTACGAATATTTCATATTAAAATCTAACAAACATCCTCTTGAACGATTATAGTTTTCTGACATGTCCTTTATTTCAAGGCTGCAAATGAAATATACAGATATGAGCATATAAAGATATAGATGCCAACATATGTTACAAAACTTCCGTTCTTTAAGAGACATATTTCTTCCTTTTTTTTTTTTTAATTGGCTAGAATCAGAAGGGATTTCTCATTGAATAGATCTGTTGTTTTTTGTTGATGGTCCAAGTGCTATTATATATCAATATGCTATATGCTCCATACTCACTCGAATCCACTAGTCTCCCAACTTTCTTCCCACTCCTGATAACCCTCCGAGGCCTCTGAACAAAAGATGTTTCTTCCAATGTAAAACTTTTATTGAAGTGCTACTAATAGGTTGTTTCTTTATAATTTCTTTATGTTATTTTAATAATTTGAATAATTGAATAATCGACAGATTTACTGAATGAAATTATTATTAAATATAAATAAAAAATATATCACCTACTAAATGTCATTTATTAAGATCATTTAATAATAATAAATTTTAGAAAAATTATAATATAAATAATATCATTAAAAAAAATAATAATGATAAAATATAATATAGCTGTACAAACATCATTTCATATAGGACGAAATACATCAAATAAATTCTTAAATTAAATGAAGCATCCTTACTGAGCAAAGTAAGGAAAGTTATATAAATAAAAAATAATTACAAAACTGCAAAATGACAATTGAAAAGCATCTAAAACCACTTTACGTAGATGAAACTAATGACAAAATCAAATCTGTAATTCATCAATTCTTAGCTTGGTCAGAATTTTTAAATTGTACTGTTAAAGCCAAAAAATAAATTTATTCTTAATACCCCATGATTTGATGATTTCCCCCTAATATACACATCATTTCTTCTCTATACCCTCCAACACAATCAGAAACCCCATACTTAAGGTGGGATTTACATTTTTCTATATCATTTTATACTTTTTTATCTTTTTATTCAGTCATCATGAGATAAATGATATGAGAAATAAAGTTATAATCATTTTCTTCACTTTTATTGTTCATGATCCTTAAAGTTTTCTTCCATTTTAAAATAAGTTGTTTTATTCTACCTAATCAAAGGAGAGTAGAAGTACAACCAATATAACCTCCACATTCTCAGCAAACGTCCAGTGATTATTTCTTTCACTTCTTGCTAAACATGACTTCTCTGTAAACTTCTTTGTTATAATATAAAATATTTCATATATTCACTGCTCAAAAACTAAAATTGATTAAAAAAATATTCAAAACACTTGTTCAACCTCTAATGATGGGGAACTCCCTTTCTAAAAGTGAATCAGATTACCGAAGGAGCAAGGTCTGGTGTACCATTCCTCAAGGAGAGCCCGGGCCGAATAGTGAGACAATTTATTCCCTACAAGTTCCCTGCCAAGAATGAGGATAAATTCCACGATAAAAGGATTAGTGTCACCAGAACTATCTGAACTAGGAGCCCACGCAACACTTAAGATGGCCGCAATTTATACTGTCCTCTATGGCCTATGATAATGAAGGCTGTTCAACAATAGTGCCTCTTGTATATCTATCTAGAAGGCCCATGAATTATGTATTGTAGACGAATCTCCTGTATAATTATATATAAATCTATTTTTATCACAGCGGCATTACAAATAGATCCCATGATGGTGAAATTATGCGTGTCTGTGACTAAGTTCACAAAAATTCGATGTTGTTTTTAAGTGTTATATTCCTAAGGTTTACTCCTTTACAAGAGCTAAACTATAAGAAATCCATTTTGTAGGAACTAAATAGGTGTGATCATAGACGTACTAATAGGTTGCCCAACATTTGAATTCTGAGTGGGCTTTTCAAAATTTATTATATAGAACCCGCATTAGTTACATCTACGTGCAATAGTAGTCTTTCGACACCTATTGTTTTTTTGTTTCTTATTAATCTATAGTTAAATTACTATCCAAGAATACTAACAATAAATTTGTTTTCCCGCCTTGTGGAATCTTTATTTCGTTTATGTACTTCCTGCATTCCTGACGTTTCTTTCTCTACCATATAATTAATATTCAATCTTCGGTGCTCTAATTATCATACGATTTTCACTTTTTTTCTATACTTCATACTTAGCTGTCGATATGACCAATACTAAAAATTTTAATTAATTCAAAAATGAATATTATCCTTGAATGTTCTCAGTTTCAGTACTTGGGGAGGATGTACTGTTCATTAAAGAACGTTTGTGCCAGGAGGTAATTATATCAGGATCGCCATACTCATCCTGCCATCATACCCACCCTCAACATCAGGAACAATACTCGTCTGATAATACAAAATAAACAGTTTTTTGCTACCACCAGACTCGAACCTGACCCTAGAGTTAAGCTTACCCTACAAACTGAGTCACTTCACCTCATTCACATTATTTTATACCAACGCAACATGATTTAAACAGTTTTTCTTTAGTAGTTGATTAAAATCGTTGTACGATTTTGCAGATAAAATCGTTGTTCGGTAAAAAATAGTTGTAACTATTAAAAAAAAAAAACCAAAAAAAACGTCAAAACAACAGCAGAATATGGTTATTATTCTAGGTTTCTATAACGAAATTTAAGTCGTTTGCAGCTTATTGCACCAGGTACCACTGACTTTTGAGTCATTTTAAAAATTGATTTCGAATCCAAATTTATTTATTCATATTCATATTTTGGAAATTAATATTGGCCAACTATTTAGGGACTTTATTAAAGTTTCTATAAATAATTATAAATGTAACTTTTTGGCTCCAGTAAACCTTTAACAACTGCTTTAAAGAAATTATGTGCTTTTTCATTCAAAAAATGTATTGTATTGCTCGAAAAGGTATCACTTCTCGGTTTGTCGCTTTGTTCTATTCAGGGGAGTTTAATTATTTAGGTAAAAAACAGGTGATACCTCTATTATCATTCTATATCAAATATATAGAATACCTCTTCTGTACCTCAGAACCTGAGGACCGTAAGTCAAAATTTTACAATTTTCAGATTATTGCACCATTGTATTAGAATTATAATAATATTTTCTAAGGGTTGTAAGAAGGGAAGTCCTTACCTATGATTGAGCCGGACAAACGTAAGTCCACTTACATTATTCTCCTGAAAGTTAGCCTAGTGTGACATACGCTCTTTTGGTTCTGAGGTACAGATATTTTCCTATAATTCTAATTATGCGTATTTTATAAAGTTCTGAAGTAACAATATTACTATAAAGAATGATAAAACTGCAGCACTGACTATATTTCCATGATATGTACTACTATAAATCTGTAGTATATGTTACGAGTATATTATGGTAAATTATAGTCGATATAATATAATAGGATATCAACGGATTTTTACTTAAACCATTAAACGCATTGAATATACCTTTTATAACGATCTCAGACTAATAACTTCCCTGGATAGAACATTGCAAAACACGAAGATTGTGGTAATGGAAATATGAACCTGTTATAATTTATCTCTAGCTCGCTTCTGATTGCATATCGATACCTCAAAGTGTTCCGATAGCTAGAAAAGGAAAGAGGAAGAGGACTGTATTAGTCATAGGTTCTGGTTTCACTCGATCTACTTAATTATCGATCGCTATCTCGATTTATAGAAAGTAGTTGCCATATGCTGTACACGAGGAACATAAGATAACCAACAGCCCCCAGCTGTTACTACCAAGAACTTCGGAAACGGTCAATGTATTTTTCTGAGCTAGAGTTCAGGTATTGCACAATGTCCGAACATGAGTCCGTTACTTTCTGTTAGTTAAGCGGTGAACAATGGCGCGGTCTTCCCCTGTCTTCCGCGGTCATTAGCCAAGTCATGATTCCTAAGATAATTAACATAAATACATTCTTGTCTTGAGGAGATATTTGTTAACTCTTCGCCTGACTTCATCCTTCGCTATTAGTCTTATTGCATAATTAACAATAGGGGTAATTATCTACCTCCCTAATGAGGCTAGCATGATTAATTAACCTGAATGGGAACATAAAATAATAGAAGACAGGTAACATAAGGTATACTTCGCGCAGATTCGAGCTGGGAGTCAAGAAAGGATGTGCTTCCTAGAATTCTTTATAACCGTTGTGTAAATCATCTACCAATCTCTAAATACCTAACAACATGATTAAAGAACATATATGGACACATTAAAGGCATCTTAAGACTTGTTAAATGAAGATTGCTACTTTATAAACGAACATCAACATTACAGTAAAAATACCAGTGATTAATATAAGGGACTGAAGAAATATTTCCTTAAACAAGTTAAATGGACAAGGAAATATTTTCTCATTGCTAAAATACCTTTTTCATATGAGTCATTGATGAATAATATACGTTTTGACATAGATATTTATATATAATAAAACATTTTCCAAGCATTATAAACAAATTTATGTACAATTACTTCAAAAACGATAAGAGCGTGCAAACGCTTACCAATCTTCATAACTATTAATCCTTAACTTCAAATGGAAGAAGTTATCCACCGTTAACACCAAAACCTGTTAGGATTTATAGGTTCCATCAAAACACGCACTCATAAAAAATAAACAATGATTTGGTAAAACAAAAATTCGATTTCTCTCTGACTGAGAAAAACAATAGGTCTATAATCTACTACTTTTATATCGACTGCTTCTGATAAGGAAACTGTTTGCTAAGTTTCGATCCCAGCACCACAAACAAAGCCAAAGCGTGTCAATAAAGTCCCAACACTTAAAAAATGTAGACAGAACGTGGCTTTTTTTCATTCAAACTAATATAGCTCCTAAACGGTAGGTCCTAGAAACAAATTTTAAATAACAAAAAATATTTTCTATTAAATTTTTTAACGGGAACCTATCGACATATTTTCTGTCCAAGCAACACCAACAGAGAGTCAAGCTGAAGAGAGTCAAACGTTTTTGAGTATGAAACAAAGTTACACATTTTGAGGGTGAAAAAACCCGTTACGCATGAAAACAATTGACCCTCAGCTAAAAGACTTGTATCCATGTAAAAAAAAAATACAAATCCTTCGGAAAATTGTTGATGTACCATAGTTCAGTTCAAATTAAACTTAACACAATAACATGAATTCGCTCTTTCAAAACTTACATTCAAAATAAATACAATTATTAATAATCTTCCGCCACAATCTATCTCATCCATCTTCTAAGTTGAAGATTGACTTTGACAAAATCTAGGGGATCTTCGTCCTCCTTAATCAAATTTTCATCAAAATCACTACAAAAACAAAAACAAAATTTAATTAACAAATACTAGAAAATAAATTCGTCATATCTGTCGACTATTATAAAAAATTTAAGCTTGTAAAACTATCGTCAAATGTATTTCTTATAGGTACCTGGATGATTCGGTAAACTAATCTAACCTAATAAATAGAGAAATAAAATATAAAAAATTTATAAAAAACAAAAAGAAATGTTTAATTGTGCTTTGAAGAGCAAACAGATCTAATGTTATTGTTGTTGGTGGCATACAGCTTGTAGACCATAAGGCCCCTGTACGTGGACTGTCACCTCAGTTTATTGCTCTTTTACTATCAACTCATTCCGTTCCACATGATACGATTTATTGAATACTAAAAACCGTGTGTAAATCCAATTCACGCATATCGATTCCATTCCTATCTTGAATACAGATTCATTCATTGTATATATGTCTAGCCTCATATATATTCCACATTATAACAAAAAAAAAAATGTAAAAATCATATTTTTTTATTATTTTTTTTTTGTTTATTAAAAACTTTGGCGTTCAATACAACATGAAAAAATAGAAAACACTTGTGAAGTATGTTTCACTCGAGCGATTCCTCAACAATTTTCCATCCTGGGCATTGAAGAAGTGAGTTTATGATCCTTCAGTTCTGCTCTCTCTGGTTTGTTATTCGCACCCTGGGCCAATGTGGTGAGGACTCTTGTTTTATTTCGCTTTCTCCCTAAGTATAACCACGCCTAGCTCATCGTGACTTTCCAATACTTACTTATTGTGCTTGTTTTATTTGGGAAATTTCTACCATACTGTTGCTATATAAAAAACTATGGGAGAATGTATAAGATTTTTTGTTTAACCATCAAATAATACTAGGATCAATCTGCAATATAATTATGTGTATAACATTTTTCCACCACTTTCCACACATCACACATCCAGAATGAAGCAGTCGAAACTCAAAAAATGTTTTTAACATTTAATTTTAAGTTTTAATTATCAACTTATGTTGAAGCTTAATGGCCTCTCACAACAATTGTTGCTAAGTAACTAAATGAATCAGTTATTTTAGCCCGATATTTGAGTGAGGTCTGCATTTTTTTTTTTAGAACTTTATATTTTTTATTCGTACATATCTTGCAATAAAGATAATCACGTAATTGTGTTATGATAAGCATACTGTATGATACAAAAGAAAAATAACGTGTGTGACTCGATTGTCTCTAGGGAAATTACTCACGAGTTTTGTTGGAGAGAGAGAGAGATATGCTTTAAATTATTAAAAATATCAATAAAAAACAAATTGCTGCCCAACTTTATTGGGTTGCTACATACACAGCATACTAATCTAACTAAAGATAAAAATAATTCTAAATATAGATTAACTTTTCTTTGTTTTCCTATTTATATCATTTTATTTTCTCATTTTTATTTAATTTCCCTCATATTATTAAAATGTCTGGTATGTTGGTTTTTTTTTCTTCTCTTTCCCTCTTTCAACAATTAATATTACTACTACTTAACAGAACCACAGTAAATAAATTGGTACACACATATATTCAATAACCATAAATTGTATTAGTCCTTCCTATATAGCATGTATGTGGTGGTAGATTGTGCCCAGAGTCCAATATTATATTTTCGGCCATTTTCGCAATATCCCTCGCCTCCACACCAAGGTCCTCCAAAATAAACGTATTTTGTATTAATGTGTTCTTAAACTGTCATCGTGTAAAGAATGTATGAAGTGTTTTATTACTGATCTTCATTGATGGATACCTTATATGTCATAGTGTATCTTAATAAGTTGGCTTGATGACATCAAGGACGAAATTTGAAATCAATGATTGTATATTTTATTAAATGAAAAAAAAATAATCAAGGAGTTCGATTCTGTTTCTCGGTTGAGTAGCAGTTTTGGAGAACTTTTTTTTAAAAAACACAGTTTTAATCTTTACAAAAAGTTATTTTTAGTTTAAATAAAGTTTTTGTTTTCAAAATATGAGACTCTTCTTCTCTTTTAGAGTAGAACAATTAACCTCTTGTGGACGGACCAGCAATTTTTATATTTATATAAACTTGGGAATTCACCCAGAAGAAATAGATTAAATGGAAAATTTTTGGGTAAGTTGTGGATGTTAATTTGTTGACCTCATGATGATGATATTTCTCTATACCACTGCCCATTGTTTAATTCAAAATAACCTTTAATATTTTTACCATTTTATTTTTTTAAATTTGAATTTTTTTCTATTTAAGTTGAGAAAAGAATTAATTGTAACTATCCAATAAAAAGGAATATCATAGTAACATGATAGGATGCTTTAAAAAAAAAAAAAAATTGGTTTATTGATATTTGTGTTCATATTCAGTGATAAAAAAAATTGTCGATATGGAATATGGATAGTTTTCTTACGATACCGATCCCTATTCACAGGTATGAAAGTTGACTTTTTTTTATTCAAGATCGTACGTCGATAACATTAACTTTATATTTTAAATTCATACTACTTATGATAACCTACTATAAATATTTTTTTCACTATTACATATACGATTTTATTTTTTTAAATCACTTACACTCATTTTTTAATAATTACGACATGCAAGCAGAGCTTTAAGAACTGCGTTATATTTTATACGCTCGAGGTCTTATCTATTAACAATATAAAGATAAGATATTGCGCAAACACACTATGGAACGTACAGTATGGAATATAAAGCTGATCTCAACCATTTGCGTGGGCTAAGCTTCCGGGATCAGAGATTACTCCAAGTTATTGGACAGTGAAGCTCGTGTGGGTTCGTATACTTTAGTCCTTACACAACTCAAAATTAAAACATACAATTTATGATCAAGCTAAAATTTATAATCACTTCACGACAAGCAGGTGGTGAATTAATATATTATTTAATGTTTATCGGATACAGCTTTGCATAATTTGATTAGATGTCGGTAGATTTATTTGAGTTTTGTAATTTCTTCTTTCTTAAAAAAAAATTAAAAAAAAAAAAAAAAAAAAAAAACACTAAATATAATAATAAATAAAACTCTCGGGTTATGTTTTTTTCAGTTTTATTTTACTAATTGTAAGACTAATAAATTTAAACAAAATTAATAAACCTGATGTACTATATTTTAAGAAACTTTTTATCTTTCTCTAAATATTGGTGACTTAATGGACTTCACTAAGGTAGTAATCCCGAAAAAGAAATATCCTTTTCTTTTTGAAAAATTATAAAACATTTTTTAATTCTCTTCTGAAAAAATGATTTTTTTTAATTTAACCTCAGCCTACTGAACTACGCGACGACCTAGCTTTTAGGAGCTATATTGGTTTCAATGAAAAAAGTCATGCTGTGACGTTTTTTTCACTCTTAAATGTGTAACTTCTTTTCACCTTCAAAAACGTAATATTTTGACACGCTGTAGCTCTGTTGGTGTTGCTCGGATCAAAAGTTTTGATGACGGTTCTCCAATTGGACATTTAACGAAAAATATTTTTGTAGCAACATTTGTCCCTAGGAACAACCGTTGAGGAGCTAAAATGGTTTGAATGAAAAAAAGTCACATTTTCCCTACATTTTTTAAGTGTTTGGGTTTTTCAGACAATGCTCTGTTGGTGTTTGCTGTTTATGCCGAAAGCAGTAGGTATAAAAAGCCGTAGATTACAGATAAAAAAGAGAGAGAGAGAGAGAAAATTAAATAAAAAATAAAAAAAAAAGAGGAAGAGAGAAAATGAAGAAATTAAAAAAAAAAAAAAGAGGAAGATAGAAAATGAAGAAATTAAAAAAAAAAAATAATAATAAGAATAAATATAAACAAGTAGAGGTAGAATTATAGACCAACTGTTCAATAATTTAGCTCTATATAATCAACATGATCCACAAATGCATCAAATTCATCGAAACATTTGTCTACGAGGTCCTTCTTTGAAGGATAACCTTTGAATTATGTTATTTTATTATTGTTAATACTGAAAAAACATTCCTGAACATTTATTTAAATATTATTGGAACAATATTAATGTACACAAAGATAATGCAGCTAACAACTTCCGCGAGGGCGAACGCTGGTATCAGTTAGCTGGGGTGAAGGTTGGGGTCAGGATCCTTCCTACTTTCCTCAGTTCTTCCGTCGACCAAACCCAACTCCAACCTTGTTCCCTATTATATGTTAAAACCTATAGGCATATATTATATATTATTACAATATTATATTGTTTATGAAGGTTTTATTAATTATGATTATTGTTTACGAGTTTCTACAGTTAATTACTTGAACTTTCAGTGGTATTAACTATCTTTTTTGATGTCGGAACAATGATCTCTCAGGTCAGTTAGAATGCTTAAAAAAAAAGTTTCAATAATCTTAAGATTTTGAGTATTTTTCTGGTATTCCAGATATCTTTTTAATACTGTCTCACTCACATTGTCAGGCAGAAATTGTTTTACCTGAGGTACGCCTGATGATATAGAAGGATCAATGCAATGAATTAATTGCCACTTCTATTCGGATTATTATATTTGTAAAATAGTTTCGAACGTTAAACATTATTCTTCAGTTCTAAAACATACATTTTCAAAACATCGTCACTTATAAATTTTTTTAAAAAATGAAATCAAATATATTGGTACTTACTTAAGGAGGAAAACGGACTTCAGAAAAATATCAAGAGTTGGAGAGGAGGTGAAAAGGGTCGGGCAGCTTTACTTTTGGGTTTACTGTTTGTTTTTTTTCCGCTTCTATTGCAAACAAATTTAAAATGGTACTATTAGAAATATATATTCGGTCATTTAAACAAAAATCTGGATTGGTTTTGAACGATTTTATTATTTCTAATAATTCATTAATATTTAATTTTAGGCTGTTTTTCACTTTATGTAATATTTTTAAATAACTAAATCATCTTCTATCAAATTTTCTGAACCCACTCTTGATTTTTTTTTATCAATAGAATGATGTAATGAATATGCCGAATTAATATCCGCGTATCTTCAAAAAGATTCCAGCATTTTGTTTGGATCTTATGCAACATGATCAACACAGCGTCTTTGATATTTGCATTTCTATTAGCAATAAATATTCGAATCAATTAAAATGTCTATGATTATGACATTTCGAAATGAATTTTCCTTCTATATTTAGTCTATTGCTTACATATTGGACAATAATGAGAATTTATCTTGATCTCAACTTGTGCAATAGAAGACGAAACACTGTAAAAGATAATTATTTGTTTAATTTCACTTTGTTTTCTTGTTTTTTTATATTTAATAATTTAATATTTCACTTTTTTTTCTCTCTTTGTACTTTAATTCAGTTACGTTTTAGATAATAAATGAGTAAAACATTTTAAATTGAATTTTTTTTTTTTTTTATTTCATTTCATTATTATTAGATGATGGTGGATCTTCTTTTCTCGAAGGAATACACTTTATTTATTAATTAATTTCAAAATTTCAATTTATGTAAAGCCGTAATAAATATCGAGTAAGAAAGTGTATGACCGATGGATTGATGCATTAGTGTAAAGGGACGTAAGCAAATACTCTAGTTGTAGATTATATATTCAAAAGTAAAATAGAAATATATTTGTAAATATATAGATATATATATTGGTGAGGCTTCTAGTAGAAGAAACTGGCCAAAGGAAAGTTGGTTTCTCTAGGAGGATTTTCTCAAACTCAATAGCAAAGTTTTTCATGTTTTTGTGAATTTTACCACCGTAGCGAATCGTTTAATAGGATTATCAACTTGGAGACGTGCCCCGACGTATCATAACGTTCTTAGAATCAATGATATTAACTATAAAAAGTTATAATAGTTTATGAAGTTAATAGAATTTTCTTATATTGCAGGTACCTCGGAGGCAGTGCACGCCGCGACGTCGGACCTGTCTGATGTAAGTGAACAAAAATATATTTAATGATATATTTCTTTATAATTTAATTAATATAATCGAAAATATATAGGTACTAAGCCAATTTGAAAACATTTATGGAGATTAAATGTTTTGGTATAGTTTATGTAGATTACTACTTTCTGCTACTAGTAAACATATCAGAAGACATTGAAAACGAACTAATCCTAACAAATAATATATGAGAATAAATACTGAGACGTGAAAGAAGAAAGGAGAAGGATAGTAACCCGAAACATTTCTTTCCATAGGTGAATCGTTTTCAACGGAAGGAGATATAGCATCCAATTTCTTCTTATATAACTTTTATATAGCATGTATATTATTATGTTTCTAATATCATGTAACTAAGCCAGCATATAAGGTTTTATTTTTACATTCTAAGAAGAATATATTGAGAAGTCGACTTAACTAACTAGTAGCAGAGATTTGGTGCAAAGATGCTAGTGCACGCACCAAAACGACTGGAAAATACTTGTGTCAGATCTGCCAGGATATAACGATTTTTTACTACCTAAGGATGTTGGGCCACACCTTCCCGACAAACTGATTTTTGTAGTTGGATAAATTATTTTGTTTTATTAAAAAAACACTCTCTTTTACCGTTTAATATTTTTCACTAGACTGTTACCCTTCTCGTTAACTAATTTGGATTTTGGCTGTTTTTTCCTGTTCTAACATAATTTTCATTAAAATATTAGTATTTCATTTTAATTATTTTGTCGGAAAGGATATCATTCGGCCTTCAGAAATCCTGGCAGATCTAAAACAAATATTCTTCCATGTCCATAACAGGATTAAACCGGAAGGGAGAATCCTCTTCTTTTGAAAATAATTTAAAGCAGTTTTCAGGACAACAGTACAACAATTTGTAAGGAAGGGGAAACCGAATATCGGTCGTACAAAATCGTTTGATCGGGAAGATCTGAAACTAGTATTTTTCATATAATGTCTTTCTTATTTTTCGAGTCTTTCATTTTATATTAAAATTTGCACCCAAATCATCGATTCGTCGAATTTAAGCCCAAGATAAATATCGTATAGTGTTCGTTTAAGAAATGTGTTTACTAGTGATACAAACAAGATTCATCGAAGATTAAACGTTTAATGTTTTAATTTTTCTCAGGGATTAATTAAAAGAAAAGAAATTAAATATCTTGCTGACTGGAAAAACAATAAATCATGGATATGTCTATCCATTTATATAGAATAGGTTCATCTCCTGGACTTTTGAACTCATCAGTCTTGGTATTACATTCAATTATTTTTTAGTTTCCTTTTTCGTTCAAACCAATATAGCTCCTAAACGGTTAGTCCTTTGCGACAAATATAAATAACAAAAAATATTCTCCATTAAATATCTGATAAGGAAACTGTATATATGTGTGTATATATATATGTATATATGTATATCTCTCTTCGAAGTGAAAAAGTGATGTGATGAGATTTGTTGAGGTTTTATCTTATTCTCCATCGTTTGCACCAGTTGTTTAATGTGTGTAGGTTATATTTTAGTCTGAGAAGCTTGCGTGGGATCTCGGTGTCTTGTATTAATATCGTCTGCTTGGAGGTAAAAGTTATTAAGTAAGAAAATAAATGTTTTTCTGTTTCATTATTCAAACGGGAATATGCTCATTAAAAATTTCTCAGATAGTTATATAGTCAATTTTCTCATTTTATAATGTACATATATAGCATTTAATATTCACTTGGAGGCTTTTTATATTGTACTTATTGGAAATGATAGTATTAACACATAATGACTTTTTGTCGAATTTGGAAAAAATCGGACTTAGTAACTTTTATCTGGCAGATCTGAAAAACAGTATATGCATATACATCTTTCTATCTAAATTTTATTTATACATAATGTATGTAGTTGTCATATAAAAGAGATTACTATCCCTATATAACCCTGAAGTTATGTACATGTTAAGTATAATAAGTTTACTTTAGCGTTGAGCAAAATCCAAAGTCTATAGAGGCTGCTCGGAAACACAATGACTCCTTTTCATTGTATAACAACGAGCCTATATTGCATTACTGTTGTCCTCAGAGGTCCTTTTTAAAGGAAAAAATGTGACACGTAAACTGGCCCAGAGGTGATCTTTAAGATTCTTTGAGTCCATTGAGCGGGCTGTGGACGTGCCTTCAACACAAAGGGTGCCACCTCGATAATCTGTGTCAGATCACGCTTTTCTCACTGCTTTGATAGTCTTACATACTTTTCATTCATAAAAAAAAAAAAAAAATATTACACGCATATTGTACCGAAGATAGTTATATAATTTTGAAAAGGAATCATGATACTAGTCCGTATACCACTTCTACATGATAGGTCTATTCCACACAGTATTCTTTAAATATTATTAATACATTTTATTTGTTTCTTTAATATTATTTAATTATCATTTTTTAACTTCTTTTCGTAACTGTCTCCTAAAATGAGGGTACCGCTAAGAAATTTTAACAGGAGGTTCATCAGGCCGTTAAATAATTTTATATAAAGAAAAAAAAGTAAACCCTCAATCAAAGGCGAAGACATTTATTCTCATTTTTCTCAAAACGGTCACAGCTACAGCTTTACCCACACTTCCACTTTCTTACTGAAACCATTTTACACATTCACATCATAAATATACAAAACAGCTAAACACTATAGTATGTAAATAGACACATATTCACAATACCAAATTCGTCTGGCAAAAACATTCAGGACTATCTCGAAAGCTCTCGTACGATGGCAATATAACTCTACATACTAACCTGTCAATGAATAAATACGGTCTCTTCAAGAATGGTGTCAAAAATGGAAAATCAAAATAAATCCAAACAAATCTCATCAGATAACATTTACTCTTCGTCTTAAACCTACGACTTTCTGTCCTAGAGTATCCTTTAATAACATTCCACTGAGCCTTGTTGAATATATTCGCTATCTAGGACTCCCACTAGACAAACTTTTTACTAGGAATGCACGTACAAGACTAAAAAGACAGGAACCTTGATCATCGTCTTCAACTTCTTCAACATCTACTAGACAAACGTTCAAAACTTTCGATTTACTACAAAACACTCATATGCATGACAGTTATCAGACCTATTTGGACATACGAAGTTGAACTTTGGGGCTACGCTGAACCATTTAATTCATCTCGTATCCAATCCTTGCAATCCATAGCCCTTCGAAAAATCCTTAATGTTCCTTATGTTGCTGATTTAGCCCAAACCAGAAACCTATCCTTCATAGTAAGCTCCATAACTATTCAAATCCACTTGTCTTCCACATTGCCTCACACTCTATCCCCGATAATCCTCCGAGGCGTCTGAAAAGAAGATGGCATGGGACCTTCTAATCTAAAACTTTTATTGAAGTGCTAGTAGTTCTTCACAGGTTATTTACACATCATTTTAATCACTATCCTCAAATTTACTTGTTGTATATTGTGTACAGTTGTAACTTAATAGTTAAAAATTTAAATTAAATTAAATTTTATGTATCTAACAAATTGCTAATGATTTGACATTTTTTGTGTGTTCTTAGAACTAAAAATTCATCAATCCTAATTGTATTAATACTTATATACCATCATGCGTACCTCAAGTGATTAAAGCCTAATAATATTGTAATACTTACATAGGGAATATAAAAGAAATGGGTTATCCCATCAGCTGATGTCATAATGAAAGATTTAAAAACGCCGATTCCCGAATCTTGAACCACAAAAACATTAATGGTGTTCTACAATGTAGATTTATTTCTTATCTTAATTCTGTGAGTATTTACTGTTAATTGGACACCCTGAATATAACTAATTATAATTTATCGATTATTTATTGTAACTCATAACTCTGAATTTTCAAAGATTATTTTCATTATTCCGATAAAAAAAAAATGTAATTTAGCGAGGAACATGATGCCCGTTGCCTATATATTCTCCACACCATTCCATGAAAATAAGGCATTTTATTCAAAAATAATTATCTATTTAGTTTCACAACATTATTATCAAGCTTATGCCCTTGTGCTATAATAGGAAAAAAAAAAAAAAGTGGATGTAATAGATATTCTTAATTGAACATTTAAATATGAGTCGGTTTCCGAAATAAAATCTTGATTCCTAGAAAGATAGGCCCTGACTGCTGAGATATTTCCATTTTTAGATGTCGTAAATTAAGCCGAATGACTCAAAGCACAGTTTCAAAGATGGCTATCAGAATACAATTACAACATATTGCGAAGCGAATATTTCAGCCGCGGTTCTATTACTAAACGCCAAAAATTCAAATTTCAAAACTTACGTTCTGATCTAGGGCAACATTCTAATTTTTAAAAGAACTTTAACAATGTTATAGCCGAATATTATTTTCTCCATGAATTTTTTAGACTAAACATACACTGCCGGTCAAAAGTTTGAGACCACCCTGAAACGATACCAGTAAATTTAAAAGTTTGATGTTAGGTGAAAAATAAATGGATTTAAATAAAATTAAACGCATTTATTTAGTTTATACCAAGATCTTTAAAGTTCATCTACCTTTAAGAGAAGAAATTAAAATTAAGTTTTCAATACATAATTTAAAACAAACTGTATTTTCCATATTAATTCCAACAATTTCGTTTGCCGACAGAATAACCTTGGATTAAAAAATTTGAAATTTGAATTAAAAATTGAGAAACGAAAATCTCCCATTCATATTAAATGAAGGCAGCGGGAATTTTTGTTGAGCCATTTCAAATTTAATTAGATATTTATGAACTAAGTTCCTTTTTTTCCTGAGTGGAATAGCTCGTAATTGATTTATTACGGAGAAAATCTCAAAAGTGAAACAAAGTGTTTTTACTTATAAATAAAAACATCAACATAAAATTAGATAGAAAAAGAGAGGCGGAACGATATAAAAGATATTAAACTTTTAAATTTACATACTTTGGCTCAGGGTGGTCTCAAACTTTTGACCGGCAGTGTAATTGATAAGATGAGCAATTAAGGAACTGAAGTGAAATATTAAGTTATATAAACTAAAATTATTGCATATGTTATATTCATATTTATTACATATGTTTTATAGCCGAATTGTTTCACGTTATCACTGAAATAGTTTTTTATACAGTTCCTGTTTTACTCAGGTTTCGAATTCACTCTCAAATTTTTTTAATATATTTTTAAACTAATGAAATCACTATTTTATGACGGCGTCGTACTAAAAATTTACATACATTTATTTTTTTCTGGATAAGGTACGCATTAGATTGGGAACTAGGTTTATTTTTTTTTATTTTATATTTTGTTGATATGAATTAAATTCCTTCGAAACGGATATTTTAGGTGCCTAAATATGAATAATAAGGCAGGGTTGGCCAACACGTAACCAACAACCCTTTTAGCCGCAACCAACATACTGGATTTTTTTAATACAGTTTTACACAGGAATTTTTGTTTAACGCACAAATTTAATAACACCTTCTCCTTTACATTCCTTTTGATCTTTATTTCATGACGGTGTCTGTTTAAATGTGTGTTTGAGGGGATAAAATAGAAAGGCCCGCAAACGAAAAAGGTTGGCCACCTTGATTCATTATCGATGTATAACAAACGACGTAAATGGAATGACCTATACCTATGCTAGGCATATATTTTTCAAATGTTATTATATACTTATGTACATAGAAAATCAGAGTTACAAGTTTGAAATTATAAGAAGTAAACGTAGCCATTTTAATTTTTTATTTCACTCCCAAAAAGTAGGCTGAGAAATTTTCTTTTGGAAATTAGAAGCTCATTTTCGCAATTTTAGATGTCAGCCTACACTAGCATCCGTACAGCAGTACGGGATCCACCAAGGTTTTATGTCTGTGTTCTTAAAGAGTAGTCGCCCGCCCAACTGTTTCTAATCTCATCATCTTCTTTCGGGTTCTTATTTTCGTTGGAGTCCCTTTACTCATACTTTCACCTAGCTTAGGAAATCGGACTGTTTAATTAAAATTCCACGTCTACTGGCTGGTCCCATAATGCTCTGAAAATATCATTAATTTACCAAAGGGAGCGTACCTCGATGTCGATAACTTACATATTAGCCAACAATTGAATAAACCTGATAAAAATATTTCGTCATCGAATGTTTGAGATCGAAAAATTGTAGGAATAACAGAAACGACATACTAACCAGGAACTATACATCGCCATTGAAGAGGGTAATGTTAGAGCAATGAAGTTAACGCATTTGATGTATGCAAGATATATAGAAAGGATGGCTGATGGTGAAATTCCTAGGATCCTGTTGACACTGTTGGAGTAAAGGAAAACCTAGGTGGTCGAATCGAGTGGCGGAAGATGCTAGAAACATTGTGGGTATAAGGAACTACCATAGTTGGCGTCGCACAGGACCATGGCAATCAAAGGAAGTGGTTGGACTTGGAATAGACCAATAAACTCGTTATAAAGCTCAAAAAAAAAAAAAAAAAGACCGGGAAGATCGAGATTCTTCCCCTAGTAATAAAGAAATACATTCTAACCTGGATTCGAATCGACGCCGCAGTTGTAACAAAATAGCTATACATACTCGGACATAAGACACTAAAACATGGCCATTTCCTAAAAATCCTTTTTTTTTATTATTTTGTTACAAATTACACTAAGATAATATTCTACTCCATTCTTAGCATTTTTGCTGTCATTTTTAAAAATCATAATTACCAGGATCATTTTTTTGCGTGATAATTGGGGGAAAGTTAACCCTCTCGTGTTCAGGACTTTCCCTTCAATTTTTGAGTTTGAAAATAAAAGTATTAATTTTATGTTGATCCATATTCGTGTAAATATTTAAGAACTGCAACAAAAATAAAATCAAAACATTAAAAAATACTGAAAGAATAAATCCTTAAATTGTATTATATGTACTCCATCCCCTTCTCGCATCTACTTGTATCCCAACTTGCTTTGAACTTGATTCCCGATAACCCTACGAGGCATATGAAAAGAAAATGGTCAAGAGGTTTTCTAGGTGGCAAGGCACAATCCCCTTAGCGGACGTACTCGCCGAGGGAAGGGGTTCAGACCTTACGGACTGACCCGATGACCACCATAGCCGGCAGATTGTTCTCGACACGTAGAGGGAGTACCTTCAGTGGACCAAGGACCCTCCAGAGAGAGATGGCACAGTAGAAGTACATCTTAAAATGCCGAAAGGCAAAAAAAGATCATCCTTTCCCCTAATATTTCCTAGACTGAATAAAATAATAAATAAAATCGGAGGTTTAAAAAATAAATAAATAAATAAAATAATAATAATAATGAGTAGTTCTTTACTAGTTATTGATTGTAATAATATTCCGAACATTTACTTGTTTTATATATTGTATAGAGTTGTAAATATCAATAAATAATTAATTAAAAAAAATTATTAAGAACTATATGAGGTATTATTCTGCAATTTCGCTGTAATCCTGTTCGCCATCGCAGAGCGTACCATTGACCTAGGGCTGTCCTCGCCCGGGAAGCAAACAATTGGACCTCTCTCTTGTTCCCGAAGGACTCTTGTTTAATTTATGCTTGCCTTTATTACCGCCTCAGGGATTCCATTCATTGCAGGATCTGGTTCCATGGAAACACCTTCATCCGAGCTATAGTGTCCCAACAATCAACGTCTTAACAATGTCCTCAACTTATAGAATTTTTTGTAATTTAAAAAAAAGAAGTGAGGTAATCGGTTTGTGTTTAATATTATTAATATTCTTTGTACCTAGCTGAAGAAATAATATAAACTATTTACTTCTTCATCTAAATGATACCAAGAATTAATTAGACTGTGGACAAATGGCCAAGGACTGAGGAAGAAAAGCAGTCATAACTGGCAATCAAAAGTTTTTAAAATCAGTCATGCACTTCTCTACAAACTAAGTTATAGTAATTTATAGTGGAAAGTGGATGTTTTTTCATATACATTACAAGTAAATATTATGTAAATATTTTTTAAAGTTATATAATTATATATATTTTTAATCCACATGTAAAAACATACATAGTTTCCGTATATTCTTCTCTACAATGAGTAAATATATATTCAATTTCGAAAAATAAACAAAACACTTTCGATTTTAAGATTAAAATGGCTCAATAAAAATATACTGTTTTTTTTTTTTTGTTTTTTTTTATTTTTTTTTACATTTTAAAGAAGATACAATTACGCTTCAAATCTAATTTTCTTTTTTGAAATCCGTTTTTCCTTTATTTCTGTGAGCAGATCAACATTTAAAAAGCAAACATTCAAAATCAAAAAGACATAGATGATATAGGTAGACTCTTAAGGTATCTGTGTAAATCTTAATACTTGGGTTTTCTCAAATCTTTGTTCAAATTAGAGCTTTTAAATATATATTAAACTTCTAACTTTACCGATGTTCGAATTATAGTAGGCACATTCATTCGACCGATTGTTTGTATATAAGCACAAACACATACACACACATATACAGGGTGAGTATCTTTTTTTTTTTTTAATAGGAGTTTTCCACTAATGTAAAAAGGAAAAAGGCCTGTTCCTCTGTTAGCCATGTCCCAAACTTTCTTCAACTCCGTCTCTCCACCTCAATCTTCCATCCACTTCCATGTCCAGGTAATCTTCCTGGAGGCATTCTTCTCACATGCCCGAACCAGCTGAGTCTTTTTTCCTCAATGGTCGATAGGATATTCCTATTTATCCCCATCATTTCTCGGATATCTTCGTTTCTAAAAAAAAAAAATTGAGTGAAACTAAATCAAAAATGTAGCAAAATGCCGCAGACCTCACTTTTCTATTCCAATCCGTGGCGGATATACGATAAATCAAATGCCTTCCCCTGTAAAAACAGACTGCCCATAAAATTCACCTCAAAAAGTAGTATTCTTCTACACAATCTGCATTCAGAAGCTAAAGGCAAAATTGAGGTCTATGTTCATTATCATTGGGTTTTAAACCTTACATTGAAAATCTTAATAATAATCATAAATAAATAAATGTAATAACATAAGATCCTCTAATTTGGTGTCGCTTTATTGACAGTTTTCCTTTATTTTCTATTAAACAATAATTTTTTTCTTTGCTTTTTATTCCAATGAAGAGTTTATTATGTTTAAAATGTACATCCTCATTAAGGGATTGTCATGTTTTATTTACACATGTAACTGACTTGTATGCCAAATGAGAACACCATGTTTGTTCGGTTTCAAAAGTAAATTTCCCCATGAAATTGAAACAAAATGATAACGTTTAACATATCATTCGAAAGCTTATTAAATTTTCAAGTATTTGTTAGATTTGACGTTTTGTGGATAGTTTTTCCGAAAAACGGTGAGCGTTGAAGTAATGTAAGACATTGTGACTTTCCCAAATAAGGTGAAGATCAAGCTGTTCTTTAGATACCAAGTTTGTAAAATTCAAGGTTACAGGTACTCAGCTATGATAATGCTAAATCCGATAATGTGGTCAAAACTTGAAAAATATTGAAACAAAGTTATTACAGCTTTTATGGAAAAAAACGTGGTATCCTCGAAAAAGTCTTTGATTTATTGTATATCTGCGATGGATTGGAATAGAAAAGTGAGGTCTGCGGCATTTTGCTACATTTTGATCTAGTTTCACTCAATTTTTTTTTTTACACTAAGAGATACTCACCCTGTATAAAAGTATATCTAGATTTTCATTTTGAGAATCAATGCTTCTAATTTGATGCCTCGGACCCGATCGGTATAACTGTCATAAGCGATAGTTTTGTGATGCCTAATAATTTAATTATTGTAGATAGATTATTCTTCCTATTAATATTCGCTATTGGAAAATCAAAATGTAGGATTACGATTTCGAACTACAAAAGTTGAAGCACTAAAAGCATTAAAAATATGGTATAATTGGTTTATAGTCTCATTACAAGGAGGCCTTTGCAGAATGCTACAGAAACGCTCTAGACATTGCCAGTTCAAACAATATGCCCATCAAATTCAATGAGTATTGAGTAGTTTTCGAATATATGATCCTACATATTTGTTATCGAGTCCTAATATTCAGGGCATCCAGGAGCACTACCTCTACTGCACTAAATACTATTGATGGATATCAATAGTGTTTAGTATATGGTGTGTATAACATTTGCAATTCCTGAAGAAACAAATTAAACAAGAACGTTTCAAAATATTTATCTCTTTATTTATGTATTTGTAGACCTTTGTAGATTTTTTTTTTTTACATCGAATTTTAATAAAATAGACACATTATATGTTGCAGACAATCAATGTTACTTAAATTTTACTTATTTATATCTTGATTTATTTTTTAAAAAATATATCTAGGTTTTTAGTGGTGAATCATATCGATGTCAAGAATAGACGTATTTTGGTACCGGAACTAAAATACATTGTATATTTATTTATGTATGTATATATTAATTAGTGATACAGACTAATTGGTTGTTACTCTATTGATTATCTTCAATATAATTATAAAATTATGTTGAAACATAAAATAAAGTAAGAAGCCTTTAATTGTTTCGATTGGGAAGAATTCTACATATTTGAATCATTCATGTTCAACTATTCTTATAGATTAATTTTTATAAAAGTACTCACTCGTTTAAATTTTTTAAAATAATATCTGTGCCTTTCATACTCAGCTAACGAAAAACTTTTCAAAACCCTCTCGGATCCAGTGGCACAATCGTTGTTGAAACTCTGCCACGGACCTTTAGTTCTGTTGATATCTGATACAACAGACAAACAATCCCTTAGTCACACCTATCATTAATCTATTCATTAGCCAATCTATCATAAATTTCCGATCATTATACCATGTTATATCTTCTACAACACCCCTACCCTACCATTAGCCTGTATATAGTGCGCCATCTAGATTCGATCACTTTCACCGATCGCCGCAACAAATCTGTTTTTTTTTTTTCATTTCTCCTTGTCATTATAATTCAAGATTATATCTTCCTCGCGTAAGACAGGGTACGACCTGAAAGGAGATTAGAAGTTGCCCCATAGAATTTCCAAAAGTGAGTCATACGATGGAAGGCTTCGTGCGAATGATTGCGATTCGCAGCTGTCACGTCCTTATCGCCCGCAGGCTACGCAACCTCTCCTCCTTATATAATTAATTGTAACCTACGGAGTTATCGATGTTCAGTGGAATCGATTATTATATGAAATATGAACTGCGTGTGGCTAGATCGTGTACCCAAGTTGCTAGGAACCCATAATAAATAAGAATAAATAAAAAAAAAGGCTTACAGAACATGTAGGTTCGATGCTGACCCCATCAACTTCTGACCACAAACCTCCTTCCAACCACACCCCAAAATCCAAATCCCCAAGATTAGCCCTGATACAATCCTCCCATCTACGTCTCGATCTTTCCCTCGAGCCTTTATCCGACGGATTTGGCCACTATTGAATCCAACGACTATACGTGCACATTTTAACCGTCGTACTGCTGTTACCTGAACTACTCACCGGATAAATAACCTACACTTCCACTTTGAGAATCCTTCCAAATTCCCCTAATATCTTTATAAAAGTTTAGCTTGTTTATTTTAATGGTAGAGAAAACATTATCATTTGAGGATTTTTTATTTTCATTTTTATTTTTCATCATCATTTTTTGTTTTTTTTTCATCCTTTACTCGATGTAACATCAGGAATCTATTATTTAGTCAATTTCTTACATAATTTTCATGTATGTAGGTAGTGTGTATGTGTTTATATATGTGCCAAATATTTTATACGCAGCTCTTTATATTTTATCTAAAAACTTAGGCTAACGTTGTTCTTCACTTAATGTAAACTGCCACTTTGACATCCATAGAGAACTTTTAAAAAACGTTCTAACGTTGTTCTTCACTTAATGTAGGATACATAGTCTTGTATATCCTTGTAATATTTTTTTTTGAATTTCTAGAGAGAGTCATTCCGATTGAAATCAACACTCTAAAATAAAAAAAAAAATATTTAACTATGAACCCATTAGCCTCCTATTTTGAAATTTCGAGAATCACTTACCAAAAGTAAGATATATTTTTAGGAATTAAAAAAAAAAAAATTCAAAAACGCCACTTTTTGAGAAAATCCAAATCCAAATTTTGAATTAAGTCTACAAAAACTTTCTAGTATGATCTGTTGTACATCAACAAAAAGAGTTTTTAAAACTGATTAAAATGACACCATTCCCAGCTCTGTAGCTCAATTAGGAGAAAAACTATGTCGATTACGAAGTTTTCCGTGGATTTAGGCATTCTTTACATAGCCCTAATATTGAAACCGTTTGAGATATTTGGAAAAAAAAAAAATGGCATTTTTTTTAATCTCTAAGGCAACCTTCATATCAAATTTCAGTAAATTCTTAGTTGGTCTACCCTTTGTTGATTAAATATGGAATACTCAAGAGTAGACGCGAACTGAGTTGTTTAGCAACCGAGAAGTAGCTGGCGTTTCCAACTTAAAATATATATAATATATATATATATATATATATATATATATATATATATATATATATATATATATATATATATATGCTTAGTAAGGTTCTTGAGGTTCAGCCAATAAATAAAAACAACTATTTTGGCGACGTTTCGAGACTATGTTATTCTCATAATCATGCCCTACAGTGAAAAAACGGGTTACAATAAAATTATAAAAGTTATTTCAAAACATAAAGTTAGCTACAATACAAGTATATAACAACATGTGTTAGAATAATAAAAATATATGTAATTACAGAATATAGAGGAGTATGAAGCTACTTACAATGTTTACTGGTGGTAACATTGTAAGTAGCTTCATATTCCTCTATATTCTGTAATTATATATATTTTTATTATTCTAACACATGTTGTTCTGTAGCTACTTACATATACATGTATTGTAGCTAACTTTATGTTTTGAAATAACTTGTATAACTTATATAAGTTTATTGTAAACTGTTTTTTCACTGTAGGGCATGATTATGAGAACAACATAGTCTCGAAACGTCGCCAAAATAGTTGTTTTTATTTATTGGCTGAACCTCAAGAACCTTACTAAACATTTAATAGTAACATTCAAGAAAATTATCCATATATATATATGAATATATAATTATTGTATTCACTATTTTTATTTTTTTGTTGTCAAAGTGTGTGCATAGTGAGAAATGAAATTTAAATTCTTAACAATATCTTTAGAAACACTAACTCAGTGAGACGCTGAAAAAAAAATGTTGACGATGCTTGACTATTTCAAAACGATTTCAGAACAATGCTAAAAATCAAAAAAATAAATCCAAGTTACAGGAGGTCACTGGGTTGATGGTGACCACGTAATAACGGTGTGACAGTAACGGGCAGTAACAACTGCTGGGTATCACATAACAGTTTTGAAACTGTGACTTCATACTCTCTGCGTTCCTCGCCCGGATCTGTTTTATGAGTCTAATGTATCAATGCAATAGTTTTTTTGTAGAACCTAGTTGCAAAAATAACTGCGCGGCTAATGCGGGAATGTTGTTCATGTTTTTAGAATTTACTGCAGTAGCTTTCTCTGGTTTCTTCTACAACTAATTAATTACATTTAATTAAGTAATGATTCAACTAACCTAAAGTATTTTTATGTTTAAGATGGGGGTTTTCAAATACTTTTTCTTTTTTCAAAATACTTTCTCTGGTTCTTCCACAACTAATTAATTACATTTAATTAACGAATGATTTCACTAACCTAAATTTTATTTATAAGATAAAAAATTTCAAATACTTTATTTTTATTTTTTAGGGAACTGCTTTTGAGAGTATATTTGACTGTCTGCTTTATTCGTGGGAAATAAATAATACGGATGTTAATGAATCTATTCAATAAGTACGAGGAAACATATAACCTCTTACTAAAATAATAAAAAAAAAAAAATATATATATATATATATATATATATATATAGATATATATATTCTTCCTAGAGAATCCCGAAGTATGGCCCTCCATAAATCGACAGCCAATTGAAAAGGGTTATTTTATTATTATATTTTTATCATTATTTTTATTTTATTATTATTTTTTATTTTTTTGGAACTGAAATCCCCCTTCTTTTTTATTCTATTCTGTATCTCATACGCATAAGGATTATACAGTTGGCCGAAACATCGGCACTATAAACTATTAACTTACAATGTTTCTATTGACCGCACTTTCAACTTCTCTGATATTTATATATGGTCAACCAACATAGACTTTTAAACTAATATTTAAAAAACAAAAAACCTTTTGCAATGTAATTATTTTCCATTCAATTATTTGAAATTTTCAAGAAACACGGCTTTTTTATTTATTTTTTGTAAATTTTAATGGTATAGTATTGTAGTATTAATAATCGATAGCTTTTGCTTAAATGTCTACCTCTTATAATGTGCTGAAGAAAAATTGAAAAAATTGAATGGCGACTCTCCTATTCTGAGTATTGTAATAAATCATATACACATTACAAATCACAAAACTTTTTTCTCTCTAGTAATTAAGGTTAGAAAGAACTTCGTCCAAGCACGTAGCCAGGAAGAAGGAAGACTTGGACCACCGAAAGTAATAGGGTGTGACGTCTTGCTGGAGTTGTACCCAGCCTGTGGGTATTGTGGCCAACTGTATTCATTGTTGGGGCTACTTCAGTTTTCGTTGAGTGCAGATATTGGAAACATTCTTTGTATAGTAAAAACAATTTATTTTTGATCGGTAAACTGCGTTAAGAATTAAATTAATTGCGTTTAGGAATTAAATAGAAAGAAGGAATTCATTTAAAATCATATGAAATCATCAATTCATAATTTATACATAAATAGCATAACCATTTAAGGAAGACATGATGCCTTCCAGGATGTTTATTTATTAATATCAAACTATAAAGTTAATAAAGAGTTTCATAATTCCAAGAAGGGGAATGTGTAGCTGAGCAGTCTTGAATATGGTTGGAACTGCATCAGCAAATTAAGTTAGGCATTTTTACTTCGAAATTTAATAGTAAAATCACATGAGAATCCGCCGTCTTTTGTCAAATAAAAAAATATATTTTTAAAAATCTTTTTCTTTTTTTCTTATTATGTTTATATAACCAAATTATAACCTGTCGCTACTGTACCAACTAATTCTGCCATGTAATACATACCCTCCCCTTATTTAAAAAAAAATTGCAAAATGAAGAAAAATCAGTTAGATTTAAAGAAATATTATAATTCAATTGAAAAAAATATAGTACAGTTGAAGAGCAAAATTTTAAGTTCAAGAAATTATCATTTTTAAAATCAACCAAATCATTTTCATTGATCATTATGGGCATTAAATTCAATGAAAAGTAGACAAAATCTATGATGCACCATGAATTTTTTCTTTTGTTAATACCCTGTAACCTCGTTTATTATTAGGAATTTATTTTATGACTTTAAAACGTTTTAACGTCTAGTTTTGAAAATTGTAAAATGAACTATAAACTGAATGATCTATAGGATTCATCTAAAAACATAAAACATAGATAGATCTTGCGTTTTTGAAAGAAGGAACTCGAAGACGTTTTACTGTTTCCGTTTTTTAAAAAAAATGAATACTTTTTCTATTTTGACGGCTCTTGTTCTCTGTTTGTTTTTGTACTGCATTTTAATTTCATTATCTTAAATAGTAGTTTTATTAACGCATTTACTATTTGAATAAGGTTTGTAGAACCTAATCTATTGAATTATAATATTTTGTTTTAAGAGAATATCCTAAATTTTAGTTCCTCAATACTAAGGAGCAATGGATTTTTGAAATATTAATTATGAATTAAAATAGACTATAAAGGATTAGAAACGCTATCACAAAATTTTGATTAATCGTGAAACATAATTTCTTGTATATACCAGCTGCAAATATACGGATCAGTGAATAATACTGAATTTTTTGATGTGCCAACTACCTTTTTCAATAAACAAGGCGCATGAAGATTTTAAAAATGGGCTCCCGAAACTCATATTTCGTAACGTCAGCTTTCTAGCCGATTTGAGCGAACGCCACCTTTGATAAATTTGCAATTATCCAATTTCGGAAGGCCAATTACAAGGAACCAAACTGCGGAGAAGTATAAATCACATCCCAAGTGTTGCGGGACTGAAAAAAAAATGGTAACAATTTCGTTATTTTTAATTGGGAAGACTGACAAGGCCTGAGGTGTGTGAATAACTTCTTGGAAAAGTGAGCTAACTAGCTTGAGCTGTCGTCCACTTCCTTGGAATTTAAACTGTACAACATATCCCTGTATACACTTATAGTTTTAGAAACATATGCTTCAATTTATTGACACTTTATTATTTCTCAATAAAATTTAATATGCTTTAAGCTCTTTTAGGTTTCTTTTTCTATGAGGTTTCTTACGCTGTATATTAAAAAACGTATCGTCACAAAATAAAACATTGACTTGATTTCAACAAATTTATTAGTTCTTTTTAGTACAAATGACGCTTCTGAAATGATTCTGTAATACGTTGTGATATTGACCAAGTTGTTTACATAAATGATCTTGATTGGCAATAGATTTTATGAAAAGTTGACAAAATCTTTGATGCACCATAATTTTTTTTTTTTTTTTTTTTTTTTTTGTCAATACCCTCTGTTTCTTAATTCGATACCTATCCACGGTTCCTTTTGCTTTTTCTCTCTTTGTACTGTAACCTCGTTTATTGTTAGGAATGTATTTTAGAACTCTGTTTTAACGTTTAGTTTTGAAAATTTTAAAATGAACTATATACTGGATGATCTATAGGATTCATCTTTGTCTAAAAACATATACATCTAAAATAATAACTAAAAACATATACATCTAAAATAATAACTAAAAACATATACATCTAAAATAATAACTAAAAACATATACATCTAAAATAATAACTAAAAACATAGATGATGTAGATTTTACATATTTCTGCCATATCGAGGGAATATGTTTATTTATGTCATTTTTCGACTGCTTAAAATTTTAGTAGAAATTTGTTAGTTTTGAATAACGTCCTTTATTTTAGGTGACTGGAGATCTTCATCTATTTTATTTTTTATTTTTAATCTGAAACGAAAATCGAAGGAGCTTTTTGCTGCAAAAAGAAGGTAGCCCCATCATTGGGAAGTTTGAATTTTTAAAACCTCTTTTGTTTTGTATAGGTAGGATGTTGCTCCAGTTATTGGTTTTCATTTTCTCTAGTGTTAATCAACCTGCAGCTTTTATTCCCCCACTTTCTACAATTAAAAAATTTCGAGTATAAAGATGTAATGGAACTAATCGTTGCACAAATTATACTGACATGCGAAAAATTCCACGCAATTTTTTTTTTTTCTCGGCTATAGTTTCATTTTTCTTTAGGTGTTTACGTCCCCATATTTTCTAACCAGGGCATTTGAAACGTTTTATGATCATTAAAACCATTAATGAAAAAAAATTGAATTATTTAAAAAAACAACTTAAAATTACAAAATTTTAAATTATTATAATTTATTACAATTCAGCATTAGATGGGGTCTACCCTTCAAGAATTTATTTAAAATCACATTAGACCTATATCCCTATCGAATTCAAGAAGTTTGAAGAACGCTAGGAGAAGATATAAACTTTAATAATTAAAATTTTTTATAAATTTGAAATTGCTTAGTAATGTATATTAAACACTGCGGTATTTTATTCATTTATGAATGACCATAAAACGTTTCTTATACCCCAATTAAAGAATGTAACTCCTAAAAAAAAATGAAATTGCCCAAAAATGGAAGATAGCAATTCGATGGAATTTTTTATCTGTGTGTCTACTACTAGAAAAACAAATTCTAGATAGGCTAGAATAAATCCAAATATTAGACTCGTGTCTCACCATCTAATTTTTTTTTTTTTTTTAATATTTTCTTAATATGTAGGATAGAACTCTTAAATAAATGTATCCAAAGTCATTTTTTCATTGCTGGGACTTTAAATTTCCATAATATTTTTCATGTATTCAAAAATAGAAAATTTCAGATTCTTTTTAGTTTCTGTATCCATGTGTATGTGGTATCGGATAAGTTCATGTATTGTATATTTAACACTAATTTTGTTCGTTATGACTTGATACAAAGATTATTCACATGTACAAATGATTTTATTTTAATTTAGTACTTCATATTTAATTTTTAATGTTTTAATTTTTTTTTTTAAATTGCTTCAGATTGAACTAGACACCGGTGATGAGGACGATGACTCTAAGCCAGACAGCCAGCACCTTTTCCCTTCCTTCTCCGCCATCTTCCCACCTCTAGGGCACTCCAGGCCGTCTTTCTACCCAGACCCATCGAGAGGCTACCAAGTTGAAGGCTTCAGGTATACACCAAGGAGCAACCCGTAAGTATATATACACTAAATTAATATTTTTAGAATATATTTGTATTTATTTCCGATATATTTTGATTAAAAGGATGACTTGATTCCGATGTACTAAAAAATCATGAAATTATATTTTTCAGTAGTTAAATAAACAAATGAGTATTGTATACTTTTAGCGATTCAATCTTGAATATTTTAGTCACTTGCCGAGATGAAGTATGCTTTAATAATCTGTTCTGCAAAAATGAACAATAATTGTTAGTACTTATGGTCATCAGATTTTCGTTGCAACTTCATACAATAATCATACTCTGTTATCTGATTATTACTAAAGAATAATAACTCTGTATAATTTTGGATAATGATAAATCACATAATGCTCCAAAATGTTGAAAGTATTCCACAAATTTTCAAAATATGATAACAATCAAAATTTAATAATTAGTTTTTTTTTTTCATTTTAACATTGACCCCTTGAATCCAGGAAGTTTCATAAGTATAAAGGTTACACCGAACAATAATAATTCCTTCAAGATAGATATCCTTTTTTGAAAAATGACAATTGTAAAAAGGCGAAATTTATGAACTGAAAGGAGGAAAGAAAAGGATCTGCGAACTTAAGCTGCATCACGACGTTCACATTTCGGTTGACTCACGTTCGAATGAGCTGTCAAAAGGGATAATAATAATAATATTTTGTGACGAAGATCCTCTTAGTAACTAGTCAGTTTTAAATCTTTATAGCATATATCGCTATTAATAACCACATAATGTATTATGTCTAAGTTACGACATATTTTGACTGTAAAATAGTCAATAAATTAGATACCATTTTAAATATATACGGTACAGAAATCTATTATCACTGGTCCGATTCATTAAAAAAATATTTAAGTATAATGTTTTTTTTGTTTTGTTTTTTATTACAAAAATCTATTTACATCTGTAAAATAAAGCTGCTTTATAAAATATTACTTTAATAGCATTTTATTTTTACTTCCTTTTTTTAATCCTTATAAACGCTTATTAGATAACTAAAGAGTGCTAAAGCAATAAAAAAAAAAAATCAATTTCTCCCCGACCAGGAAAAACAATAGATTCATGGATATGCCTATCTATAGTCAACTCCTTTTCCCAATTTACATTTTAGAATTAAAAGCATCAAATTACTTCTATCAATAATTAAGTTAGATTGACGATTAATCATTATTGGAAATAAACGAAGTTGAAAGAAAGTGGGGGTTACAAACGTCACTTTTTTCATTCAAACCAATAGCCTTAACGGTAGGTCCTAGCGACAAATGTTTAATTGTCATTGAACTTCGAAATTTTGGTCCGAACTACACAAACAAAGCTTGACGAAATGTTACAATTTCGAATGTGAAATAACGTTACACATTTGAGGAAGAAATTGATGTTACAACTTGACTTTTTTCATTTAAACCAATATAGCTCCAAACAGGGCGGTCCTAGCGACAAGTGTAATATAACGAAAACAATTTTCATTAAATTTCTGAAAAGACAACCGACGTTAAAATTTCGATCCGAACTATACAAACAAAGCTTGAGCTTGTCAAATTGATACATTTTCGAATGTGAAAAATGTTACACATTTGGGGGATGAAAATAATGTTGCAACATGACTTTTTTCATTGAAACCAATATAGCTCCTAAACGGTAGTTCCTAGCAAAAGATATTATAAAACAAAAATATTTTCCAGTTTTCTGATGAGGAAACTGTCCACAAATTTTTGAACTGAGCAAAACCAACAGAGCTAGAGCGTGTCAAAATGTTGCCTTCTTGAATGTGAAAAAAACGTTACCAACAAAGTATAAACCCCCAACCGAAAGACTTATCCATGTCAAAATATAGAAAAGTATAACACATAAAGAAAAGTATGACACGATTTTAGAAAATTTATAAATCAAGTATTATATATATATAATAATTATAATTTAGTAAGTTTTCTTCATTGTCATGAATGTTTGTGATTTAGGATTTTAGTCACAAATTTGATATCATTATTCTTTTCTTCTTTTCCCATTTTCTATAATCCTTTAATTGCGGAAGGAGACATTTCTATACCAAGAATGTCTTAGTTATTTTTAATTTCTCCTTTCTTATCTCCCACTTTAATTAAGATTTTTTTTTTCTTATAATTATAATTTGATTGGTGTTAATTGATAAGAATTATATACACCTTTCATATGTAAATAAACAAGTATAAAATATAAATTAAGTAAAAAAAACAAAACATGAACTAAATAGTTAACAAAATTAACAATGCCTAGGAACACCTGAAAGTAACTCAACATGTTATGGTACTGAAATCTAGTTGTCGCGCCGCTTGCTATAGTTCTTATTATTGTATTAATGGTTTATTGTTCTTTTATTATTATTAGTTGTTGGAAGTGTTAAGTGTTGCAGAAAGTGTGTTAAGTGCATCTGGCAATACTGAGTGTTGTAAAAACATTTAGTAACCTGGCAACACTGAATGCCATATAAACCAATTATAACCTCCAAGTTAAGTTAAACTTATTATAGACTTTTTTTTTTGGGGGGGGGGGGGGGTTTGTATTCTTTTGTGATTAAAATGTGAAAAAATATTAATGAGTTTTGAGTCTACTTATTCAGTGTGCGAACTGTTAAATATTACAATTTATAAAAAAGGTCTGTAGCGAATAGTCACCTCTAAAGGGAGTGGAAGTAGAATATGAGCACTCTTAATATGTTTAATTGTGTATTTTAAAACTTTCTTTAACTTTAATATATTACAAGTTTAAACTCAGGAGCTATTGATCCTTAAAAAACCATGCAAAACATTAAATATTTTTTTCTTTTAAAAGTTGAAAAATAATGAAATTTCTTATTTCAGTTTATTTACTTGTTACATTTTGTTAGAAAACTGTAAATATCAATAAATAGATCGAATTAATAAAAAAAAAAAAAAAAAAAAAAATCAATGAAAAAATTAAAATTACTATTTTTTATTGATCCCTAGGTTTTTCAAAGCAGATGAATTATAAACTAAATAGATACCAAATAAAATAAACTATTTCAGATGTGAATATCTCCAAGCTAAATAGTTCGAATACAGATTTTTAAAAAAACTCAACACCGGTCTATTAAAATCAATATGGCTTCTTCGACGAATTAATCTTTTATATTAGAAGAGTGAATACCCCTTCGAAAAAATATCTGTTAGTTTGGGATAATCGGTACTAAAAGTAGTGAACTCCTTTATTTTGATTTTTTATTAAATCAAAATAAGGAAGTGCTGAATTATTTTTTTTAAAAAATTAATTTAATGTTATTGTGATTCCAAGTTAAATCCGTTAAATCTCAACTCACTTTACCATTTTAAAGCTTATCGTGATTGTTACCAAAGTATCAGTAATCCTGAGTAGTTTTTAATCCTACGGATGACAAATAATTAATATTGGAAATGAATTAAAGTCTTAATACAAAAATCAAACAATTTCTTTTATTAATAATTTATTGAGTAATCAATACACTCTGCCACTAATGAGGGCAAAAAGTAATAAAGATGGCTTTACGATTATATTCACATATTACGTACAATAAAAAGATAAATGAAAAAGAAGAAAGAGAAACAAAAATGAGAAAAGAACTATGCTATGCATAAATAATATAAACTATACAAAATGTAAATAAAAATTAAATTAAAAAATAAGTAATGATAATTAAAAAAATGAAATTGAATCAATTGTTAAAAGTACAGTAATACTTTATTTACAAAATGAAAAGATGAATAGTAAAGATCCATTAATTTCAATCAACAATTTAATATCATCCAAGAAAGTTATATAAAGTATAATCCTATAGCGCTGAGAATATTAATAAGAAAAAATTTAAATTGTTTTTATGTCAATTCAAGTTTAAATTCTTAATTCCAGTTAATTGTTTTCAAATTATAATAATGTCAACTTTTAAATACATACATTTTTATAATTTATATTTAAAGTTCCAATATACATTACGAGTTTAAGACCTTCAATCAACATTTTTATCCCATGATGTTTTTAGTTTAATTCAAAGCTCAATATCATTTCGTTCACCCCTAATTTATAAAAGTTCTACCCAATGATATTTTTCCAAGAATTCGGAACACATGAATAATTCAAAAATGAGTTACGTGATTTACAAACTGCGTCATCAATTCGATATTTCCGTGATCATCAAACGACGGATCGGCAACTTATTACGTCTAAAAGGTGTTATCTCAACTCGGCTAACATCGGAAAGGCATTAGGGTTATACTTTCTGAGTTATTCAAAATGTTATAAAAGGTGGTATTTCGATAGCTCCGTTCAGGTTAAGGAGAAAGTGAGCAAACTCCAATCTTTTTTAGCTAACACTCCATGTATAAACAAATAAATGCACACTTATAAATACCACTGGAATTCCTTGAAAACCTGGAATTATCCTTGAATTTTGTATCATTGGAAAACTCAGGAAATAATGCTTGAATTTCACGAATTCACCTGGAATTTTGTGAGATCGTAAGATAAAAAAGGAAATTAAAAAATGAGATTTATTTATTCATCTTCAATTTAAATGACAATAAAAATAATATTTTAAGACATTAAATGCACTAGACGTTTAATGAATTCAATATAAGTTGAAATTCACTAGGTATCTCTTAAAACAAATTACTGCCGATCGGCAGGATATTAAAGTAACATACTAAAGTGTTTAAATTTAGCAATTTTAAAAATTTGTTTTATAGAAAATATTTTACTAATACTTCTATCAATCACACAAAATATACTAAATAAAATCAATGAAAACCATGCTAAAGAAAATCAGAGCACCTGTTTTGCATTAAATTTCACCTGAAATTTTATGAAAATTAACCTAGAAAATCTGGAATTATGCTTCATATATATATATATATATATATATATATATATATATATATATATATATATATATATACAAGCAGTAAATAACTAGAAATGGGTAATAAGTTTTGGGTATTATCAGTAAATGAGATATATGTATTATTGTTTCATTTTTTTTTTAATGATTGATTAATAAACAAATATTTATGTTATTAATAATTTATAATAATAAAATTTATTATAATAATACATAAATAATTAAGTAATATTAACTATATAATATTTATTTTTGCACATATTTATTTATACAATAATTCTAAAGAGCCCGTGCAGTATCGTGTAGGCGCTAATACTAACCCCCAAGACTTTCAAGCCTTGCGTGTATTAAGGCGCTCTTACCAACAACTTTTATTGTAAATCATTGTTTTAAATGCCATCGAAATTGTGAAATTTTAATTGTTAGATTTTAAAGAAACTTGATAACCATTTCAATCCTGATTATAGAGCTCAAGGGTGCTAAAAATTAAAAATGGGTATATCATTCTCTTACATTTTTTTTTAATATAACACCTTTTATGGTCATAAATATTACAATCTGTCTCAGGAAATAAGTGATAAATAATGATGTATCAATTCCTATAATATATAGCATTACACACAAACAGGAAAAAAAATTATATAAATAAAACTAATTATAATATTGATCTCTATAAAGGAAAATAATCATAATAATAATAGATATGGGAACTTGCCCCTATTAAGCAAAAACTAACAGCACATCTATGTTTTCAAGAAAAGCCTAAGCGTCCAACAGGCAAGGAGTTGACAGAAGAAAGGAAGCAATATTAGCTAGAACGAATGCGCAAGTACTTTGGTGGATGTTAAAGCGCGATGCAGCAAGAAGCAGTGGAAATGACGTGGTCCTTAGCTGGCCGAATCGAAGAAAATAAAAATAATAATAATAAATATCAACACATTTAAAATAAAATAGTAACAAAAATTAAGTGATATAAATTAGGACACAGTCGTATTATATACACAATACTGACACTCAGCCTTGGGAACCCCGAATCAAGCATGTAGACCATTTAGTGAGAGCCAAAGCCAGACCCAAAGAGATCCGAGCGCTGCTCTCACATCACTGCTGTTAATAGTCAGTGGAGGCCGATTGGGATATAGTAATTATTTATTTAAATATCTAATTTCGTCAACAAATCTTATGTTTTTATTTTCTTTGTATACTTAAAAATGTGTTAAGATATCTCATTTTTCTTATCATCTAGAATTTTATTACTAATGAAATATTTTTTTTTTTAATTTTAACTAAGCGAACTTTTTTTTTTTTTGGCTTTATATATTTATTCACACCTGTCAAATAAAATTTGACAACCGGTGAATTTGCTGTGCGAATTTAAATGGCTTGAAAGGCATGAGAGGGAGCAGAACCCAGCGGCACCTCCAGTCTTTATTTTATTTTATTATTTTAGTTAAGGAGGTCTCTCATCCAGCTCCTTTTTAGTCTTCTCTGTGTGTTGTCGGGAATATATGTTGTGGCCATGTTGTTTATTTGTGTATTAGGATGTCCATGTAGTTTTTCGTGGAATCGTTTGTATTTGTTCTTTAACTGTTGCTATGCGTAGGTCAGTATGTAAAGTTATGTTGCTTACGTACCATGGGGCTTTTGTAATTATCCTGAATGTTTTTGTAAATGTCCAAATAGGTTTCAGTAAGTAAGTATAAGTGTTAATTTTTTGTTTAAGTTGTAGAGTTGAGTTTGGAGAGGAGTGAATATAAAAGGTCTTAGTCTTTGGTTAAGCGTTTTACTGTTTTTTTCTTTATATGTGGACCCCATGTCATTATTCGGTCAAACGTAAGACCAAGGTAGTGTCAGTGTCTGTGTTTGAGGAATCGGTGTTGTCAAGAAAAACTATGTTTCAAGTCGAAGTGTAAATGTAATGATGAGATAATTATTTTTGGTTGATAAATATATTAATATATTTTTTATTTTGAAGAGAAAAGATTTGCCCAGTCGGGATTCGAACCCGAGTCCCCACTTTTTCTAGCGTGGTGCCTTATCCACTAGGCCACCGGGCTCGTATCCGAACCAGGGAAATCTTTCTCTTCACTGATCCATACCCCGCGGGCACTCGCAGTTGCGATGTACAAATCGGGGATGAATGTTCCTGGAAGATTTGGAGTTTGTTAATATGTGTCTTTTTAGCTGTCCCGTATATCTGAGAAGCGTATGTCCAAATAGGTTTCAGTAAGTAAGTATAAGTGTTAATTTTTTGTTTAAGTTGTAGAGTTGAACGTTTGGAGAGGAGTGAATATAAAAGTCTTAGCCTTTGGTTAAGCGTTTTACTGTTTTTCTTTATATGTGGACCCCATGTCATTATTCGGTCAAACGTAAGACCAAGGTAGTGTACAGTGTCTGTTTGAGGAATCGGTGTGTTGTCAAGAAAAACTGGTGGGCATGTTTCAAGTCGAAGTGTAAATGTAATGTGTTGCGATTTGTCGTAATTTATATGTACTTTACAAATATTAAGCCAGTCATGTAATTTTGACAAGTGATGCTGTAGAGTCAGCGAAGCATGAATCGGATTTTTATCTCTTGTTAAAATTGCTGTGTCGTCTGCATATGTCGCTGTAAGAATGTCAGAGCTTATTGGAATGTCGTGTGTGTATATGATGTAGAGTAATGGAGCATGCACTGAGCCTTGTGGCACTCCTGCTGACGCCAACTTAATAGAAGAAAGCTCTGAGCCTTGACGGACAGAGAAAGATCTATCAGAAAGGAAGGACTGTAGAATAAGATAGTAGGTCGGTGGGAGTATCGTCTTTAGATTAAAGAAAAGCCCTTGGTGCCAGACTCTGTCAAAAGCTTGAGCAACATCCAGAAATACTCAAGTTGCATACAATTTGTGCTCTAGTGCCGTGCATATGTAGTCAGTAACTCTGTGTAATTGATGTATTGTCGAATGTTGTGTTCTAAATCCAAATTGATGGTCTGGTATTACGTTCAGTTTTGTTAGTATATCAGAGAGTCTTTTGTATAATAAATGCTCGAAAAAATTGGAACAGACAGGAAGTAAGCTAATAGGTCGGTATGATGAGGGGACATTTTTATCTTTGTTTGGTTTGTGAATCATTGTAATATGTGCGTATTTCCACTGTAGAGGGAATCTAGTAGTCCTTAGTATTGCGTTGTAAATAGTAGTTAAGAACACTAGAGCTTTCCTAGGCATTTGCTGGAGTACTCTAGCAGTGATCAGATCATAGCCAGGAGCTTTTCTTTTCGGTAACTTTTTTATTTGTTCGGCAACTTGAGCTGGTGTGAAGGGAGGTGGAGGTAATGTCAGTTGAAGGGGTACATCTAAAGTGCTGTGTATATGTTTGTCATGTTCAATGTTATTGCAGTTCGTATATGGTGTAAACACAGTTGAAAGATGTTTAGCAAAAAGTTCTGATCTTTCTCCATCGGTCACGGCCCAAGAGCCATCCTCCTTTCGGAGGGGTGCTTGGACTTCACGATGCCCGGTAAGATTTCTAGTACGCCTCCATAAGATTCCATCATCAGATTTAAGGTTACTAATGTAATTATCGTAATTCGCTCTTTTAAATTTTAGTATCTGTCGCTTGAGTTCGTTATTGAGTCTATTAAAAGTTCTTTTGTCTGAGGGCAATCTGTCAGTCTGCCATATGTTCCGAGCTCTTCTCTTTGCTCTGATCAAATCCCTTATGTATTGAGGGTAAATGGGTAGCTTTTCCTACTTTCTATGCGTGGGAACTGAAGAAGACCTCGCAGCTTCTTGTATGTTCTGAGTGAAATATTCTACTGCATCATCCAGTTCATTTTCAGTATTGATAGATAAAAGAATTGAGAGAGAGTCGTTCAAAAAGGTTCTAAATGCATCCCAATCAGTTTTGCCGTTAGTAAGAGTCGGCTTTTTTTTTTTTGCTTCACTGGGTTCTTCAAATAGTAATAAATGCACAAGGGAATGATCAGAACAAAGATGTGAGCTTGTACTTATGCTGTAAGGTATATTTCTAAGTCCTCTGGTAATGAAAAAGTCTAGTAAGTCTGGTGTTTTTTGTCTGGAAGTTGGCCAATAAGTAGGTGAATCAGGTCATATTGTATCCAATGAAAGCTCATGGAGGGCACATTTTAGGTTTAGGTTTAGGTTTACATTTTAGGTGATCTGTTCTATATATTCTGTAACCTGGGATGTAAAATTTAGTTCGGGGTGTTAAATGTGTTTCTGTTATTAGTGCAATGTCAATCCGTTTGTAGTGCAAGTATATGTCGACTTCAGTCCTGTGTTGATTTAGTCCGTTTGCGTTCCATAGTATGACAGACATGGAGCCCACAGTCTTTTGATTAAGGGTCATATGCACGACGGAAAGCTTCAGTTACCTCAGAAATCTTTTGTAGAAGACCAAAAAGGGGCTGGATTAAGTTATTTAGACCATTAACCAAGTTTAACAACTCACCTGACGGGTTTTCATTTGGAAGAACCGGTAGGATAATGCTCCTACTCATACCTGAACATCTCTGTTGTTGATGAGGTGCTGGTGCTGGTTGCTGCTGATGGACAGACGTAGGTATTTGTCGATGTTGCTACCTCTGATATTCGTGTTCTGATCTTGAAGGAAGTGGGTAAGACTGAGAGATAGGCGGAAATTCGTGAAGAGCTGGGACTGCTGCAGCGTGAACTTTTGGTGGCCTTTGAAGCGTATCATTTCGGGAGTTCCGATTTCTTCTCAATTCTTTTAAGGTTTGGCATCCCCTATAATTGGCGGGATGTGACCCTCCGCATTTGGCACAGGTAGCTGCAGTTTTTCTTGTTTTAGTGCAGGAGGTGCTTTCGTGATCTTGACCACATCTAACACATTTTGGGGAATGGTTGCAATAGGTTTTAGTATGGACATACTACTGGCATCGTATACATTGAGAGGTCATTTTTTTTTTTGCGTGGTTCTTCAATTTTTATGTGTGTGTAATACAGAAATTCAATGTCGAATATTTTTTCATTGAACGTTGCTTTAGTTACGTCTACAAAGAACATAGTAGTCCAGTCAATAGGGAAAATTCTCTCCTAAAAATAAGGGCTGGTAGCAACCCGCACAGAGTTGTTGAGGGCGATTAAAGAAGTATTTCTGTCAAAAATGCCCCGAAGATTTGGTGAGTTTTTTAGAGTTAGGGGCACGAGAACATGGCCAAAAGCAGTTTTTTTTTCAATTTATAAGCAAATATAACGCGGCTTTTCATAAAATGTTGTATATAAAAGTTGTAGATAATAAAAATATCTACAATTTAAGCCATTGATCGTTCGATTCTGATGATTGGTTGTCGTAAAAAGTGCAAAAAACCCTCTAAAATGTCCCTTTTTTGCATAAGAATTATTATAAACAAAAAGGGCCTTTTCAATACTTTTTATTGATGAAAAAGGAAGCTCTTTAAACCCAAAGAAAAATAGGATTCACCCCGTCCTCCGATCTTTATTATTTACTGAGATATACCTTTTGTTTATCTCGATATCGATATTTTCAATGCAAAACGGGCCGTTCGTGATTCACATTTTGAACTTCGGATGACCGGGATATTATTCTTAAGGGCTTATATTTTCATTATGAATTGCTAAAAAATCGATTTCTTTGAAAAAACATGCAATAAAATCGACTTGAAAAAGCGCCCGTTTTACAGCTATAAACAATTGAAGCTAGAGCGTCCGGTATTGAACCGATTTTGTTATAAATATAATAAATTAAAAGCTTACCTCTCAACGATTGATTTGAGCTATTCAAAGTGTAGCTACCATAAATAACAGCCGAGTTACGATTTTTTTTTTTTAAATCACTACGTCATTGTTATGGCTAATTAAAAAAAATCAATCTCCAAATAGTACAAAAGGGTGGATGGGCTTTCGGGAAACTTACTCGACAAGTTTTAAGTATCATGTGTCCAAAATTATTCCTTTAAAATTTGCGAATAATCCTCCTAGCCAGTACGATACAATTTTCACAGTGTTGATTGAAGCGTCAGCACGAGCCCGAGCTCTTAAACAATCTACTGCTTTCGTGACCTTTGATCAGCCTCTTTACTGGAAAGCACGTGAATTGATAGCGTCGATTGATCCATTGAATGATCCACACGGGCTTCAATCTGTAATTGTACGGTTAGGAGGATTTCACACTTTGATGTCATTTCTTTCTAGTATTTCATATTTGATGGATGGCAGTGGCTTAACAGAAGCTTTCACAACTATATTTGCAGCAAACTCTGTCGAAAAAATTCTTTCTGGCCATGCATTTTCACGTGCGATTCGAGGACATATTTTAAATTTTGTTGCTATATGCAAACGAATATTAGAAAAAATGTTCTTTTACCGACGATGAACAAAGTTATCTGGATAATTTGATGAACTCCGATGAATTCAATGAAGAAGATATCAGTAACGATGTTAATTTCTTACAAATTTCTTCTAAATTTTAAAGTCAGTTTACAACATTCAAATCGAATGGACCTACTGCTCAGTTGTTTCTCCAGTATCTACATTGCATTTTCATTGTCTTAAATTTCTATCACGCGGAGAGATCTGGAGATTGCAAAAATAAATGACGTAGTGATTTAAAAAAAAAAAAAAATCGTAACTCGGCTGTTATTTATGGTAGCTACACTTTGAATAGCTCAAATCAATCGTTGAGAGGTAAGCTTTTAATTAATTATATTTACAACAAAATCGGTTCAATACCGGACGCTCTAGCTTCAATTGTTTATAGCTGTAAAACGGGCGCTTTTTCAAGTCGATTTTATTGCATGTTTTTTTTCAAAGAAATCGATTTTTTAGCAATTCATAATGAAAATATAAGCCCTTAAGAATAATATCCCGGTCATCCGAAGTTCAAAATGTGAATCACGAACGGCCCGTTTTGCATTGAAAATATCGATATCGAGATAAACAAAAGGTATATCTCAGTAAATAATAAAGATAGGAGGACGGGGTGAATCCTATTTTTCTTTGGGTTTAAAGAGCTTCCTTTTTCATCAATAAAAAGTATTGAAAAGGCCCTTTTTGTTTATAATAATTCTTATGCAAAAAAGGGACATTTTAGAGGGTTTTTTGCACTTTTTACGACAACCAATCATCAGAATCGAACGATCAATGGCTTAAATTGTAGATATTTTTATTATCTACAACTTTTATATACAACATTTTATGAAAAGCCGCATTATATTTGCTTATAAATTGAAAAAAACTGCTTTTGGCCATGTTCTCGTGCCCCTAACTCTAAAAAACTCACCAAATCTTCGGGGCATTTTTGACAGAAAGACTTCTTTAATCGCCCTCAACAACTCTGTGCGGGTTGCTACCAGCCCTTATTTTTAGTAAATTTAACATGGGAGTGATTCCCTATTGACTGGACTATAGGGAGAGGTGTTTTAAATCGTGAAACAACATTTACTATATCGTTGCTTCGTATCCATGTTGGCCAAGTTTGCCTTATGACATCTATGGGAGTCGCATAGTGTAAATTTTTAATAACAACTCGAGGGGTTCTATCATCCGGGAGTTGATAAGTGTGAAAGTCCGAAAATTAGTTGATATGGGTTTTCGCCAATTTATTAAAAATTAAGATAATTATAAAAACTGCAGTAAAATTATAAATTTATTGTTTTCTTGCAAAAATACCTTTGCTAGTTTGCAGTGTTTCAACGCCTATATTTTCTATATCTAAGACCCGCCCTGTCATTACCATAATTTATTGATACATACTTCTTTACGTTTTGCAACAACGATAAATCACCCTTGTTAATGATACGGCATTCAGAAATAAATTGCGTGAATACAGCTTAGCTAATACCACTCTGGAGTAGGATCCTGATGAATTCTAATTCCTATCAAATTTCAACTAGATATAGTTCAACTGACTGAGTGATATGTCGATACATTTTTTTTTTTTTTTTTTTTTTTTTTTTTTTTCATTGTGCTCGATACCAATAGCCATGTTATCGATTTTTGATACATGTTTTTTATAAAGCTATTTAAATAGATCAAGTAATATGACGATAGTGTTTACAATGTCTTGTTAAGAACTTATCATTAGTAGCACTTCAATAAAATTTCGACATTAGAAGGTCTCTTGGCAATATTTTTTTTCAAACGCCTGGGTGGGGGGGGGGGGGGGGGGGGGGGGGGGGGGGGGGGGGGGGTGGGGGGGGGGGGGGGGGGGGGGGGGGGGGGGGGGGGGGGGGGGGGGGGGGGGGGGGGGGGGGGGGGGGGGGGGGGGGGGGGGGGGGGGGGGGGGGGGGGGGGGGGGGGGGGGGGGGGGGGGGGGGTGGGGGGGGGGGGGGGGGGGGGGGGGGGGGGGGGGGGGGGGGGGGGGGGGGGGGGGGGGGGGGGGGGGGGGGGGGGGGGTGGGGGGGGGGGGGGGGGGGGGGGGGGGGGGGGGGGGGGGGGGGGGGGGGGGGGGGGGGGGGGGGGGGGGGGGGGGGGGGGGGGGGGGGGGGGGGGGGGGGGGGGGGGGGGGGGGGGGGGGGGGGGGGGGGGGGGGGGGGGGGGGGGGGGGGGGGGGGGGGGGGGGGGGGGGGGGGGGGGGGGGGGGGGGGGGGGGGTGGGGGGGGGGGGGGGGGGGGGGGGGGGGGGGGGGGGGGGGGGGGGGGGGGGGGGGGGGGGGGGGGGGGGGGGGGAGAGGGTAATCGGGAATCGAGTGAGAAGCAAGTTGTGAGACTAGTGGATTCGAGCGGGTATAGACTTTACTATGACAGGATAGGAATCTGGTTTCAGCTAAATCAGCTACATATGGAACATTAAGATCTTGATGGATAAGTTTATTTATGACATAATGAGAAGCATTGTGGATTTTACTAAGGATTTTGGATTGTAAGGATTGGATACAAGAAGAATTGGAAGTTCTCCAAAGCTCAACTCCATATGTCCAAGCGGGTCCAATCACTATCATGTAAATAAATCTTTGGTAATTTATTGGGAGCTTTGAACTCTTGCCTAATAAATGTTGTAGTAGTCGGAACAGTTTCTTACCGTTTAATTCTTGTATGTTGATTTCAAGAAAGACATCTGTATAGATGAAGTATTAAGTAGCGGATCTGGTAAACAAGGATCAGTGGAAATATTTGTTCAAGTGAAATGAAAGCTAATTTTAATCTATGCTCTTGTGTGAAATGTTATTAATTGTTGGGTGATAATTGAAGGGTTTAGTGGATGAAGGGGTTATGTAACAAGACACAATTTTGAGTAATTTATATTTAAAGTTTTTTTTGTAACATTTCCCTTCATCTTCTTTATATTCTAGTTGATTTGAAATATTCAGATTTTGCTGCCTTACACTTCTGCTTATAACTGTTTCATCCACTAAACCCTTCAATTGTGTCGTCTAGTTGCAAAACCGGCCATCTCCAAAAAGCAAAATTTTTCAGGAGAGCTTATTTTCTGTTACATCACGCCAAAACAAAGTAGGAAGAAAATCTCTTCAGTTTTTAGTGGTACAAGGGTAGTGTGTTTGAAAGCACTTTTTGAAATGGAAAGGCAACTGGAGGGGGTGAGTTACTCAATTTTTATTTTGGGTTTGGCCGCTTTTGCAACGAATTAGAACTTAAAAAATCACTAAGTTTAATGTAAATTTTGTTTTGTTTTTTGGGATGCAAATGAACAAAACTTTCTTCAATAAGTCAATATTATTTGAAAAAATTAAACTCTGAAATGTTGTGGTGTAACGGACGGAAAAACTGGCGAGAATTATTTTTAAAGTAATTAAGTTCCGAAAATGGAAGGCAGAAGTTGAAAAAAAAGCCAGGGGCCGCTACATGCGCCTGTTGTGCTAGAAGAAGAAGTTCCGAAAAACTTAAGTTAGAAAAATATAAACATTCAGAAACATATACTCTTGCGGTATTATCGCCTTCAACAGGCTTACACATTTCTTCCTGATATTCTTCTTCATCCCTCTCATCTACTTCGCTGCTTCCTCCTTCTTGAGCAGCTGATTCTACGACGTTGCTGTAAAAAATCAAACGATCTGTAGAAAAACTCCCCTTGAACTAGCACCTTATTATTTTGTTTAGTTATGAAAAATCTCTTCGTTAGGGTGACTTTGAAGTGCCATAGTAGAGGGGGTTTGATGAGGGCATTACTGGGACTCTTCCAATCAAGATTTGTGTAGTCTCTTCCTCGCTTGAACACCGTTCTACTTTCCGAGAGAATGCCGTAAAACTCTGAAGGCTGAACGAGAGTCTCGATTTTCCTTAACTTCTTCTCAATTTGGGCAAAACCCCGATCTGGAGGGGTTTGTTTCTTCTCCATGTTGCATGGTCTCTTTGTCTCTTTCTTGCTAAATTAGCTGGAACTTCTTCTACAAACTTCTCCATAAAGATCGGATGCAAAGTGCACCAAACGATAAAGGCATAAACGTTAACGACAGGAAAAGCAGGAGCAGATTGATAGTTGCCTGATAAGAGGCATTCTTGATCTGGAACCACAGCGCGATCTATCAGATGTGGAGATGGCCGGTTTTGAAACTCACTCACAGAAGGATTTAGCCGGTTTTGCAGCACACTGTTTTTCAACAACAAGGATTTCACGGGTTTTTGCGAGGTTTCTTGCTTCCAATAGGTGGAAAATGTATCTAGGACTCAGAAAACAGAAAAAACGTATTTCTCAAAATTGAGGAGTTAGCCGGTTTTGCAACTAGACGACACAATTGCCTCCCTATATCCCCCGTTGAAGTTAGTTCATTAAAATTACAACCTAGAAACTAGATTCCTGATTGTTAAAAATCGGTATTGCTAACATATGCCTCAAGTTACGTTGATAGTTGTAGTAATCCTTCGTACGTTTTCGTTCCTCTTAAGTTATCGAACCAGGAACTCAATGTTCTTGAATAATAAGTTACATTTTTCTTTTTTCCTTAATGATTATTGATTTCAATTTTTTATTTTATTTTTATTTTTTTACATAATATTTGTATACATGAATAACTCTAGAAACTACGAAGACGCTCGGGAATCTGAAGTTAACCTATAGGAGAAAGTAAGATCTATATCTTGAAGTATTCCTTCCCAGACAGGAAATATCCACCGCAAAGACTGAGAAGACCATAAATAGCGATTACGAGATAGTTTGAGATCACCTGTGCAGTGAAAGTGCTATGAGTGGTTTATGTCAGTACCGGTGTGTGTTACAGTTACATTTTCCCTATATGATCGAAGAGTGTTGTAAACAACTTCGTATGAGATAGCTATTTTATTCCAAATTTCTTACTGTTCAAGTAGTTGTGTATTTTCAGACTACTTCAACAGACATACAGTATTTATATAATGAAATGAAAAAATGAAAAAAATAATCTTTATTCTGGGACGTATTGTCCCCTAAGAATAACAAAATTGTGTCATAAAATAGTACAATGGTCTGGCATATATATTTTCATACAAAGGTATTTATATATGAGGAACAATACACATGCAAATACAGTTAAGTAAATAATTGTCTAAATAACTTTAGTAAATAAGATAACATAAGAAGGATAAATGAAATAATACTAAAATAAAAATAAAATAAAATAAATAACCCTGAGAAAATGAGAAAAGATATATACAGATAATAAACTATGTCTATATGTACATTGGATGAAGAAAATATTTACAGAGATTACGATATATACTTATATACACTGCACTCATTCACTTTTACACCTATACACACAACTATACACATATGAATTGTCGATAGATAAAATTTCTTTGTTTAGGAAAAACATTTAAAGTAAAAAATAAAAATAAAAACAAGAAAAAAGAATTTTTATAAAAAAATAAATAAAATAATTATTTACCAATGTGGAACAAATAAAAGATTATTATTATATGAAAGAAAATTTATGAGTCAATTCACCGGTATCAAATTTATTAGATTTGATCATATTTAATAATAATTACTGTTCATATTGACTGGCATCTGATTGGGATAAGAGGAGATATTGGAAAAGGAGTGTTTTAAATGAGCTTAAGGAAGGGGCATGTCTTATTTCAGGAGGGAGGGTGTTCCAGAGGGTAGTGGATCGGGCTAGGAAGGAATGCTGGTATAATGTTGTTTTATGGAAAGGCAAGTATAGGTTAGAGGACCGTGATCTTGTTGTGAATCGGGAGTAGAAGGAAGACTTAAATTTCAACAGATTATAAATGTAGGATGGGCGATGGTGATAAATGACTTGATAAAGAAATGAACCTAGAAGTATGATTTGCGGGTGGATGGGTTGAGCCACTTCTAAGTCCATGTACAGGTGTGAGACATGGGAACGCCTCGGGGTTCCAAAAACAAATCGAACGAAGCAATTCATAATTCGTTTTAACCTCTCTTGGAGACCCACAGAGAGACCCCCAAACACCACGCAGCCATAGTCGAAGAGAGGAGAGATGAGCGAGGAAACTAGGAATACATATAAATACATATAATGACAATGGCTCCACTGGAAAAGTTGACTAAGCTGCGTCTTTTTCCTTTTTTTTTTTTTTTTTTTTTTTTGAGTCCAGACTAGTACCCCTGAAGTAGAGAAAAAGGGTTCACGGTTTCCCAGGATGAATAAACGTAATACAGATTGTATTACTATTTCAATTTTTATTCTTTACATGATTGTTTTTAATTGCTTACAAATCAAGAAACTATTTATTTACTATTGTTCTATATATTTTGCGAATTAATTAATTAAACAAATTTCTATCCCTAGGAATTATTACTTTTGAATGAGTCAGATTATATTTCGTCAATGAAAGCTTTTTTTTTTTTTTTTTTTTTTTTTTTTTTTTTTTTTTTTTTTTTTTTTTTTTTTAAAGGAAAGTTTATGACAATATGTTTGCATGATTTCTGTTCAGTAAGTTATACTATTTAGTAAATTAGATTTTATCTCAAAATATTATATCATTATTATTTATGAAACAAATTTTGAGATATTGGCCATAACACTGTATTGTGTTTGGTTTAAAGCCAACTAACTCATTTTTAAAATCGTTCATAATTAAGTACGCTCTAAACGTACTTGTTAAGGAGGTACAGAGTAAAAACCGTTAAAAAAAAATGTCACTTTTTGGTAAAATTCCGAAATTTTTAAAGCTTGTATCTTAGTCCTCGTTTAAGCTCAGAGCTTATTTTTTGCTCAAACTGTATTAATTTTATTCTATTCTAATTTTGAATATAACAAACGTTTCATTGGAACCAACCCTGCAGCTGATGTTTTGGAGGAAACTTTGAAAAGTTCGAAATATTTGACGTTTTGACACTAGTAATTTGAGAGCGGTCGCGCTTTATGATCCAAAACATAAATTTTAGTTTACTAGCACAACACTAACTTTTTTTGAAATTTTGCTCTCATTTCTTGTATAAAATAGGTACTTATTTTAACAATTGTGCCTTTCGTGTCTCTCTCTTTAACTGAGACACTTAACTCACAACGATACCTGAAAATTATCACCATGACCCTTGACCTGAGCCTCCATAGAGCAGGAATCGATAAGCTCCGCAACCTGGTGCCAATAATTCTGCGATCGATATCTACTATTGATATAAAGATGCCAGCCCTATCGCGCTCCAGTTGCGGAAGGTCTCGCGGCCCATAATGTCTTTATGTAACAGAAGTGATAATTTATATAGCGGTGAACCACATTCATTGTGGCTATGGTTACATCCGAGTTATGTGGCAGCCATTGTGATTCCGCCATTGAACGATAGACCCATCGGCAAGTTGTTGCATTCTGTGCTCTATGGCTGCGAGGAGGAAGTAGCCTAGTGGCTGAGGCGTCTCTATGTCGGCTAGCGGTTATGTCAGGAGGATTTCGTACAAAGATCAGTCTGTATGGTGCAAACCATATTGGAAAAGGTAGGCTCGTAATGCGTAAAAAAATATTAAATTTCTGTACCTGTAAAAAAGAAAAAAATCTCAATTTCTCCTTGTCTGAGAAAAAAAAAATAGATCATGGATATGTCTGTCTATAATCTGCTGATTTTCTCAATGTACATTTTAGAATTAAAAGGATCAAATTACTTAAATTAAAAATCAATAATTATCTAAATAAACAAAGTTTAGAGAAAATAGCGGTTTCATTCAAGAATTCTTCATTCAAACCAATATAGCTCCGTAACATATCAGGAAACAATCGGCAAATTGTGGACCTAGGCAACACCTTCTGAGCAAAAGCTTGTCAAAATGTCACATTTTTGCATGTGAAAAAAAGTTACATATTTTAAGGGTGGAAAAACATTACAACGTGACTTTTTATCATTCAAACCAATATAGCTCTAAACGGAAGATCCTACCGACAAATGTTATATTTTAAAAAATATTAAATTTATGTAACATTCATTAAATTTCTGATCAGGAAACTGTCGGAATATTTTCGATCCGAGCAACACCAACAGAGCTAGAGCGGGTCAAAATGAGAATGAAAAAAACGTTTCACCAAAAAAGTACAGACCCCCTAGCCAAAAGACATATCCATGTTAAAAAATAATGGCTAATGGAAAATATCTCTGCGTTGTTATGCACAAAAAGATTTCACTCGCTTAATTTTTAGTTTTAAAATTATGGAGTATTTTTATTGGTTTTTTTGAACGGTTATATTTACACAATCTAAAATATTTGTAAGAACAATTTAAAAATTGATTAGTTTGCTAAAGATTACTAAAAGTACTTGTGGCTTGATCTAAACGTTTTCCAGTTTGATGATGAGAAGAATGTTTAAAAGTCGCTAATCTTTAACGTCATTCTTTTCTTTTTTTTAAATATTTTTTATTTTGAAAAATATTACAATTTGCTAAAGTTGATGGCAATTGATAATATAACACTATAAAATACATATAGTGTATCCCTTATTACAAACCTACCAAAGACACGTTAAAATTAAGACAAATCTATGAAATTAAAAGAAAACCGATACAATAATAATAATGAATAAATGGATACAATAGACAGGTAAAAATTGAGGGAAAGAAATCGATAAACACATCCGTACTTCTTACAACTATCATATTAGTTTTATATTTATTTATTCTGAATTCAATTTATTTAAAGTGAAATATTTCAACTCTGGGAGAAATTTTGAATTAAAGTGATACAATATTATGTGGGCAATCTTTACACAAAATATATACAATATATAAAATGTTTATTTATTTATTTTAATCAAAACATTAAATAAAGTGTGTGGCCTAGTTTAAATTAGCTTGAATAAAAAGATTATGATTAAACAAAAAAAAAAAAAAAAAATTAAAGTATTTAAAGAATTAATTTGAGTAATTTTGAGAGGAAGAGAATTCCAAAGGATTGCGAAAATTATGAAAGATTTATCACATGCTGCAGATCAAAGGGAAGAGGGTATAAGATTGGAACTACCGGCTCTGGAATGCAGAGATTTTAATTACAGTTGTTCGAAGAATAAATGAAGGGAGCTAGAAGAAATAGTCTGGTATAAATATAAAAAGAAACTTTGGAAATATTTTCTGCAAAAAGAAGAGTTAAAGAACAACTTTTATTCAATAGAAAAATTGGTTTTATGAGACCTAATGTAAGATGATATTTAACTTAAATTGTGATTTTTCTATGAAAAAATTGGATACAATTTTGTAACACTAACATTTAAAAGATTCCTCAATGAATTTCCTAGCATGAATATTTTGAAAGAAAATATTTAAGTCTTCTTTTGGTTGGAAGGTTGAATGTCAAAAAATCGTTCATCCACAAATGAAGACCAGGTAAGTGAAAAGGATTAGTAGACACCTCTAAATTAATTATGTTCATGTACAAAAAAAAATAATAGTATTAAAATGATAAAACTAAATACAACAATGACTTCCCAAGTTTGATATATGTGTGTGTGTGTGTATACACATAGTAATAATAGTTACCTATCTATTTGAAATTAAAATTTTTTACTGAAGAAATGCTGAATTGAATTTTTTCCAGTTTTGACAAATATTTTACCATATAATATGGATTTATTGATTTAAACATTGATGGAAGAAAAAAGGAATAATTCTGAATTATCAAGTATAATTGTATTTTCTTTAATATGGATGCACACAATAGAAAAATTAAGATAATTATTTTGTAAATTATGTTATATTACAATGCAATTTTAGATGAGCATAGAATTAACATCCTTTTGCCCATTGTCAACAATCAAATGCTATGAAGGAGTATTTTTATAAACTGCTATCAATGGTTTTTTTTTTGGTTTTTTTTTCTTCTTTTTAATAACAAATTTTCTGTCTATTAAGCAGTGTCAATAAAGGCATTGGAAAGATAAAAAACGAAAAGTTTTACAAAATACGTTTTAAGAACTTTATTTAAGAGTCAGTATTAAATATAAAAAACAATGTGAATTATTTTATTGTTAATTTTGATTAACTGATAATTATTTGAATTATAATTTTTTATTGTTATTGGTTTTAATTGTATTTTTTTTCTGTTTACGAGATCTAAACCTGTTGGTAGAACAAACATCTATACCGGAGTGTCTGATGACAACGAGAGCGTGCTTGGTTCTGGAAACTTTGGAGTGATTCGTGGCGGGACCTACTACAGCGGTGGCGCTGGAGACGAGCCAGCCTACCTCAGAGGGAACAACGCCCACTCCAGGCCGTACAGAAGGCCCAACCCGCCTCCACTCTACCGGGGAGGTGGAGACTTTTTCCAGGGATTCAGGGACTTCGCAGACATCACCACACCTTCCAAGGCTGCCTACTCCCAGTATGTCGTTGTCTACGCCAACAGGTAATGCTGGGTATCCTCTCTTTTAGTATATCGACTGCTATTGGCTGAGTCAATCAGTACTGGAAGTGGAACCTCGAATTTAAAAATTATTGCGGTCTAAGCTTCAGCAAAGAAAGTACCAGTGTGACTAATGGACAAAGAAAGTTGAAGCCTATTACATTAAGCATCATGCTGAGCTAAAAATTTAAGTTCAATAAATTAAAAAATAATTCAAAATAAAAAAAAAAACTGACATACCATGATGCTATGGAAGGTAATATTGATTTTAACTAACCAATGACCAACTATTGCCACTAACAGGCAAGTTACTCAAACACCTACGGCTCAGATTGAAACATTATCACAGTAAAAGTGTGGCACATTCACTGGACAGCAACTGACTAACATAATTCATCCTATTTGCTTTATAAAAGTGATGTCACTCTCAAGTAACCCTTACAGAATTTTTTTTTTATCCTGAACAGAAGGAAAAACTGTCTGTATGTGTCAGAAGAAATTATTAAAAATTTTCTTTGAGAAAAACTGACCGTTTTTCCTTTTCCAAGGATTGAAAGTGTGGTCACCTTCAGCTGCATAAAGACTACAGAATTTGAAGTATGTTTATTTAACAAATTATTTAACTTCCACTACATTGTATTTACCCTTGACAAATTCTAGTAAAAATATTTTTTTCTATTTTATAGAAGATCAGGTGAATCTTCTATGAAAAATATTATAGTATTACATTATAAATAGTTTTCACTCACTTACAGCTATAAGATAATATTGGATGTCGTTGCAATTTTATTAATTAAAAAGAATATATTAGGATAATATAGATAGAAACAAAATTGGTAACAACCTCCAATTTATTCTTATATCATACAGCAAAACATCATGTTTCAGGACTTATATCCCAATTTGAATAGAAATATATAGCTTAAAAATAATTTTAATGAATAATACAGTTGGTCTCGATAATTTTTGATAAACTGGACCTGAACCATCTCCAACTGCTGAAATGTATGCGGGGAAACGAAATGAAACAATGATAAAAGAATTATTAAAATACAATTTCATCAAAACAAAGGGTTTACAAATTTATTTATTACTTTATTTATTTTTTTATCATAAAGGGTTTAAAAATGTATTTATAATAAAAAAAACCCTCAAAATCAAGTCTAGAGGAAGTAAGAATGGGTAATGGGTTTCTATCATGCCTCTGGATTTAATTTTTGTCTTTTTGTAATACAGTTCATTCCCTGATTGTTATTATTGTCAGAAAGATGTGAATCATGTATATGAAGTTATGAAATAAAATTGCAAAAAATATTTTTGAGGCTCGGATAAACGGGAAACAAACTATAGAAACTCCACTGTACCAGTAATAACAGTACAAATACCGTTTGTATATACCATACAATAATTCTCTATAAGTACATAATATTTAAATATTTTGTCTTTAATTCCAGAAAAGGCAGTTCAAATGGAGTTGTAGGATCACCTAGGAACATAATGGAACAATTGGAGCTGTTGGAAGCAGAGGACAAAAAGAGCAAGGCGAAAAGGAAGCTGGAAGCTCATAAAGAAAAAGAAAGAACCGTTGAACTGAGGAAGAAGGTGAAGAAGTCGCCTAAAGAGCAGTTTGAACCTCTACTGGCTTTGAGTTGAAAGCTTCACGGAACTATATAATAATAATTCAAAATTATCCCAAGGACCATATCAAAAGGATAAAAATTGTTTTCATATTCAAAATGAAAATCATTGTTTGAAGTCTTCTAATAAAATTTGAAATGTTCCTTGGAATACAAATATTTAAGAGTTTATCTAGAACAATAACGTCTGAATGATTATTGGAAATTTTAATCAGACTTTAGATAATGTCAAATTATGAGGCGATGTCTAGAGTTTGAAAATGGGAAAAAAAAAAAAAAAAAAAAAAAAGTTATTATTAATGGACAATTGTAAAATGTTGAAGAATGTGGAAAGATTAAGAATGATAAATGTTAATCAAATAAGGAAAATGTCCAGCCAAGATGTAATATACATTTCTTAACCAAGTAAAATATGAAATATTGAATAGACATTAAAATTTTATATTTAATAATATTCTACATTGTTGTTATTTTTGCACAATGGCCTATAAAGATTAGAAAATTATAGGTAACAAATGAATGTTTAGTAAATTAAATGGCATTTATTTTGATATGAATCACTTATCAAAAATATAATTTCCAAAAACACGTATTCATATAAAATATACAGTTGAAATGGATTTAACTTCATTGCTTGACAACCAATTTCAAATATAAAATATTCCTAAATAGAATAAATCATGTATTTTAAGTGATGCAATAACTGTTGCATTATTCAATTGTAGCAAAGATGCAAGCTTAAATGATTTATTTAAAAAATATTTTCATTTATGTATCATGTATTATCATGTATCTATATTCAGAAGAAAGTAAACTTCTGTAGGTAATGTATTACATAGAGTTAGAAGTTGAAACAAACATTTTATTTGAAAGTTACTGACTTCTACAATTTATTAAACATTCCAGTCACTCATATTGTAACAAAGCCAATATTAAATTTTCAGAATTGATATTTCGTAGACATATTTTGTGTAAAAAAATTATAAAGCAGATGAAAATAATTATTAATAGATTAAAAATAAAAATAAATAAACCATTGAAGAAGCAGATTTCAATTGTTTATTTGTTTATTACAGTAACATGAATTGCTACATATTTTACAGAGTGCTGAGTAAACAAAATTTATTTTTATATTTATAATCTTGTACATATTAAAATGATCAGATACTATTCTCTGGAGATGCTGGAAAACTATGAAATTACGAGTGATTGTAGTGGTGTCAGTGAGTTTTAAAGAGAGGAATGTTAATGTGGAAAACATTTTTGTGATTGTGTCACATGAAAAGTCAATTTTCATGAATATAAAAGAGGTTTGGGTGTAATAAAATTGCTTCAATTTATTTAGACATGTTTATTGGATTCTGTACAATACTTGCATACCTCATTGCTTAAAAGCAGAGGGTTGAAAAGATAATAAATTTATGTCAAGCATTTTAAATAATATTGTTTTATATTGAAGGCATAGTCAATCCTAAAATAGATAATCCAGAATCCTTTAAAAGATGTCCGATGCTGATGATTCAGTATTAGATTTCTACTCTCATTACTAATTTATAACTGATTTAAAAAAAAAATAAAAAAAAAAATTGTGTTATGTCCACTCCAATTTTATTAATACCACCAGTAAAATTCATATTTCATGTGATACAATGTAAGTTTATCATTAAATTTAAAAATTGTAAATAACATAAAATATTTTATTATATAATTGTTAAATTTAGCAGTTTATTTTTAAGAGGAAAAAAATTAATTATAAAAAACGAAAAAAAAAAAAATTGTAAGAAGTAGGAACATTGCTGCCACCAATATAGATTAAGGCTTTTCCTCGATGTATAAAGTACCTGCCCCTTATTGTATATAATTAAAATTTGTATATGTTAAATTCAGATTCCTATGTTTATTTTTTAAAGTATTTTCTTTTTATTTTATTTTTTTTTTATTTCAATGCCAAAGAGCCATTTTCTGCCGAAGATGGTGTTTGTACATACAGGCATTAATTTTTTTTTCTATTTTAAATCATCTTAATTCTGTAATTTTTTGTATAAAATAAATCTATTTTTTTGTGTTAATTATTATTTTACAACTTCCTTTGATCTTCATACTTCTAATGTAAATAGAAACAATAATCTCAAACATATAATATATACTAAACTATAAATATATATTTATATAGATAATTAGATTATGTATATTTATAAATCAAAAAACATATTTTTAAATTTACATTCATTCATTCATTCATGAACTCAGTTTCCATCTTACACATATTAAACAACTCTACATTTTTCTCTATTCCATTTGATGAAGTTTCACTAATGAATGACCTCAAAAGCATGCCCTAAATCATTCATATTCAGGATAACCAATTACTGAGTTTTAAATAACAAACTAATTGTGATTAGAGAATAAAATTAAAACTGTCAATTGGAATATTTCTCTATACATATCTATAAACATTAGCTACCTATTTTGTTATCACACCACATAACGATCCTAAAACACAGCATTATGGCAAAGAATTTTTATTAGAAAGAAAAAATTGGTTCTATGTATATCAAATATGTAATTTAACTTAAAATATGTCATCATCACTAGATGTCCTATACTGGAAAAATAGAGATGGGGAATCATTGTTTCTTTCATTTAAATGAATATATACGAAAATAATACCAACTCTGGGTTAAAATTTGATCCAGCTCATTTTAAATTTTCTGATAATAAAAGATCTTGGAACATTTTTTCAAGAATAAATCATTTTGAAAATGGTTTTATTCATAAATAAAACCAAACAGTCAATATCTATTAACTGAAAAAAATAAAAATAAAAAGGTATTTCTATTATTAAATTGCCAAACTTTCATCAGTTGTTTGTATTTTGATAATAGTTAAGAAATTCCCTCTACATTATAAAAAGATTGATGTTCATTAACAGTGTAACTGTAAAAAAAAATTAATAAATAAATTTGTAAAATGACCCATTCTTTATAAAATGAAACAAATAAGAAAACAAAATTAAGGCTCGAAATTACAAAAAGAAATATAGTTTTTTTTTCAGTGAATGCCCTACTCAAAAAGAAAGTTATTGTTGTGATCATAATAACAAAAGTAACTCCTGAAAATAATTATTTATTTTTTTCCAAACATATTTTTATTTTATCCAAAGTTCATAAAATTTTTTTTAATAATATATTTTTATTTTTTTTTAAAAAAAATTCTCAAAATGTTTCACACCATTAAATTGCTAAAGTGTAAAACAGTAATATTTCTTTCTAATAGTTCTTTGAAGACTTTTAGAAAGAAAACATTTTACAAGAAGGTCTCATAATAGAAGGCTTGTTAAACGTTGGAACAATAAAATATATACACTATAATAAGTGTTCTTCTGATTTCATATCCATCTTCTACTCTAACCAGGGACAGTCTTTGGAAATAATTTCAGGGATGGATATCTAAAAAATAAAATAATTTTCTGGTTTGGGAAAAAAAATAACTTATAGTGCATATATATATTATTTGCAAGAAATAAAATAACCAATATTCTAAAAAATCAATTAAAATGCTTTTTTAAAACACTATTAAACTCAAATAAAAAGTTTCGTAATGTATCAGGGGATAGCTCTAACAAATTTATGAATTTTAAAAACTATAAATTGCTATAGTATTTTACTTCCAAGAAACTTTAAATTTGTTCAATCTAGAATTTAATCGTAGACTGCTACTACTATATGTTTTTAAATATGTACAAAATATGATGAAGATTAAATAAATCATCTACCATGAGTAGGAAATAATAAGATTATTTATTACTTCAAATGAATTTATCATGGGACAAACTTGTTTGTGGGAAAAATAAATTATAGATCGTAAACAAACCATTTCGAGTAAAGAAATAAAATAAGGTATTTTCATGTATTTATTGAGCAAGGGAGAAGAAAGGGAAAGAAAGAGTGGGAGGGAAAGGGGCGAAAGGGACACGATGCTGAGCAAAACTTGCGGATTTGTAATAGGAAAATTCGATCTTATAGGAGCTCACCTCACCGAACGGCGTGAATGCACAATTTTCTAGCTTGTGGGCGTGGCCTATCTCTCCTCTAACTTGGCCACGCCCCCTCCCCTCTTCTGGCCAGGCGAGTTGAGCTCCTGTCGGATCGAATTTTCCCATTACATATCCGCAAGTTTTGCTCAGTATCGTGTCCCGCTCGCCGCTTTCGCCCCACTCCTCATTCTGTCTCACTCTTCCTACTCTCCCCTTCAGTAACTTAAATATTTACAAATATTTTTTCAAACAGTATATTATGTAATCATTATATATATCAGTATAATAAGTAATCATTCTTTTGAGAAAATATTTGTTTATTTCTTTCTCCTTTTATTAATTAACCAATTTAATTCAAATCATCCATTATTTTGTATGGAATGTTTTTTAAGTTAAGCTGTTAAAGAAATTTTTTTGTTTTAGTTGAGGGATGACATTTTATTTCCTCATAGCTATGTCCATCAATAAATTACCTATTTATAATAAAATGAGAATATTTTTGCATGAACATGTTTGTTTAACTTTTTTTTTTAAAAAATTGATATAGTTTCATAAGAAACTAAAATTGTTGATGAACAATTCTTTCTTCTCTACATAATTCTTCCAAACAATTCATTTACATGGAATAACTATTATCAGTAAAATACTTTAACAATCCCAATTTATTCTAATTTTAATGCTTTCTTTTAAAATCTTCATTTCTTTTTTACTTTCTTTAACATTTTTAATATCAGCATGTTATTAGTAGATATTAGTACTAGAGCAAGTAAATTTTTCGAAAAGAAAAAAAAAGTCTTTCCTGATTAATTTTCAAGATGGTAAATAAAATTATAAATCAATGTATTATAAAATTTTAATGAAATATTGTTTTATTTTTATGATGGACATGATCTGATAAAGCCAAATACAACTCATTATGTGATATGTTGTTTGTTTATTGGGGCTTAATGTCGTTATGTATGGTTGGAAGGTCAGGATACATTTCTTGGGTCCACCAGGAAATACATTTTAACTTGCTCAGAGGGTATTCAAACCCTTGCCTTATAATTTATATAATGATTTTCTGTTTTTGATTCTTCAATAATGTTATAAGTATATTTATCTTTTTCTTTTTTGCTATTACTAATTAATTTTTTTTTTAATTTAAATTAATTCTTATTTTGTCTTTACTCTAAGGCTCTGAAGTCCATCATTATCCATTACTATAGCCCATTATTCTACCAGAGGTTAGTTGATTTGATAGTGATACCATTACTCCTGTCACAGCCCCCGCTATCTGGCACCAGCTCAAAGTGTAGAACAGCTTCATAATTCAACCAAAGTGTTTTGAATCAAAACACTGCCATGTTATAAGGCACAACATATTCACCTACTATCATACAAATTTCCTTGCAAATTGACTTTGCAGTTGGTACTTTTTCCAATAGTGTCTCAGATGACCACTAATGACAATTTTTCCAGCAACATTTTCCATTTAATTCATGAAACAAAAAAAAAAATTGGGATACATAATTAAATAAAGGATTATTAAAAGTAAAAACAATATAGGTATTGTTTACACCATAATAATCATTCAAAATGTTCATCATATCAAATTTATGGGTAAAGATTGAAGTTATAACCTAGTATAAATAGTTATTCTGTCAGCCATAAGATAAGATTACTATTACAAGAAAAAGTGGAAGAATAATGTTCAGAAAATTTGACAAAAAAAACAATAAAACCTCAATATCAAGATACCAAAGAGGATTTGAGAAACAGTCTCCTTATAGAGGGACTCCTCTGGTTTAAGTTAGTGATATCAAGGTTGCATGGACTTTGTTGCTGCATGGACAAGTTGCTTAATAGAAACTGGCTTTTTTGAAACCCCTTTAAAATGGAATGAAATGAAAATAATCTTTATTCTGGGACATATTGTACCCATAAACAAGAATAACAAACATGTATAATAAGGTTGTATAATAGTCTGGCTATCTTAGCTAACAAAAAGCGAGAATATAGCGGATCAACCACAACTAACTCCAATCGACAACCCACTTATTAAACAGTAAATTTATTATAATTGTATCAATAATTATTATTGGTCAATAAATAAAAATCCCAAGGTTATTAAGATAATAAACTTTATAACTCAATGTTATTAAGGATGAGCTGTTGTTAGCGAACTGTTTAAGTATCATACATTCAAGTTTAATATCGAAAAATGGAATTGGCCAGTAAAAATATTATAATGAAACTATAATTCTAACCTCAGCCCACAAAGTGGACCACCAAGAACTAAATGCCAAAGCAGACAAAGTGGAACTTGATGGCTTTAGAAAGAATGAGAACATCTTAGTGAACTGACTTCTACACCTCCCTCAATAACAATAAGGAATTAATTGAAAAATAAATAATACTCAAAACATTCAAAGGTCTATATTTATTAAGTACATATTCAAGAATGAAAAGATAATGCAGATTTTCATAAATTTATGAATTACACATTGACAGTGGGTTCAGATACAGTAGATGAAATACATTTTTGTCTTGGAAAAGAAACATCTAATACTACGAGAGCAGGATAATTTTTACCCAGCTTTCTGTTTAGGCTTGATTTCAGTACTTTCATTATAAACACTTATAATGATTAAATTGAATTAAAATAATAAAGCATGGGTCATTTGCTCAAAATGGTAATAACAAAAGGCATAACCGCTTTAAATCAGTGATACATATTTCGCCTCAACAATAAGGCAACGGCCATATGTTTAAATATAGTGCAAAACTTATAGTATACATATGTAGTTTTTGATATACCATATAGAGTGTACATAAAGCAACTTAATATGTACACTATAGTGTGTTCCCAACCATTCTCTATTTCTACATATAAATTAACACAGATCATAATTGAATGGTTAAGAAATTTTAATTTTAAGAACACAGAAAGAATCTGAACCCTTGGAATAACATTATAATAAAATACATTTGATTTAATTATTATTATTTTTATTTTTTTTATTGTATTCACATCCATTTTTAATAAAACTTAAATAAAATATACATTTAAAAAAAAAAAATACATATGTACATCAATGTGGTAAATACAGTTGAATTAAATTTATGACTGATAACCAATAATACTTTGTTACTCCAAGATAACAAAAACAAAAGCACATTTAAATACATAATGAACGATTGTGCCAATTTCAATACTTATTGTGCTCTTTCGCTCACGAACAAAGTAATTTAATTTGACTACTTTTTTTTTTTTTACTTAAATTAACATTTAAGAAGTTTGTCTTACTTTTATTAATTATATTTAATGCTACAATGAAAAAAAAAAGTGGATGAATGTGCCCAGCCAGGTGATAAAAATATCAACAAGACTTACACAGTAAAAGACTTACACTGGGTACAGTAAACTCTGTCTTATCCTTTACTCAATTAACTACCATACTCCAATACATTAATTTTGTGATGTTATTGAATTCATATAATCATTATTTATATAATAATGCCTTATTATTAATTAATTAATACAGTCATATTTAATAGTTACCAATATTATTTTAATATTAAAATTTAACAATAAATTTATTTTATACAATAATATTAGTGTAAATATTTACAAAAAACATGTTGAAATTATAGCAGGATATAAAAACAAGTATATGATCTTGAAAAATTTTCAGTACTGAAACAAGACACAAATCAGTTCATCTAGCTATCTTCGATAATGAGGAACCCAACTTGGGTCACAGTTTTATAGGTCATGAAAATGGGAATTTGAGAATCACTTGAGTGAGAAGTTGTTAGTTTAACAATTAATTAATTAATTAACACCTCAAGATATAAAGGTTAAGCTTATTGAATTATAAAGATAATATGGTTGACTGTAGAATATTTTACGAAGGAAATAGTCTGGGATGCAGTCAGATTGTAAAAAGAAACATTCAAGTTAAAAAAAGCTTCTAATGGAGTGTTGACATTTGGGCTTGCATTACAAACCTTCTTTAGAGCTATTATTAACAACAACAAAAAAAGAATGTGACAAAGAAGAGTAATAAACAAAATAAATAGGAAAATATTACAAATAATATCAAAATTACAATAAATAATATAAATATTACAAATATTTTAATACCCTTATTCATCATATTCTGTTTTTTTTTGTTGTTGTTTATAGCCCTGAAGAAGGCTTGTAATGTAGGCTGAAATCCCGGCACTCCATTTAAAGTTTTTTTTATCTTGGATGAGTCTTTTTACAACCCTCAATGAAAAAAATCTTTTTACAAGCACCCAGACTATTTTCTTCATAACATAATTTTAAATTTATTATTTTTTTTTTTTAATTTTCAGTATTTTTTTTATTTTTCAATATAAGTCATAAATATAAAATAAAATAATGTTCAATATTTTAAAATTAACAATTAAAATGCCATTAATAAAGCATCTTTGCCTAAAATTTGTTTCTGATACAATTATTAATACATTTTTAGAGTTAATTGAAAAATTGCATTACCCACCCTCATGTTATCACGACCACGTCGGATAAGTAAGAGTGTACTGTACTAACAGATAATTAAAAAATATTTTTCTCCGCCAAGTTAAACAAAAAGTGAATTTCGATCATCTCTGTTTAAATAGAAATCAAATTGACTACAGTGAGAAATAAACAGGAACAAAATTTACAATTTAAAAAAAGGTATTATTACATATCTTAGATCATTTTATTCATTAAGTTCTAAAAATAAGAAATATGCATAACAAATTAAAATTTGTTATTTAAATAGATGAAGCATTTAACATGGAAATATTTCAGTCATGGCAACCTGGACAAATTTGTTTTGCTGATTTCACAGAACTATCTTGGATCAAAATAAGAATCGAAATGTTAACTTTATCTATATCAAATTTGATTGCACTTCTAATAAGTATAAATAATAATTATAGTATCTCATTCTCCTTTCATACACACTGAGATTGTATTTTATTTGTTTCTTATAAAAATTAAAGCACATTTACTAATTAGTAGCCAAGTAATCACAAACACAATACATAAAACACGTTGACTTGTAAAATGTTATAATTAACAAATTGTCAGCACCATGTAGAAACAATTCGCAATAAATTTTTAAAAATTATCAGTTAATTTATAACATAGTTTAAGATAAAATTTCTGACAATAGTCAGGTTATGAACAGTACTTTCACATGGTGCCAACAATTGTTGAATGTGCAAGATTTGGATGAAACAACTTCAGATGATATTTCACACCAAAATGACTAGGCACAAAGATACTTCATCATCAAGCAATAACTGAAATAACAGCTGGCCTTTAATGATAATTTAAGTAATTTAACAGCATCGCTAACGACAAGTTAAATCATGAAACTATAGAATTGTTTTGTGCACTTTTGTAAAAATAATTCAAAACGAAATTAATCACATTAAAAGTGGTATCCATTAACAATTATAATTTTAAGATTCTCAAATTATAATTACTTGTTTCTAAGACAGTTATCAATTAATTTGATAATTGGTCCTACTCAAAACACATAATCCTACTCCTAATAATTAATTAATTTATTCTAAATACATTTATCATTTGTAACTTGTATACATAGAGTTAGTTAAAATAAATTAAACAATTTATTATTTCTAACATTTATTACATCATATAAATAACAAAACATATACCTAACAAAATAAATATACATTGCCTTTTAAAAATAATTCATAAACTTTTTAAGGCATAAAAAATAAAGAAAATAATTTACAAACCGCAAATAAAATATAGTAAACTACAACATAATAATAAATATGTTCAAATTTATACATAGATATTAAAAATCTAAAGAATAGTTTTGTTTTGCTTTTTAGTTTGTAGATGAATTAAACTCTACATGTTAAAATGTTAATGAAAAGTTCTATAATTAATATTTGATAGACAAATACACTTCATGGCAAAAGTGTTTCGACATTAATAACCAGAGCTATTTTCCACTTTGAAAAAGAGGATTCAATTCCAAATTAGTAGGTACCATTAACCTAAATAGGTTCTTAATACTACCTATAGAATTGATGGATGGGTGGAGGTGGGTGAGGCCAATAGGATGCAGTGGGATCTTGATATTGGGGTGGAGGAGGAGGAGTGGTATAGGGCGGTGGGTAGTAGCCTGGGGGAGGGGGGTTCGTGTAATAGCCAGTCGTTGGTGTAGCAGCCGCAGCATAAGCAGTTCCAGTGCTTGGTCCACTCTGCAAAAAAATATCAACATTAGATGCTTTCCCCATCCTCAGCTGATACCGTACAAAATTATAATATATTGGCAATGCATTATACAATTATGTTATTATAACTATAATATATTTATTATATTATTGCGCATACTGATACTTTATCAAAATATAGCAATGAAATAAAATTGTATGAGAAATCATTCTCAGGAATAATGGAATGAGCATACTTTATTTTTAGTGACCTGTTATAAACTTGACTAGCCAGCTAAATTTCTGTCAGACACAGAATTTGTTTTTTCTGTTTGTTTTATATTTGTTTTTTCTGAATCAAATATATATTTTTAGCCATTAAAAATAATTAAAAAATCTAATTTTGAGTAAGATAACCCCCACCCACCTTGTATCTATACAATATTATTGGTTGGTGCAAAAATAATGAAGGTTTTTAAATGTGACAAAAAAAAATTTATTATAATTTTGTGTGGTTCATTATGTTGAGTGGTCAACACTAACTTCTCTCAGTCTTGAATAGTCTGTCAAATCTCACAAGTAGTTTTTCTTCTGATGGTCATGATCAACAACAGACCTTTGTCTTTGAGATTTGCAAGACAAGAATTTTTTTTTGCAAGACAGTAAACTGCATTGTACATTCACTGATGCATCCTTCAGCCCAAACAAAATTGAAGACACATGCGGTTTGGGACACACTTCAATCAAGTAAAATTTATTATTGTACTCGTAAAAATAAATTTGACGAAAATCTTGTTTTGACATGGTGAATTTCAGAGGTTCTTACTCATAGAAAATGTAACACAAACATAACTAATCTTTGAGGAAAAACAACACTAATTACCATTGTTTATAATCCATTAACAAGACTGGAGGATTATCTTTGTTTACTTGGCAAGCACTTGCCTAAACAAAATGGAATATTTAAAACCTGCATTATTTTAGCATCAACCCAACATTAAATGTATAGAAAATAGTATGGGACAAGTAAGTAATTTTGTTCATTTAAATATAGACATATCATGAAAATATAAATTAGAAAATTAAAAATATGAATATATACTAACAAATTATTACTGTGTTTATCACACTCTCATGGTTCAAATCCATGTCTCTCAAGTAAATAATTTTAAAATATTGATATCAAAAACAGGAAGAGAAGATAAGTATATATATATATATAATTACCTGATGGTAGTGGGATATTTGAGGAGGCTGAGGAGGAGCAGGAGTGCTCTGGTCCTCTTGGATGGGTACTGTTATCAAATTTGACCTCTGGGTTTGATTCCTATATGGCATTGACGATGTCTCACCCTAAAAAAATAAATAAATAAATAACAATAATAACTACAGAAATAAATTAAAATTCATATTTATTCTATTTCAAAAATCATCCAGTTTAAATAAGTAATATCATTGGTGTGAGCTGTGGTGGTTAAGTTTGTTCAGCAAACTTTTTAATCATTATATAACTAGAAGTGGTGCTGTATAGGACTTTCATATCATAAACCTGTGTCACCTGTGAATAGTATGTTAAGTGCAAATGTCATATTTTATGAAAAATGCAATTGAAAGTTTGGAATTCTTTCCATAACGATTCACAAAGGAATATTCTTCTCTTCAATAGACACAAGTAGAAAAAAATAAATATGGTACCTGGTAATACACATAAAACAAAATTCATGAAATTGCACTTAACACTCTTCACAGGTGACACTGGAATATGCAATTATGAAACATGGTGCTAAAATCACCATGGTGGCCAAAATCCCAAAAAACATCAGTGAAAAAAAAAAAAAATCAGGAAACTTCATTGTCAAGACAATTTTTTTTCTCTCTCATTTGTTTTGTAATACAATAAGTGCATTTAGCTGACAATATATGTAGTACCAGGCATGATAGGAAGAGTTCAACAGTAACTCCTCCATGGAATGAAATTATAGACATAATTTTTTTTAAAAATCGGCTGTTGGCTCACAGTCCAAAAGTAATTAAAATACAGTGGATAAATATAAATAACATTTACATCACATCATTTTAAAAATAAAAGTTGCACTTTTGTGTGTGCACTGTTCAGAAATGATTTAAAAAAATTCAATAGGGAGACTTCAGCCTCCATGGCAGGACCTCTTCCTTGGATAACGATATTCAGTGAGCTTTGATGGATGAGAATCTCAGAAATGTTAAAAAATGCAGAGAAAATAACAGCAAATCTAACAATGCTGGCCATGTCAAGATAATTGAACGAACTCAAGCATAGAACAGTTAAAACAAAATAAAAATCAGTTTTATGAAAAGTTTTTCATTTGAGATTAGTTAATGTGCCTCTGCCTCAACCAACCTCTTCTTCAGACCTCTAGCCTACCGAAGGACCTGGACCACTTTTTTAATGAGAAAGAATTTCAAAAGTCGTTATAAATCAGAAATAGTAAATAATAAGGATTAATAACAAAATTATTAGACTAGGTTAAAAATAATAAATCAGTTATTAACATATTTAGAAAAACCTGCTCCACAAAATAATTAATTTTCAAGTGTTTTAGTTACCTCGAAGAACTGAAGATGAATGTTTAGCAATCGAAACTAGTTTTCAAATAAAATAATCTCAATAGAAGTGGCACTTAATTAATCAATCCTAATTGAATTAATTTTCAGGTTATTTAAATTTACAATGAACATCAGATGGAAAATAATTTGATTATATTACAATTATCTGAAATAAAATGCTGTGCTTTTAACAATGGACAATGGAAAACCTATTTATATATGAGGCGACTTCAGCCAGTAGGAGTAGATTGTTTTTTTATGGCAAACAGTAAAAAGTGAAATGTTTTAGTACAGTAAAATGTCTTCATATTTTTATGAAAAATTACTTTTTTAAACAACTAAATATGTTCTTTAATATATTAATATCTCTAATACATTAAAGAGGTACAAATTAATGGGCACACATTAAGGCACTGCAACACGTTTAAGTACTTAGGATCTCTAATAACAGAAAACAATTATATGAAATTAGAGATCAAAGCAAGAATAGCGGCTGCCTTTTTGCCTAAGTAAATTTATGAGGTCTCGTGAAGTGTCTCAATCTGCCAAAATTGCGGTCTACAAAACTGTAATAAGACCAGTTATGACTTATGGAAGCGAGTGCTGGGTGCTGACCCAAGAGAATGAGAGGTTGCTGAGGATTTGGGAAAGGAAGGTCCTCAGAAAAATCTTTGGTCCAGTGAATAACCACGGGAATTAGAGAATAAGAACAAACCTGGAGCTGGAACAATTGTTTGGTGAACCCAGCATCATTTCAATAGTCAAAGTAGGCAGATTAAGGTGGCTCGGCCACGTGCAAAGGATGACGGAAGATAGACTTCCAAAAAAGATGATGAACGGCAGGCCAGGAGGAAAAAGGTTGAGAGGAAGGCCAAGGCTGAGATAACTGGACAACGTTCAAGATGACCTACGAAAACTGGGTGTGAATGGTTGGAGGAGGAAGGCGGAAGATAGACAAGAGTGGCTGTCTGTACTTAGTGAAGCCAAGGTCCGACTAGGCCTGTAGCACTCTATAATATACAAATAAATAAATAAAACCTGCACCACTTACAACCCATGAAGGGTCTCGGGTTCAGTACTTAGGTAGGATGTACTATTTCTAAGCCAACGGTTGTGAAAGGAGGTGATTTAGCTAGAATTCACGCTCAACCGCCAGGTTTTTTCCCAAATTAAGGGTACCCACTTTTTAAGAGGCTGGGTGTACTAAATAAATAAATACATTAAATATGCCATTAATATGATGTACACAATTAATAATGAAATTTACTTACCCGAGGATCATTTTGCGAAGTTGTTTGGGGTATTTTTCGAGGTCTCGGTTCCTGAGGTGTAACTATAGTCGCTACTTTACCTCCTGGAGTAGCCTCATCAGCCCCTGATGTATGTCGATGATTTATGTGTGCCTAAAATAAGAATTATTTTGAACAAACTCTCTAATAACTAAAAAAAATTATAAATATCATTAATTTAATTTTGTTTTATTGTACTTGAAGAGGGTTAAAAAAGTTGGTATAACAATACATATGTAAATATATAATGTCCTATATATAAGATCCCTAAGTCTTGGAGTTACCCTTATCAGCAAAGATATACTAAACAGAACAAGAGCTGACCTTATATTACGAATAGACTGTTATAGGGTTCCTCTGCTATGCAGAATCACCAAAAAATTTTCTAATTGAAACAGAGGAAGCAATTAAAAAGTTGATAAAGATAATGCCAATAACATATTCAACAAGACACTCATAATATTTCAAGTTTATAATTTATGTGAGTGAATTTACAAATCTAGCTCAGACCTTAAACCAACATTTTTATTTTGGTCCTGCTAATAAATCCTTTTTTCCTGAGTCCCTCAAACACAAAAAAATAATTTATTTATTTTATTGAAAAATAGAGTAATAATTAGTATTTCATTAAAGAAGAGGTTTAAATGAACAAGATGGAACGTTTAGCAAAATCTGAAAATAACCTTGCTCTTATAAGTAATCTAATAGCACTTTGCGTGTTAACATTGATATTCCATTCAGCAAACTATGTGAATAATTTAATAATTGAAAATAACCACAAATGATTTTAACCTTAATCAATCTGCTGCATCTCTACATTAGACCATTACTAAATGCAGCTTAAATAATTTTTTTTATGTTATTTACTCTTTTAAAAAAACAAAGCAATTTATATATATATTTTTTAAATACCTTAAATATTAAATTGTAATTAAAAATAGTATTACATTACCTGGAGATCCCTCTGAGAGAGATAAGTTCTACGACATCCTGAATGTCCATATCGTGTTCCTCCATGGGTACACATAAAAACTGTACCTAAACCTGTTTGTTCTACCCTAGTCACTGGTTCTAAACATCTTGGACAAGCCTTTTCTTCCTCCCTTCCACATTGAAGGCAAAATACATGCTTACATGGGATCTGGAAAGACATTCTTCATTCAGATATCACTACGTAAAGGAGTCATACCAACTAATTAATAATCCATAAACAAAATAAACAGCAAATTCAATCATATTTCTTTTTGAATAAATGCATGGACTAGAGCAGATTGAATGTAAAGAGCCGAAAGGGTGAGGTAGATAGGTGGGTTATCCTTTCGGTTTTCCCTATAACAGGTTGGGTTTTTTTCCATTACTAAGTTACATCAAAAAAGCAGTGTCTATCAACTAAAATGTAATGACTGTGAAGCTAAATACACTGGGAAAACTGGAAGATCAGAAAATCAAGGATTAAAAGAAGATAGAAAAATGTATTTACTAGGTTAGACTATTATTATTAAATATTATCTGTTTACATGTATATGACCTGTACAATTAATGTTGTGACTAAAAAGAATACTTGTCATTATAAGTTTTATACTTAATTACAAAAGTTAAGCATAAACTAAAAAACTGATAATATAAATGGTAATTATAAATTAAATAGTTTATTGACCACAAGTGTTGGAGATGCCCAGTTATAAAAAAAAAAATAAATTATTTGCTATATGAATGGGTAATACCAAAAATATTTAGAACAGTATTATAATACTAACAAGTTATAATAAGCAACTTGTAAGCATTGTAATTTGCTATTGTATTTATTAAACATTATTACTTATATTTATCTTAATATCTCACTCTGAAGTATTCTTGAAAAAACTACACAACACTCAAAAGAGAAATTGTTCAAATAATTTTAAACCAATAAATTTTATGCCAAATTCATTTTTGAGATCTATGATTGTGATTAAGAGGCTATAACATGACTATCTTAAGATCAATAAAAGTCCTGTATCATCACTCAATAGAATTTTTGATGTCATGAAGTCATGCACTATCACACATGCCCTAATTAAAGAGAATAATAATGATTATTATTGTTTATTGTGGCTCAACGTCCTTATGTACTTCAAGGGCAGGAAGGACAGGTTACCAACCTATTCTAGCCAGGGTGGGAAGGTATATAACAAAAGATATTCTCCATTATTTTCTGATAAGGAAACCGTCATCAAACTTACGATCCGAGCAATACCAACAAGTCAAAATCTTACATTTTTGAGGGTGAAAAAAAAATGTTACATCTAGATAGCGAGGACGACACTTCAAAAAAAAAAAAAAAAAAAAAAAAAAAAACTATTGACCCCAGCCAAGAAACATTTCCATGTCAAAACAAATAACTGAATTTTTCAAAACTATTCCAACATTTTATTTTAATACATGGTAGTTAACAAGTTAAATACACATTTACTAAAACAAAAGATTAATCTACATTACCATTCTGCCATAAATAAGTATCGGCTTCAGACACTTATCACAGCAATGTATCATGGGATTGAGAACCTTTTCTCCTATCAGCGATACCCTATGATCCCAACGAAGCCTCAACATGGGTTCTGGAGGGCCTCTATTCAATGTTGTAAAAGTCGGAGCTTCCAACTGCGATATATCTGCTTCCATGTCAACTAAGACAAACACAATATCATTTAAAACAATTTTATCAGGAAAACTATTAGTTTAATTTAATTAATGAAATTCCAAATTATTTTCAAAGAAATAACATCAAAGTAATTAATAACAGTATTTGATATCAAATGAACATTAATAAAGAGACTAATAACATCTATAATTCATTAAAATCATTCAAAATTCTTGAGAGTAACTACACAATTTTAATTTGACAGATAAAGGATGTGTAATAATGTAGTAGATGGTTTTGTAAACTATTTATAAAAACATTTCAAAACCTCTTATTTCTTTAGTTATCAATGGAAAAGAGAAATAAAAAGTATATAAATACCATACAAATTTAATGTTTGTGTAATTTGTATTGTATATAAATTGTGTTAGGAAATTAAACATTTAAATTGATAATTTTGTACATATTTAATTTCATATTCTCCATAATAATTTTTAAACAAAATGCACTATGGGTGCAAGTGACATAATTTGATTGTACTGAATACTAATAAAATTTATTTTTTTGTATCTTAACCCTTTAACAAGCGGGCCTGGGATTTTTTAATACATCTCATTTTTTTTTTTTTTTTTTTTTTCTCTTTGAATGGCTACAGCCACGCGAACCCCTCTCTTGTATCATGAAATTTAAGGTTAAATAAAGGATATTAGACAATAATGAGAAAGATAATGCATCGGACATTACATCATTTATTGAGCAAAAGGTATGAAATATCTGTATCCTCCAGGATATATCGCCTGTTAAAGTAACATATGATATGAAAAACATTAAATACACTTTCAACCAAATGAATTACTAATTTTAGCACAACTTACATTGAACATTCTCCATTTCACCCATTTTTAAAAAATGTTAATTTTTTTATCCTCTTATAAATGCCCAGAATTTTTTCTTTGCTACAATATCAAAACTGGTGATATTGAAATACATGAACCCTTTTAAAAAGATAGAATGAATTTCAATGTGGAACTAAAAACCAAAATCTACTATTATCATAGTTATTAAATACTAAAATGATATTAATCACAAAGGAATTTTCTTCAATCTAATAAAACCATTATTTTCAAATAATGATAACTTTAAACAAACTTTATACTATATAAGGCAAATAGAAGGAAAAAAAGGCGATAAAAACCATTCATGTTTAAGTGGTCCACCTACAATGAGGACATGAATAAAGTAAAAAAGAAAAAATTAAGATTATGTATATAAAAATGAATTAATAACTAGGTCTTTTAACTACTCATTCCTTTCTTTTATTTTCTTAAGAACTGCTAATATGTTAAATAAGTTACCAAAAGAAAACTATAAACATTTTGTTTATGTGCCTTTTGATAAAATTAATTATATACAAACATTTGTATGTTTGTGGGCAAAATGTCTGTATTACTTCAACTATTGCAGGAAGAATTGGTTTCCAACCTATTCTGGCTAGAATGGAAAAGTAGAAATTCATTCTGTGGCTTTGTCACGAAACGAATCCAATGCAACCAAAGCAGATTTTAATTGGTGCTGCAGAGAATAAAAGAAATGCTAAAGTGCCTAACATTTTCAAGAGTTTGGCCACCACGGCCTTCGTATTCACATTTGTTAAAAATAAAATTTAACAAAACATTCAATTTCTCATTTGTTTATTGCCAAGTAATCATTTAAAAGAGAGTAAATTATTATTTATTATTGCCAGATAACCATTTTACAACATTAGAAACTATGATATTACATGACATTCAAGTTTAAGCTGTTTTCATAAATAGTACGTTCAAGATTGGGTATAATTCACAAACAATAAAAAGGAGTTTTGTTTAGTAAATAGATTTCAAGAATTTTCAATACTTGGCAATAAGCTTAATGAATTGAACCACCAGATATGTATAAATGTAAAGTACTCACTTTTGGCTGGAGGAAAATTTTCATCATGATGCTCTATCATAAGTTCCATCTGGCTTTCATCTTCATCACTTTCTATTACCTAAAATATGTATAAAATGTATTAAGATGATATATTTAAAGAAAAGAAACAGAAATAGTAAACAAATAGGATTTTACGATAGCAATTCATTCATTAATTATTCAAAGCAGTTTATTGGAAACAGAAATTAATTTATCAATTACAAACATTTTAAAGTTAAAAAACAATTATCTATTATCAGTCTCCTTTAGATAACTTCCATCGTTATTTTTACCCTTACTAAATTATCAAAAAGTACCAACAAAGTTTTTGAATTAATTTAACACTAAATTCCAGCAAAAGTATTTTTTAAGAAAAAGATGCCATTGTAAAATGATCTCAAGGCACTAATGAGTATTGATTAGTACATAAATAATTAGCAATTAATCAGACTGAATGTTCTTCAGGAATTAAAAGTGGATATTTCCAAAAACTTCATAACAATAAAATGATTTACTGAACACTAATTTTGATGTTAGTATAAAAAAAAACAACACATAATATTCTATGCAATGAACAGTTTCCTTAGCTATAAAAAAAATATAAACCAATTTAAAAAAGAAAAAACAAAAACATCTAAAATTACATCAAACCAAAACTATAATTTTTATAATAAACTTTTTAGTACTTTTTTTTTTTTGGAAAATATCCATTACTTGTAACTATACTTAAAGTGTAAGAATGTATTCTCTAATTAATTTATATATATATATATATATATATATATATATATATATATATATATATATATATATTATAAAATGCTAATTACTAAAAGCATATATATATATAACTTTAATAAACTAAATAAATTGACTGCACCCTACTAGACAATACATAACAAATTGATATTCAAGAGCAATACTTTAAACAACTAAATAAATTAAGTAACTAGGGGATTACATAATTATTTGAATTTGTGTCATTTAATGGACCGATGTTTATAATGTTCTGCATCAAAAATATTGATCATTAATATAATGATGAAATATAGATGTAAAAAATAAATAATAATAGTGACGATTTAAATTAAGCATATTAATAATAAAAAAAAAAAACTACAAGAGTTAATATATGATATAAATAAAAAGAATGAAACAAATGTGATGTTTTCAATAAACTTGGAACCTTTCATAAGAACTTCCTAAGACATATATCATCAGAGGTTGAATTAATTTTTAAATACTATCATTACCTTCTTTTTAGGCCTGGTTCGGCCAATTCCAGTTCCACCTCTTCTTCCTCTAGTACCTCTGCCACGACCTCTACCTCTTCCTCTCATTGCGAATAAGAAGTTCCAATCAGTTGATAAAACTATAATAAAATTAAACCAATCTATAGAATATACAATAAAAACTATATAAATCTTTTTAGTAACATTTACATTTACTGTAAGTAAAAACATTTTGACTTCATACTAAAACATGAATTATCTATTCAATCATGAATAACAAAGTAACTATCTGTCCTGTAAAAAGACTAATTTATAATACTTAAATGTTCTTTATTAAAAAGTAGGTTAAAGAAGACTTTCTTATACTTAAAAAGGTGCTTTAGAAAAGGCTACCTAGCTCATATTAAATGAGTTGACTAGAACACTGAGCAATGGGGTGTTAGTTTGACAGTATTCACTTAAATGTTAATTGAAACTAAACTGATACTAGGGTAAAACTAATTTAAGCAATGTATCAAATGAAAATAACCAACACAAACCTCTCGTTATCTAATAAGTTAACCTAACTACACTGATAACCTAATGCTACAATTATAGATTCTTAAGAAAGTTTAGATATCGATTTTTAAGAAGCCATCGACGAGCACAATAAGAATCTTCTTTCGAATAAAACTGTTTTTAACAAGTCAGTACCAACCTCTTCAAAATAATTTTATATTATTGTCTGAAATCAAAAGATTTCTAATTTAGTAGAAAGAAAGTTATTAGCGGATAGTAGTATATAAACGCCATCGCATAAAAATCTACATAGTTTTTAGTTTAGACCGAATTCAAAATAAATTAAAATGTTTACATTTGAATAATCTTTATTAGTTGGAAATTAAAAATAGTAGATTACCACAAAAAATAAATATCAAGGCAAAAGCGTATAAACTTTATGTAATGAAATATATCTGAAAAAATGATCGCCCCCTCCTCATTCAACTTTCAAAGTAAGAATAATCGTCTAATTACTTTTTACTCTATCTTCCATAATGCTTTTAGGTGTGCAAAAGCCTTTCTGCCGATCTGTATAATCCTATGTTTTGAGATTATTTATTCACGATGATAGATAACGCGGCTCAGTGTATATTTTAAGGAATTTTGACTGGGCGACATACGGGACGGCAAAAGTACCGGGGGTAGGGCGGGGAGTCCCGGAAAATTTGTCAAAATTAAGTGTCAAATGACGCATTTTTAGGCCGTTTTAACTCTTAATTAACATGGTCCTTGAGGTTTTGAATACCGGGAACTCCCTACTTTAATTAATGATCCAGGCCCTTTGACAATTAATTTGGTCCACTCTATGACGTATGAATCCATTTTTAAATTGACACCAGGGGCCTATTTCATAAAGATAAAAGTACAACTCTACAGCTACGAGGGTGAATCAAATATAAACGGTAATTTTCAAAATTATATTTATTGAATAATATTATACAGAAACTATACCTTCAACATTTTTCAATGTAGTCTCCTGCATTATCTACACACTTCTGCCACCGATTTAGAAGCTTGAATATTCCCTGTTCATAAAAAGACTGAGGGCGAGTTTTTAACCATTCGCGCACGTGCTTTTCGACGTCTTCATTGTTTTCAAATCGTTTTCCTCCAAGTGATTCTTTCAGGGTGGGTCCACCATTACACCCCCGAATCGAAAATGGCAAGTAAGGAGTGGCGAAGGAAAGATGAAGGCTGCCCAGTGAAAGCCAAAACTCGTCTCTCAGCCGGAAAAGTTCTTGCAACAATTTTTTTTGACTCAAGGGGAGTTCTACTCATTGATTTTCTTCACGATCAACGAACAGTGAATGCGGCTTACTACTGCCAGGTGCTTCAGTCAGCAAAAACCAGTTACCGGAACAAAAGACGAGGTGTGCCCATTAGAGATGTCATCCTTCTCCATGACAACGCAAGGCCTCACACCGCATTGTTGACAAGGGATAAATTGGAAGAAATGGGCTAGGAAACTCTCGAACACCCTCCTTACAGTCCAGACCTGCTCCTTGTGACTATTTTTTGTTTGCGCCCCTGAAAGAATCACTTGGAGGAAAACGATTTGAAAACAATGAAGACGTCGAAAATCACGTGCGCGAATGGTTAAAAACTCGCCCTCAGTCTTTTTATGAACAGGGAATATTCAAGCTTCCAAATAGGTGGCAGAAGTGTGTAGATAATGCAGGAGACTACATTGAAAAATGTTGAAGGTATAGTTTCTGTACAATATTATTCAATAAATATAATTTTGAAAATTACCGTTTATATTTGATTCACCCTCGTACAATTCCAAAAAAAAAACCTTTGACATTTGAGCTCCCATTGGTCGGTTTCAAGGTTTTTTTTTTAATTGTAGCTGTGGAGTTGAACTTTTTACTATTTTTTTTTTTTTTATTATTTTTTGAAAATCTGTATTTAAATTGAAATTTTTGCTCCCGTAAAAATTTGCCGGCACCGGCTACGTTCACTGGGCAACAAAGTCATAGAACTGGGCGACACTTGTGTCGCCCAGTTTATATGTTATTTTATGCTATGATGCGGCTAACTCTAACTTCATGATTTATCAAACTTCTGACTGAATTATTATTTTTTTAATTATCGTCTATCCAAACCAAAATCACTCAAAGCTAATTCAACATAGAAAAAGCAACATAAGTATACGTCCCTCTAATTATTATCTATAAGTCCAAAACTTTCTCCCATTGTTATCCAAAATACAATGGGATTATTCTGTCCTCACTAGCTTCAGAGTTGGGCAATATGTAATTATAACTACGAACTACTGATTACAACTGCTTTAGTGTACTTGTATTGCAACTACCAACTACTTTTGTAGTAAGAAGATAAATTCAACTGCTAAGTACAAGTTAAAAAAAAAAATTCACATTTTTAGCTTATAATCACAAATGTGGTTAGTCATTGCTACAACTACATTAAAACAGTTGTAATCAGCAGTTGGTAGTTGGAACAACATATTGTCTAACTCTGGCTTCTTATTTAATTTATTGAGTAATAATGTTCATTTCATGTTAAAGGAACGCCATAATCTAAAGGTATTTTCTTCATTGCTTCTATCAGCTACTGTTCCTTCTAGTCATCTCCCATCCTAAAGATATTTATAATATACCAAGGGATTGATTGGATTAAGTGCATTTTACTTTTTTTCACACTACCCGTTGGTGTGCTGGATTTATTACGATGATTAAAACAAAGATGATTTGTAAAATTAAAAGCTTTAATGGTTAAGAAGCCCTTCATGTATTTTTTCATCGTTTCTTGTTATAATACCTAGATATTTGAAATTAATTACTGCTTTCTGGAAGGGTTTCTTGCGGTAAAGTGTAAAATACAGGTCTATTGTTTCGATAAAAATGGCCTTATTCTTTTTTGGACTGATAATCAACAACTTTTTTAACAATTCTTTTAACCATTTATCAACAGATCTTTTCGGACGTTCAGAATCTTTAACTACCTCTATATCTCTGCAAATATAGAATCAGTCCTAGAAGGAGAAACCAATTAATATTTATACTCTACCGTCCAAGGTATTACCCACTCATTGATATATTTTCATTCCTATCTGGTTCATTATAAAAAAAGAATAAGAAAAGTACAACACCAAAAAAAGCAGTTGACTAAGACCCTTAACTTACCTTCGGGAAACAAACTACACATTGTAATTCCTGATATATTTACTTGACAGCATCCTTCAAAATATATGAGGTGTTCTTCGTTCCTAAAGCATTCTATTCGTTCTGCCTTGAAACTGGATCAAAGACAGTTTCTATTTCAAGAAAGCTCATGTATATAACCCGATATTCAACAGGCTAGAATAGAATCAAATTGGAATATACTTTTTTAGTCTGACTTTCCTTCTAAGGGATACCGTTGACAATAGTTCGCTCCCACTCCATCGGTATCCTAAGTCCTGAATACAAAGTTCATATTTTTTCTTGAATTCCTGAGCCTAGATCAACGTAATATTGACCATTCACAACCATTATATTTAAAGTATAAAACAAGATTTGAAAACATGGTTAGCAGCAGTCGAACTCAAGAAAATATCTCTTTACAAATTTTGTACATCCGAAATCAATGAGTAGAACTCCCCTTGAGTCAAAAAAAAAAAATTGTTGCAAGAACTTTTCCGGCTGAGAGACGAGTTTTGGCTTTCACTGGGCCAAGTTGTGCCTTTCTTGGAATTGAAGAGAACACTTGGAGGAAAACGATTTGAAAACATGAAACTTCCATTCACGTCGAAAAGCACGTGCGCGAATGGTTAAAAACTCGCCCTCAGTCTTTTTATGAACAGGGATAAAACAAGTCTCAAGCTTTCAAATAGGTGGTCACTCAGACCTATATATGCTAGCAAGCCCTATAGATATTAGTATGCCCCACAGTGTGTAGTGTATCAGCAATTCCTTTTTTTAATAGATCATAATTGGTAAAAATATATTTTTCCTAAATCTCTGTTTTTATTAAAAAAGTCAAAATAACATAAAAACAAAACAATAATCATGAAGAGGGATGGATCTTGTTTTGCCTTCTTGGCATTTGAAAATTGTTGTCTGCTGACCTTGATTCCTCTTTTTACTGTGCGTCTTTCTTTTGCATTATCAAGTAAGGACAATATATTAGTAAAAAAATAAAAATAAAATAAAATCAGTGTAACGCTTTTTGAAATAATAATGTCTGTATTGTGTGTATTTAGTTTTCAGTTTACAGGAATATTAATAAATATAAACTGTTGAATTTATTTATGTCCTTTGTATTTATGGTGAGTTGCATTAACTTGTGCTTTTCTTATTGATACTAACTGATGAAATAGGCTGTTTTTGAACTAAGGGTTCTGGGGTTCAACAATAAGTAGCTTTCTTAATGTTAGTTAACATCAGGATAAAGTAGGCACAAGATATCACGATACTCAACAATAACCCTCCGACACTGTGTGCCTATTCTGACATAACAAGTCTCACGGAGTACAATTGTATTCCATTTTTATTGTTTCTTTTTTTATATTTGTGGTTAATTAGCTCGAAATAATAACTGGCTTTGGTTTATAACTTATTGCTTTGATAGGATTATAAAAAAAATTAATAATTTATTTTATGAAAAATATGATTTTGTTGTAAACATTTTGAAAACAAAATAATAAAGCCACTTTTGATCATTGTAATCAGAAACATAAATTCTCATAAGTGTCGGGTGAACAAATGTTCGCTGCACAAATGAGGGGTTAAATAAAATATTCCTATAATGTAGTAGATTAGAATAAATGATTTTATTTGAATAAAGTTTCAGTATTATTTTAAAATAACTAAGGGGAAAAACCAGTAACTTTATTTAGTTACCTATCCAATCCTAAAAGTGAGTTGCAATATGGTATAGTTGTTTGAATATAATTAAATAAACAATTAATATAAAATTTAGAATTAGAGAATAAAAAAATGTGAAACACTAGTTATTTTTTTTAAAATAAGGGGAAGAAGGAAAAAAGCAACATATAATCATTCATAAAAAAATTTATTTTTCCATAAACATTCAGTCTAACTTTAAAAGGAAAGGAACAGCGGCAAAGAGGAATCTGCTATAAATAATTAAATATGAAAATATTAATTTCAGTTAGTGCTAGCATATTTACATAACCACAAGATTACAAAAAGTGGTAAATCTCTTTTTATTATATAAATCGAAACAAGCCAGTTATGTAAGCATAAAATTATAATATACTGTAATTAATAAGTTCTAAATATCGTATAAAAATGAAATGGGTCTCACAGCCAACATTTACAACTTTTAACCGAGCCCTCTACATTGTGAGGAATAAAGTATGCATAGAAATGGATTACTTAAAAACTAATGACATTTTAAAAATATCTACAATAAAAACAAAGTTTATTACATTTCTGTTATATAAATTACTATAAAAATATCTCCCATATAAAGGCAGATCAAAACTTTTTATGATGGTACACGTCGATAAAACAACCCAGGAAGAAGAGGGTAAGGGAAGCAGTGATTTATTGTGGGAGAAAATATTCTTGACATCTTCACCTTCCACAATAAACTGAAAACTTAACCTCATTCAGAGCTGAGCCGTTAGCCAAGCTTTTAACATTTTATAAACTTTCAACTATTTTCTACTGTTCAACCTTTGTAATGAGATCATCACATATTTTTGTTAATTCAGCAGCCTCTCTTTTCTTTTGCTCTAGCGATTCTTCAAGGGATTTTACTCGAATTTCCATTTTTCTTTGTACAGCAATCATCTTAGCTAACTCTGCCTGGTGAGCCTTTTTCATTTCAGAGATTTCAATATTAGCTCTGAAAATGACAAAACAAAATTTCTAAATTGAATATCTGACGTTATCAATTCTAATGAGAAACAATATTAAACTTTAAATGTAAAGGAGGTAATACTTCATTAAAAATCTATCTTAAAAGAAATATATCATAAAACTTACTGTTCTAATTTTTGAGCAGCATGCTCTTTCAATTTTTGATAGTTTTCTTCTTGTTGAATAATAGTTTTTCTATTCTCATTTAACGAGATCTTATACTGTTCTTCGTTGTGTTTAAAAGCTTCAATAACTTCTTTGCACTTTTCATATTTTCTGAAATAAAGAAAATTGATAATTGAAACAATGTAAAGATATTAGTAGGTTGTAAATTGCAGTGTTTTTCATGTAATAAAGAGCAAATTATTATGAATACTTGTATTTCATTCGTTTCAAAACTGACCCTTTCTATTTCATGTTTAAATCCACTCCATCTTTTAAAAAAAATAGAAGAGAAATTAACATGATTGCAACAGAGGTATATTATTGACACCTTGTCATGAACTGGTTATTAGAACTAAACGGATAAAGAAGGATCTATATCTCTAACAATAATTTACAGAATTAGGGACTCGATGGTCGAGTGAGTTGGAGTGATGGTCTCAGTGTACTCGGTACAGATCATGGGTTCAAATCCCACCTGGGCAGTTCATTTCATACCAGACTCACAAAATGAATCTTGACCTTCCCACCATGGCTAGAATAGGTGGGCAACCTGTAGGAAAACCCGCCTAAACAATAAATAAAGCAATGTAATTAAATAAAAAAAGAAACTACAGTCAAAAGAGATGAGTACAGAAAAATATTGTATTTGATAGTTTAAAATAGAAATGAGTTAGTGTTTTTCCAGATTAGCTTCAGATAAGACTTAAATCACTTTTCAAAGAACAGAATCTAACAAAGTGATGTGGTTTACATATGTTTTGAATATATATCCTAGAAAGTCATGGCTTTAAAAATACTAACAGCATATTCCAAAATAATTGTTTATAAAAAAAAGTAGGGGAAGGTGCTGTACCTAAAGCACAGTTGTACCAGTGGACATTTTTAATTAAGAGAGAGTTGCTGCAAGCATCTCTCTGCAGTTGTACGTGTGTTTTCAAGATTGTCAAGATAATTAGTAGAAATTATTATTATTAAGTTTTTTTCTTCCAAATCCTGACCAATCCAACTAGTGATTTTAAATTTTTAAGACCTAAACTTAGAAATTTTCTAGGCTGTAATATTTCATAGGGTTTTCCGATAAATATATCATAGCTTCATATGTTTTCATATCAGTTAGCACTTACGGGTTTTATGAAAAAGAGCTTTCCATACAACATGGCGTTCAGTTGTACCTGTGGACACCATTGCCAGCTAAACCTGTAAAATGTCCACAGGTACAACAGATTTTTCTTTTTGTTTATTAATTCATTATTTCTATTATAAATATAGTAGAAACGTTTGTAGGCATTCCGTGTGATATAAAATGCCTAAATTTGGATACCTACTATTCGTTTAACCTTTATTTTAAGAGGAGAAAACTATTCAACTAGTGCATATAGTGATTTCACAAATGTGATCTTGGCTGATCCATCAAGCGAAGATTATAATTTTTTGGATGGATTGATGAATGATTATGAACAAGGTAAAGAAATTGAAGATGACGAAATATATGTTGGTAGCTATGTTTTGTGTTGTAAAGCATTTTATAGCTTTGATCAAAGAAAATGTCATCAAATGATAGAACCCCAAAATTTATTATTCCGGACATCGCTACTGATTATGAAATTGAAATAAGAGATTTCAATAGAAAATTACCACCACCATCTTTTATAACTGGTACTGGATACAATTTTATACTTTTTGTGGATACAATCTCTAATGATTCGATTTTTTCATTAAAAAAAATTCTGACACTCGTTAATAATAATTATAGGTACATAAAAGATTTATTTTAGCTAAAAGGTTTAAAAATAAGTGAAGTTTCTATTTACTATCATAATCTAAATTTATTGTAATCGCCTTTCTAGTCGGCCTTCTAGTTTAATAATCAAGTTGACTTTTCTTGTTTAAATATTCTATTTTGTTTAGTACATTTTATAAAAAATTATTGCTGATGTGTTTCTCTAAATATCATTTCAATTATCCCTATAAACCTATGAAGAAATGAATGTCCATTGGTACAACCACTAGTGTCTGCAGGTACAAAGGGGAAAGAGGTACCTATGGACAGTAATCAGTAAGTTACAAAACATTATTTTCTGTAAAAATAAAATTACTTTTTAAAATAAAGACACCATGATTCGATAGCCACTTAAATTTCTTATCTAATGGTACAATAACCACTCAGATAAATAAAGCACCGAAAATTAGAAAAAATTATAAGTGAAAATTGTCCACAGGTACAGCACCTTCCCCTATATCAAACCTATATTTATCCCTAATTTATTAAAAGAAGCAATATTAATTTAAAGACATATTGAAAATTATTTATATTTTATTATACACAGAACTGATATCACTATTTAAATCATACTTACTGGTGAACATCATTAAAAGCTATTTCCATATTCCGTAAATGTTGCATGGCACCCTCCCTTTCCATGGATATCTGCTCTTTTTCTATTTCAAATTTCTTTTTGTCATCTTCTCGCATTGTAACAACTTGTGATATGGTTTTTTCATATTCTTCCATTATCAGCCTATTGAAAAATAAATCAGTTCAATTATAACTTAAAATACAGATTACATAGAAGAAAAAGTACATATAAAAAATAACCAAACATATCCATAAATACTGATCATTTTCTCACTAAACAAATATTAGAAACCAAATGGATCTAAAAAATATATAAATAAAAGACAAGAACTCACATTAATTGCTTTTTGCTTTCTGTAGCCTCAGTGAGCTCTTTTCGAAGTTTAACAGCTTCAGCTTCTGTTGCAGCTAGTTTTCCTTGCAAGCCTTCCTGATGATCGCGTGCTTCAAGTTCTGCTAGTTTTTCTCTTAACTGCTCCACTTCTTCTGTACAAGCAGCAATCTGTTCTTGATACGAAGATTCCTGCCTCATCATCAAGTCTTGTAGCTTAGATATTTCTTTAGAAAGTATCTCATGACGAAGAGTAGGAGTAGCAGAACACTAGAAAAAATCCCATAATTTATAAAAAAATTCTGAACTTAGACATGAAGTTAAATAATTATCACATAAATCTGTTACTAGCTTTGACCTCTTAGTAATACTGTTTAAAAGGCCTTAATCAAGTAACAGACCAAACATGGCAATGACCAGGTCTTTAATAAGAAGTATTTGAGGGATGTCAGATATGTCAAAACTATTCAAGAAGGAAAATAAAGATTTTATAAATGTTGATAGACAAAAGATATTTTTTTTACTAATTATAAAACTATGTTTCATTAATAAAATGATTGTACTAATCTCAATTATTATTGTAATGCAAGACCTTAGAAAATTACAATTACTATTAAAACTTATAAATTTGATATAATTATTAAGAAGAAACTGTTTGGGAAAGGACAGTAACACATAAAAATTTTAGATGTCTAATACATTTTATAAATGCATTTACATTTCACTAATTTAATATGCTGATAAAGATAATTAGGGCATGAAGATGATCAATGAAAATACACATTGGTTGAACTTTAAATTTTTGTTTTGATAAAAATTTAAAAAAATATTATTTAAATTCATCCCACTAATAACTTAAAGTTACAGAAAATGTCATCATATTACAATCTTTGCAGAACTAAATTGTATTTTCAATGAACTTACAGAGGTAGGCCTAGCTTTAGACCGAGGAGGTGTGGCAACAGTGGAGCTTGCTGGAGAACAGGCGGCTTCATCGCTAGGAGTTATATCAACTAGTTTCTCATCTCCGTTGAGTAAAGGCGGCCTTAGAGGAGTGGTAGCCACATCACTGCTGCTATAAATAAAATAAAAATAAACCCATATATTAAATGCATAATAGAATACAACTATAAATAATTATCTATAAAAATATGAAATAAAAACTAAACTTTACAGTAACATGAAGTATTAACATAGGCATCTGATACTAATATGATAGCTTGGGCACATTTAGGAGAGGGTCATGGGTTCAATTCACACCTGGGTCAGTATTAGTAATTCATTAAATTATTACCATCATCCATGTGAAGGACTGAGCGTGCATTGACCTATGTTAACAAGCTTAATTTAACCAAGAATAAGTACTCTCGACCTGTACTTTCAGCTTATAGTTATAAAATAAAACAGTAAACTACATTAAAAAATTATTTTGTAAGAGCAAAATCCCTGGTGTTTATCCTTTTTTTCATTTACATAATGTTCAAAAATTTTACCGACCTTGATTTCTGATAAAGTAGAAGTAATATGGCTAGGACAATATACTAATCGAGTAAAATAATGTCCTAAACCTCAGAAATAACTTCAATAAAATCTTTCTAGAATCACTCTCATGGAAAGGATGTTAAAATTTTAAATTCTTAACAACACATAACAAATTGGTCGCCTCTTCACCAATAGGTGTGCTTAACTTTGATAACAAATAAATTAATAAAAATGGGACATCTATTTGTTATTTGATTCTTTGGAAACAGATACAGTTAGTTTAAGGTGAACTAAAAACTACCATAACCCATTTTACCTTATAAATTCTTTAAATTATTGCAACTATGATACTGAAAATGTTTTAAGAACTTATGATAGTCTCCTCCATTTAGAACCAATAATAATAAGAAGAAAAAAATACATTTAAATATTTTTCATAGCTTTTCAATGTTTTAAGTATTTTTATGTTTGTTCCAATTGTTCCTTATTTTCTAATCTTGATAAACAATCCAAAATAAAATAAAAATAAACAATACTTTATAGACAGAATAATTTTAGCTAATCAGTAGCTCAAATGATATGTATAAATTTATATCATAATTACTTTATTATTTATAATTTTTTAATTATATTATATTAAAAACATAGTTTTTTTTTGTTTTTTTTTTTTATTTTTTAAATATATAAATTGAACACCTACCTATCTGCTTGAGCCATTTCTTCAGCTGGCTCAGGAGTTAATGTGGCAGCAAGTGGATCGAAGTTCAAAAACAAAGAGTCACGAATAAGTCGGCGATTTTGTTTTCCTTTGCCTCCACACTTTGCTAAATAGTCGAAATCAAAGAGAGTTGCGTCCTGGAACACTAAAATCAATAATAAATTATAATTTTGAAGATCATATATAAAAATGCATTTCATTAAGAATAAATAAAAGAACTTTTAGGGCCAGTTATTGGGTAAGGGTCGTTAGTCTGAATTCTAGACTTACCAAACATTAACTTATATTATCATATAAACTTTAACTGTGTAATATTAAATCGATTACCAGCATGCCAACCATGTAATGGCATTACATTTTTTAGTTTTTTAGTTGCAATAATTTTTTTTTAATAACAATTTATTGAAATTTACAACTGTACAATATTTATACATCAAGTAAATGTGCTGTTACCTATAACAATAAAGTGACAAAACTTGTAAAGAACTATTCATCAGTAGCACTTTAATAAAAATTCTACCCTAGAAGGTCTCTGGGCCATCTTCTTTTCAGACGCCTCAGAGGATTATCAGGAATGGTGTCAGAAGTAAGTTGAGAAATTAGGGGATTTGAGTGGTTATAGAGCTTACTATGAAAGGATTGATATCTGGTTTGAGCTAAATCAGCAACATATGGAACATTAAGATCTTTAAGGATAAGTTTATTGGTGATAAAGTAAGGTGCATTGAGGATTTTTCGAAGGATTTTGGATTGTAAGGATTGGATATGAGATGAATTGGATGGTTTAGTCGAGCCCCAAAGCTAAACTCCGTACGTCCAGATAGGTCTAATCACAGTCATTTATATTAGTCTTTTGTAATTAATTGGGAGCTTTGAACGTTTGTGTAGTAAATGTTGAAGTAGTGTGTAGTTGCAATAATTAAATCTCAAAGTGAGACAATCTAAGACTAAATTTATATTAGATTCAGCAAATCTGTCTTGATCATACTACTCTCTATATGACAAGCTAATAAAATTTATTGAAAAACTATAACATCTGAAATGAAAAAAGATGAGATTTTTTTCTTATTCTTAATAGCAAACAAAATCTTTTTAGTTTTCCATTCTAGTTAAACAAATAATACTTAAAACATAATATATATGATAGAAATTATTATATAAGTTTGGCCTACTGCAATAAAATTTAGTTTAAATATTAGCTAATATGGTTTCAGTTAAATATTTAAAAAAAAAAAAAAAATATATAAGTCATAAAATTATAAATTGAAAATGTTGAACTTAGAATTGGTCCAATGTAAACTAACAATATCATCATAGTATGTATGTCTTTGTTGTTAAAACAAATATGAAACCAAGACCGTTAATCCAAATTATTAAATTTTCATCTTCAATTTAGTATATTTTACCATTTATTTAATTCCTAAAAAATTTAAAAGCAATACCATCAAATAAAGCAATCAGAAATAAAAAAATTGAATAAAACTGAAACCATAGGATTGAATAAAATTTAAATAACAAAAGTATACCATCAAACATTGTTATAAAACTTGAAACATCCATCATAATCAAAATACAATTTTCAAAATTATAAGAATCTCGAAAATTAAACATAAAGAATACTAGGATAAGGGTTACTAGCAAAAAAACCAAATATCAATGATGTTAAGAAAAAAATTGTTAGACATACAAAAATGTTAAAATTTAAGCTTGTTAAATAAAATATTACCCATCTTAAATAAATTAAAAATAGTAAAATATAATTAAATATTTTACTAGCATGCATACAAGTTACATTCTAAAGGGTTAGTTTCAGAATACTAATATGACACCCACCCATATATGTATAAATTGATAAACAATTACTTAAATAATTATGTAGCCATAGATAATTATTAAAGCTTCAGTACTTACAATCTGCTTTATTAAGATCTTCATCGGCTGTCACTGGACCAGCCTCACTATTGTTAGCGTTAGCGGGAGGAAATTCATCAGGCTAAAAAAATAAAAGCATTATCAATTTTTTATTTAATTCAAAATTATTAGATATAAATAAAAAATAATCAGTTGCTGAATAAACACCAGCACCACATTAATGTTAGAAAAACCATAAGATGTGAGAGAAACAGGCACATCTTACAAAGGAGGAGTGTAAGCTCATATTTTCTTTTTAAGATATTAGATCCTTCAAAAAGTTTTAATACAGAATTTTTATTGTTTTTTAAACTTTAGTACAAAGGGAGGGGCTATATATAAGGTTGATCCAAGAAATAAAATCTAAAAATCAAATTAAGTAAATATTAGTTACTTAGTTGGCTTAACAACACCTAAATGAATTTTGAAAAAATTTAAGACTGACAGCAAAATTTATAATTAATTGATTTCAACTGACTGATCAAAGTGGTTATAAAATTGACATTTTAGTTTATATAGATGTTTTGGTTAAGGAAACTTTAAATAAAGGGAAAACAAAAAATCATTAAGAACCAGATGTTAATAGTTTTTACCTTAAAACAATAATAGTTTCAAAGAATAACTTTTTCTTTTTTAGGGAGACGTAAAAACACATTAAGTGATAATCAACTGGCATCAATTTTAGTATCTGTTGTAACACATACATTTTTCTTCTTGTATGAGAAAAGCATGGTTCACTATATATCTAATGTTACAATAAGCTACTCAGAAAATCATCATGCTTATAAAAACACAAGCTTACCAACTTAAAATCTAAACAAAGTGCAAACATTGAAAAAAAAAATATATATTTATATAAATTTATGATGCAAGTAATTTTAAGCTAACTTTAAGAACACCAAGCTATATTACTGTTAAAATATTGACATTTAAAAGCATAACTTACTTGAGTACAGATATCATCAGACGATGCATTGGCAAGTTCTTTGATAAGCTTGTCGGCTTCCTCTTTGATGGTCTCGTCGAATCCAAGAAGCCTTTCCTGTTCTAAACACCTATCCAACAAGTCCTCGTAGGACTTCCTTTCAATAGTTGACTTGCTTAAATCGTCCAGTTTAAATGTTTTAAACTTATCGATAAGACCGGAGGAGTATTTAACTTCTTCATTATTCTTAGTGGCATGAGATCCTCGAAAGTCTTTCTTATTAAAAGTATATGAATATTTTTCATTTCTAGTAGACATTTCACCTGTAAAACTATCTTCACTATAATTTTTCAATTAAAAAAAGTCTGCCATAAAAAAAAAAAAAAAAAAAAAAAAAAAAAAAAAATTCACTTGATGCTATAGATAGTCAATTGTCAATTAACAACTCGAAATGCCCCCAAGTACACATTAATAGAGTGATAGTGATTTTTGATAGCAGAGAAGCACAAGACAAAGCTACAGTACAAGGGAAGATTAAAGTATGTCTACATTACACCAAGCTTTTAATGCAATATATTAACCATAATGAATTAAATAAAATTTTACATATACATAATAATTATATATGTAGAATGAGAAAAATAGGAAAATATTTCTTAAACAAGGTCATAAATGAAAGATACCAAAATTTTAACATGCTTCTTTTTTTAAAAAAAAAAATCATTCTTATACACAACATAAATCCCAGAAAGAAACCCCCCAACTCAACACTCAAACATATATTATGTACTAAATGTACTGAAAGAACAAAATAGGAAGAAACTGAATGGCTCAAAACTATACTAGCAAAATTAGGAAAATTTTCAGGAAAACTTCTCATTAGTTACAAATATCTTCCTTTCTATTTGAAAAAAGAAAAACTTAATGTTTGGTTTGTTGAAAAATAACGGAGACCACAACACCTTTTTAAACGAAGGGTTTATTAGTTAACAACCTTCAATAGACCAGATATCAGAGTAGATCAAGGTAAAATTAATCCAATAAATCACAATTATTTAACAAGACAAGCATCTTACAACCTAATAGATGGTAAAATCTAAAAACGTATAAAAAAATAATAATAATAAAAAAACTGTAATTTACAAATTAAATACGTTACTGTATAATTTGAAAGACAAGATACATTAAGGAATTTTAGAAATCAAAAAGCAGAAGCTTAAATTTTATTTTTCTCCGGTCCCACAGAATGAATTTAGACTTCACCTCTGGCTAGATAGGTACATTACCTGAGGGATATAATGGCATTACTGCCCACCCTATTAGTTAATATAACAACATTAAGCACCAATAAACAAGAATTTCTATGTAAAATAAAATTAATTCACATTTAAACTTAATAAAGTGATCAAAAATCTTAAGAAATAGATAAGACGATTTTATGAATAATTTTTACACTGCTATATTAATTAGTTATTTAGATTAACAGCAGGGATTTGATAAGATGTGAATAATTTTTTAGAATTATTATTCTGTATCTTGGTTTTCTAAGCAAGACAACTACTTCTTAATTCAAATAGTACTTATTCATATTTTTGAGACCTCATTCCAAAAACTATTACTGATACGATTTTACTGCCCTCAACATTCGATAGCAGAAACAAAATTGGTTTACCATGGGGTGGGTGGTTAATATTAGAACAATGCATAATTAAGGAATTATGCAATTGAAAATAAGACTTATCACAATGATTACATCAACCGGAAACTTAAGAAATACAACAATTTACAAAATCATGAAGTTCAACACTAAACCTATCATGACGGGTGTCAAATGGCCCTTTTCGTACTTTTTGGCAGAAGTTCTTGGAAAAAAACATTTATTACTATGCTTTTTGACTTAACTAGTTTTATTAAAAAATATACCATTTGAAGTGTTTTTTTCAATATCTTCTTCTCTCTAATTATTTTCATTTACCGAGAAATTGTGGTCGAAATAGTTATAGATGAAATGTCAGTAGTTTATAAGTAAATCAATGATAAACATTTACAGAGTTAAACAATGGGAATTAAACAAATATATAGTTGTAAATGAAACAAGAAAATTTTAACGTTTTGATTGCAATATTTATACATTGGTTCCCAAATAAAATGGACAGAATAAATTAAGAAGCCTCAGAAAGAAATTGAGTGTGAGGTATAGTAATAAGAGCAATGGTGAAAAACATTATGAAACATATCATATTCAAGCCATAGGATGATAACCACATCAAATACACATGAATTTGTTACCACAAAATATACAAAGACAACGGTCTCAACTATGTTTCAAGAAAAAATTAATAAAGACTTTTAAGGCACCAAATAAATAACAACATAAATGAACAAAACGAACACATAATTTTCAATAGATAAAAGATATAACTTGGTAAATAAAATATGAGAAGCAGGGGCTCGATGGCCAAGTGAGTTGGGACAAGGGTCTCGGTGCGCTTGGTACTGAAGGTCATGGATTTGAATCCCACCCATTTATTTTGAGGCAAACCCATGAATAAATATTGACCTTCCCACTTAAAAAAAAAAATTTCAAAAATACTAAAACATTATTGTAACCATAAAAAATTGTTATCTGAGATCTTAATAAAAATAAAATAAAAACCGGAAATGATGAATATAACAGAATACATGCAACTTCAAAATATATATATTTAAAACAACAATATCCAAATGTAAAACTGTTAATTTAAATGCATTTTTTTTAGAAAATATAAAAGATCTAAGTAAACAAAAACTAGATAATAATGAATAAATTATTCATTATAATTTATTGGCAGAGTAATGTATTAAATTATTCCATCTATTTGAATTACTGATAAAAGACTGATATCAAAATGATTGATATGCTCAAGAATGATATTTTTAAGAATATTCCACACCAATATCATAACAAAAATAAAATTCTCATGAGAAGCTACAGAATGCAACAACATAATTATCAAGGGTGTTTAGGCATGGTTTACATACATCTGTAATATTGTAATTTGATCCAATTAAACCATCTTTTTTAATTTTGTGTTTTAAAATTATATTTTGATAATTTTCAAAATTTTAAATCAGTATTATATTGTTTTCATTAACTAATAATAATAGCTATAAAAACAGATAAACCACTACTACTCAGTTTGGACTCAGATAAGAGAGCACCTGACATAAAGCCACTTATACCAACAGTCTGAATACAGATCTTAGTGCAACCACACCATTGTAATTTAAATGCTGAAACACAATAGTTGATTTTTTTTCCAATTGCAAATCATTGCTCCCATCACTCAATTGGTGGCTGAAAAATCCAATAATTGTAATTTAATTTAAGTCACACTATTTCGCAGAAAAAATGGGAGACTGATGATAGGTAACATTGGCTATATATTTGGACAATTTTGACAAAATGATGCAGTAACAGAGTGGTTAGTATCGTTTAGCATCGGGACAGAGGTAGGTGAACAATTGAGGTAAGCCCCTCTCTCCAACAAAGGAGCAATTATAAACTTCCCCATAGAAGAGAAAAGAGATAATCTAAAAAAATCCTTGGAATAATCAACAAATAAATACAAAATTAAGTATAAGCGAGAAAAAAAGCAGGACTGATGAAATTAATACATTTAAATTAAAGGAAAATAATTTGACATATCTGTAAACATACATGTACTTTTCAATTCACATGGTCATTGATAATCATTAATTGATAATAAATCTCCCACTTCAAAGATTAGATGGTTTTAATTTTAAATGACTAAATTCTAAAAGACTGTTAGAAATTGTTCTATCCTACTGTTAAATTCAAGATCAAAACTGTTTTTTGTTTTTTTTTTATTTCATAGAAATTATACATGTGTGAGCTATAACATGGTAAAAAAAATTAAACTTTGATTCTATGCATGATTTTGAGAACCGGATTAAATAAAAATTAAACAAGATAATAGACCTAATAAGAATAAGTTATTTTATACAAACAATGGCAATCAAAAAGTAAAGGGTTATGAAATAATTTGTCAAAAAGCAAAGCAATTGTTGAATTAATAAATAAAAAAAAACTTTTAAAATATAATTTGTGAATTCAATGTTTTCATGAATTAATAAACTTTTACATTTATGTTTAACTGACAAAATATTAAATAATGATATTAATTTTTAACAATTTTAGACATGCTTTCATAGAATACTAAAAGAAGGAAAAGGTAACAGAACAATTGAGTAAAGATGCTTATGTTTTGAAGAACCCAGGTTTAAAACAGATTATAAAGCAAAGAGAAGAATAATATTAGCATTTAAAATATTAAACATAACATATTTACACATAAAAACTTAAAGAAAACAAAAAAATTTTTTTGTTTTACTTCGATGTTGTATCATTCCTTCTTAAAAAAAAAGTAATAATTGAATCAAACAAATTAACAGTCAAAATAAACTATAACGTTTAGATACTCAACAATCCTGAGGAATTTATTATGTAATATTAAATTTAAAAAATTTAACTGGTCTAAGATTCAGGTCATCATATTAAAAAAAAAAAAAAAAAAATTATTTTCGGAACTCATATTAAGGACACCATTATAAATAAATAAATGAAATATTATTAAGTTCTACAAGCTTAGGAAGTGAAACATACAAACTGAAAAAATAAAAATAAAATATTCAAAACTTAAAGGACAGTTAATGATACTTAGAATGTTTATCTTTCCAGTAGAGTATGTAACTCAAAAGAAACAGCAGATTCATTCACTGTAGGTAAATATGTCTTGTAGAAGAATGTTTTGCATCAGGGAAAAATGAAAAATAAGAGATGTTAAATCAACAAATCTTTATTTTATATACCTACATTATGATATTTAAACTGCTACCTCAATATACATCTTAGTTACCTCCTTGATATTGACTTACACTTTGTTTTTCATTTTCTTTTTAATCTGCCCTGATGATGGTCATCAATATGGTGTCCGAAACATGAGCATAATAAAATAAAGATTAGTGATTTAACATCTATTTTTTTAAATTCACTGATCTCTCATATATATATATTGTATAGTATATATGTATATATATATATATATATATATATATATATATATATATATATATATATATATATATATATATATATATATATATATATATATATATATATACTAGGTATAACTATCAAAATTAAGTTTTCACATAATTAACATCAAAAATGAAAAAAAGGTGTTTCATATCTAATTAAAAACTGATTTCAAAAGTGCTGTAGAACTATTTTATTTATTTATTTTTTAAAATAAAATTTAGGCAATCCTAATAATATTAATTACAAAATGAATACTTCAAATCTGCCTAGTGCTTTTAAAAATAAATAAGTCTTCCAAGATTTGCATTTCACTATTATTACAAACATACAATGTATTGTGACAAAAAAAAGAATGTCTCGGAGGGAGAAATTCTGGGCAGTACAATAAATAATAGATGATATCTATCCTTTGAAGAGGAGGATTAACAAAGACTTTTACTACGAGAAGGAAGCCTGATGCACCTGTGTGTCAGGTCAATCATTAATGCAAAATTAAAAAAATAAACTGATGTCTATGGTTTAAGGTTGCAATCTTTACCTAATTATAATGAAATTAAAATTTTTTAAAGTGATGAATTCCATTTACATAATCTTAAAGTAAAGATAAGCAGTGTTGAAATTAAGAATACATTATTTTTAATGTGCCAATGTTTTGACTGTAGCTTTGATGGGCCATCATCAGGACTAAAAACAAGAAATTGTCAAATACAGAATCAGAAAAAAAAAAAAAATAAATAATCTAAATTTAAAAAGCAAACGAGTAAAGGAGAAATATTATTGTATTTTTTTTAAATTTAATTTTATTATTTATTTTATTTTTATTTTTTGATTCTGTATTTGACAATTTCTTGTTTTTAGCCCTGATGATCACCATGAAAGCTATAGCCGAAATGTTAGCAAATTAAAAATAATGTCTTGTTAATTTCAACAATGCTTGTTTTTTAATCCCATTGACTGATCCTTCTCAATATAGTAAAAATGGACATACAAACTATTACCTTATCTGAATTCTATTACATTATCAGAACAGAATGTTTTGTTCTTTTCAACAGAATTTTTTTTTTAAGTTCAGTAATGCCAGTTAATGAAAATAATAAATCTAACAACGAACATAAAAGTATCAAATTATCACAATTGAATTTTCAGGTTTTCAATGATCACTTGAAAACATTTTTATTTTGGTTAGTACTGTATGGACATAAATTGTCATTAGTACTGATAAAACCAAAAGCGAGTATATGCTTTGCTAGCAATGAGAAATCGACTTTTTCTCCTCCTACTGTTCATTACTATTAACCTATATAGGGCATCTTAAAAAAATTAACCAATCCCATCTAAGGAGTTTAACAGGACAGTTCAAACTTAATTAAGACAAAATGCCTTAATTTTTTTATTATCACATCACTAAATTAAATTCAAATGAAAATTTTTGAATATTTGTGTGAGTTTATTATCTGTATTAGTTTAATGTATACATTATTAAAGCAAAAACTGCGGATTATTATCAAGTAGATTATGTTCATTTTCAAGAGCTAATATTTTTTAAAGAGGTATTTTATTCAAATTTTAATAGATTTAAGAAAAATGATACAACAAAAGGAAAAAAAAAAAAAAAAAAAAAAAAAAATCAAAAATGAAATCATAATTTACCTTGAACTTGAAAGGTAGCCTGCAGTGATGTTGACAATTCATTATTTTGTTTTGATACAGCACTTTGTACAATTCCTACGCTTTCAGACAAACTTTTATTTTTTAATCCCATTCCTATTTCAGCAGAAGATGAGTAAACATTGTTAGAGGAAACTGTTGAAGTACTGTCACCAGTGGAAGCATTAGTCACACAACTAGAAGGGTGCCCACACTTGGTACCAGCTGTAAAAGTATCAATCGGCGATAGGCTCAAGGAATGTCCCGATGGTGATCCAAATGCTATACTGTCACTGGATACAGGACAAGCAAAAGGAGGCGATTTCACTTTGTCATGAATATCTTCGTCTGAAAATCCTGAATTTTTGAAAAAATCATTTTGAGAGGGAATGCCAATAGACTTTGAGATAAATGTGTCACAGTTCTGTTCTCCCTCCAAATTTTTGGCAGTTACTCCAAACATTTGATCTTTCTCTTGCTGAAAAATTTCACCAAATAAATCATTTTTAACTGCTCCAGGAAGTGGAGACTTTCCTCTCTTAATTACGGTTGCATTTTGTGCTTCATGATTGTGAAAAACAACTGATTCATTGGACTGAACATTGGTTTTAGCAATGCTCTTGACAGAATTGTCTTTCCTATCTGATTGTGCAAGCTGCACCATTGCTTGAGATCCATTGTTATTGAAAACTGACTCATTGAGTTCAATATTGGTTTTAGCAATACTCTCCTCAGGATTGTCAATGCAATCTGACTGAGCTGGTTTCGCCACAACCGGCTCACTTTCAAAGGAGGTCTTCACAGAAGATACCAGTTTTAGTTCTTCACAAACAATTTCTGAGACTGTATTTTTTTCTTCTTTAAGCTTGGCATTCAAATGACAATTACTTTCATCCACATAGGTTTGGCCTTGTTTTGTTTCAGATTGAATTTCTTTGGTTACAAAATCATTTGTTTTTCTAATACATTCTTCGTTTAAGGAAGACTTTGAAATCATACTGATATTTAAATGGTTATGTTCGTCATTTTGTAAAGTATTAACATTAGAATCAACAATTTTTTCCTCTAATGCTATATTCACATAATCATTTTTCTCATTTAGAACAGAAATGTTATTATACCCTTCTGTTTCCTCAACTTTATCACCAGTAAGTTTCTCTTCTGCAGGCACATATATATCCATTACTTTTTTTACAACCAATTCAGTGGTCAAATCATTTTGAGAAGAATTGGTCACTGACTTAACTTTGTCTACAAATTCAATATTCAGGGATGAGCTAACTGGATTCGTTAATAACTGTTCCTCTTTCTTTATAAATGTAGAATCACCATTGGTTTTTTTATCAATATCATTATTCTCATTACAAACAAATATACTTTCTTTTATTTCTGTATCATTTACAACACCAGTAAGATTATCTTCTGCTGGTACACCTGCATCCGGTATAACCTTCTTGATAACTGAATCAGTGATCAAATTATTTTCTGTAATGTTGATTGTTGACTCAACTTCATTAACAAATTCAACATTCATAGGACTAACTTCTAGTAATTGGACATTTGACTGATTCATATCAAATACAATATTCAAAACATCTTTTTTCACTTCTACAGAAGACACCACCGGGGAGCTGCTTGTCACATTTTCTTGACTATCAACAGCACCAGTTATTAAGGCATTCTTAGAAATATTGATGGCAAGCTCGACATCATCCTTCTTACTATGTTCAACATCAAATGGTTTTTCTACATCAACTATTTTAACTTCAGTTTCTTTAACTTCATCATTGTCCTTCATTAATTCTTTGGAAGGAGATCCAGGCACTATTTGAATCTGATTTTCAGATATTTTTTCTCGATTAACTTCTGAAGTTGAAGCAATGGTGTCTTGAATCACTGCATTATCTTTCTCCTTTATACATACAGAATCCAATGCATGTGGCATTTCTAAAACCTCCTTCTCTTGAATGCCTGATAAAGACAATCTGAGAGAAACAGGGTCAGCAAGAGGTTGATGTTCAGAAACCTGATTATCCAGTTCAGCAACATCCACAACAACAAAATCTTCGACTTCTTCTTTTTTCAAAGTAATTTGATCGACAACAGCTGTTGTATCTAATGCCTCTCCTTGAGGATTTGATAGAGAATCACAACTGTTATTAACAGCAATATCCTCGTAAACTATTTGATTATCAATCACTTCTTCAGTGACTGTTTTATGCATTGTGACAATATTTTTAACCTCTTTGTGAAGAACAATATCAGAACAGCACAAATTTTCTGAAGAAACTTGTAAATCAATTTCCTCAGAAGGTTTTTGTGGAGGCATTGGTTCTGAATTTGCAACTGGTTTAACAAGAACAGATGAAGTTTCCTGTTGAGAATTTGAAGTTGTAGAGGTGTCTAATTGATTCTCAGACATATTTGTCATGTTAAAGTCATTTCCAGGAATTTTCGTAAGTGGCTCTGTAATGTTCTCAGAAATGATATCTTCTTTTTGGTCAAGAATCGTACTTAAAGAAATATTGAAACTTTCTTTCTTTGGTGAAATTACATGAAAAGCACGGCTCAACCCAGACATGCTCTTGTTAAATACTTCAAACGTTGACTGATAATCAGTAGAATGCTGCACATCAACTTCAACATTGTTGTCAGAAACTGAATCTTGAATGACTAGACGATCAACACCATTAAAAGTTTTCTCATCTCCTTGGACCTCAGTATTATTTTCCTGATGGGTTATATCACTAACTTCATCAGCTGTTGTGGTTTTATCTAATGTCCCATCACTAATATTATCTGTTACATCTGGTTTCATATTAACAGGTAGGGGAAGAACTTCAGAAATTGTAGATGTTTCATTGAAACATTCTAATTTAATGCTTTTATCTGCCTCTGATGATATTGGCTCTTCTTTAGAAGAGGTAGTTGTCTCATAAATGTTTTGTTTAGCACCGACACTTACTTCTTTTAATATGCTTAGAGACTCATCCACAGAAAATTCCACTCCAAAACATTGTTTTGAGTTGTGTAGTTCAAAGCCCGATCCGTAAGTTGAAGAGGATGTTAAGCATATTTCATCATCCATCTCTAGATCCGTTGACATTGTAGAATTGCTAAGTTCTAAAAATTCATTCGGTGCAGTAAATTTCTGTGGAGATAATGATTTAAATATTTGATCTATCTGCTGCTTAGCAGTTTCAATAACTTCTTGTTTTTCAGATAGAGGGATCACACTTAAACCAGATGCTGATGCTGAAGTATCAAGATTGAGGTGTTCAACAGTAATAGTATTTAAGGAAGCATTTGGACTTGTTGCAATATTTTCTTTTGTCAATGGTTCATTTCCAGAAAGTTCATTTACTGTGGAAACTTCTGATACAGATCTTTGTTCAAATATTTCCTTATCTAGGAGTTTCTTCTTGGGTGAAAAAAGACTATCTATTTTTTGCTTTGCAGATGAAATAGGTGATGATATCTTTTCCATAACCACATTCTTCTGAGGAGATATATCTGATTCAGTTACATTTAGATTTTTGATACTATCTATAACATGTGATACAGTATTGGAAGCTAACTCTTTAATTGGGCTTTTACGTTTGAACATATTATCAATTTGTTGTTTTGTTTCAGAAATTACATTTGAAACTATTTCTTTTTTTGAACTAAAGATTGTATCAATTTTGTGTTTTGTTGTAGTAACATAGTCGTTAATATGACTAGTTTGTAAAACATTTGTAGAAGACTCCATTTCTGATATGACAGTAATATTATTTCCATCCAAAGAATCATTAAGAGACGGAATATCTTTTTCTATAACACTAACAGGAGATTCTGATGAAACATAGCTAGTTGATCTTGAGAATGAAGGAGATCGTTCAACACTTCTCGTATCATCCATGACAGGATCAGTTATATTACTTTGAATAATACTATTATTCAAAGTGTGTTCAAAGTTAGTTGCTGGAGAAACTGTTTCAGAGTGAGTGATTTTGTTATTTACAGAATCACATAATTCTTCAACTGTAGCTATAACAGATGAAGTGATCTCTACACTCTCACTTAATGAATTATTTGGAACTTTAAGTTTCTTTTCGTCACGAGAACAGCTGATTTCAGTTTCTGTATTGATTTCCTCTTTATCAATAGCTTCATTGCTGATCTGTACTTCCTCTGAAGAAACGTTCTGGAAAGAAGAAACATTCGCTTCACTATGGCGTTTACAAGGAATTGAATTTTTGAATTCTTCAGGATCTACGTCACTAAAAGAAGTATTAGCCACATGCGACACTGTTTTATCCTGTTTCGAAATATATATTTCATCCCTTTCATGAAATGACAATGTATGGGATGATGATTGAGATGCATTAGATATGATTGCGGTGACTTCATCATCACATTCATCTTCTGCTGAAATTGGCGAAAATGGGAATGAGGTAAGCTCAGTGTAAATTTTATCAGGTGTCGATAGATGAACTCCTGCCAGGTAGTCAGCAAGAGCACTAATGTTTGATGGCTTTTCCCATGGAGATGCTTCACCAGCACTCTCATATTCCGCAGTAGTATCTGACTCTGTGAACAGCATCAGAATTGTCTCACTAACTAAACGAGACATGCCCCCTACCTGAGATCCAAGTATCACGGAGCATGGTCTCTGATTGATGACCAGAATATCTCTACGAAGAGAATCAATTTCGTGCAAAACTACAAGAAAACCTTCCTAATATAATTACATCTACTAAGATAAAGGTATGAAAGCCAACCATAAGGACCATTCTCACTGACACTAAGACCTCAAAGGAGAATAATAAAATGTTAAAACAAAAACAATATTTTTCAATTATTTGAATTTAAAAAAAAAAAAAAAAATCCGTTAAGAAAACAAAAATATGTAAATAAAATCAAATGTTCAAATCAAAATAAAAAGATTATTTCAATTTTTCAGTTAAAACAATAAATAAATAAAAGAAAAAACATGCAAAAAGCAACTACCAGAGGGAGCAAATGATAGAAACTTACTAATTACACCATGCAAATTTCAAATGATGCATATCAAATCAAATGATAGTGGTAAAATTTAAGATCCTCGATATATATTCTAACATTTGTTAAATTAATGTCACCAAAATGAACAGAAAAAATTAAGATTTACAGAAAATAAAACAAATTTTTAAGATAAAATAGAGGTGGGAAAAATAAAAGAAACAATGTGAAAGAATGAAAACGCAAAGACCGTACCAAAACAAACAGAAAAAATAAATATATAGTACTAATAAAAAAAAAAAAATTATTATACTATTTGCTACTAAGCATGAAAGAGGAAGAGAATCTTTTTTGAAGCTAGCCTCTCCACTGGAGGCTGCACTCGAGGAGACCAAAGAGTGTTAAGGACAGATCAAACCTCTAAGCTGGGACAGGAAAGTGATCTGAATTCCATGAGGGCACCGGTATGGGCTGTGATACCTGGCTGGCTTAGAACAAAACACCTCCATGCATCAAGGTACAGAAGGAGGGAAAAAAGTAATTCCTAACAGCAATTAAAGGAGTAACTAAATTAAAAAAGTAAAGAAAACTACTACATGGTGATAAATTCTTTTGATAATAAAATTTACAGACTTACCAAATGGCAAGGATTTTAATTCTGTTTGTACAATTAAGATGAACAATAACGATTCAGGAGACAACAATTGAACAAATAACAAAAGAACTTATTGAAGCACAGATAATATATACACACTGAAAATAGAAATCCCCTCTTTCATAAAATATTGTCATTTTTCTAGCGTAAACCAGTTTAAAACAAAACTAACATTATCATTTCTAATATTATCAAAACAACCAAAACACCAAACTGTAAACTTTTAGGTTATTAAATAGTACATTATGGTTCCTAACTTCTATTAATTAATAAATAATATCAAATGAAAGATTACCCAAAGTGAGTGAAGAAGATTCAACGATAGACAGAAAATTAAATCAATATGATAAATAATTAGAATTCGTATAAGGCTGAATAGAAGCACAATACTAAGAGCTTATAAATTTTAAACTTCAAAAATACAATACAAAATATGAATTCATACATAACAAATAAAATAACTATTGAAAAACATACTAAAATAAGTTTTTTAAAATAAATGATTATTTATAATTAAGAATTAATTAAAATTAAAATTAATTAAGAATTATAATTATTGAAAGTGTGTGAATTTATTACAAGAAATATATATATGGCAAAATTCTATAATTTTTTCTCTAATTAAATATGTCAGCGAGGTAAATATCAATAAAATAAGACAACATATAGTGGAAAAATTTCTTATTTTTTCATTTTTATTCTGTAATCTTCATTCAAGATTGATAAGATATGAAAAATCTCCCAATCAGGTTATACAAAGTAGAGCTTTACTCAATCCTCTTTATTTCATAAATAAATTATTTATAAAGAACATGACATCCCTACATATTTGTTATTATGCACTCAAACAACTAGTTACAGATAAATAAATTCTCAATAATCCCTTAACTGAAGGCCTAGGAGAGAGGCAAAGGATGATACCCTAAGCGAACATACTTAATGAGGACAAGTGTTCGGGCTCCACAGTTTGAACCAACTTCACCACCACTGCCAGCAGGCTCCACAATACAAAAGGTTGCCTCAGGCAGAAGAGTCACCAAATACACCCTTAGGAGCTTAGTTTATCAATTTTCTAATTATTGGCCACAAAACTTTTATAAAAAATAACACCCAATATATTGGGACAACTAAGAAAAAATGAGTAAAATATAAAGGAAATAAGTGCACAATATGCAATAAGAATGGGAATTAGGGGGAGGAAGTAAATAAATCAAAGCAATTGATTTAGTCAGAAACAATCAATATAACTATTCCAAATGATTTTTCTTTTATTTCATTCTTTCTTTAAATGATTATTCAACATATGATCCACCGGGTTTACAAAAAACAGCTACTAATTAATCTTTAAGACCAGAATATGAATCAGCTATTTGTTGGAGAGAAGAAGCAATAACGTCAAAAACGGATTCATTAGAATGTATCAACCAATATTAACCTTCCAGTACAAACAGTGTAATATGAAAAATGAAAGCAGATAATAAAAGAGGATGATTAATTATAATGATTCTCAAATCAGAATTAATTTATTCACTTTGTAACTTTATGATGAACCTTAATTTATATTTAAAATATTGGTGACGATTAAATATTGCACAAAAAGTCAGCTTTCATAAATATCAATTCTTTAATATTTCTTTAAATAAGTACTTTACACTACAATTATGTTTTTAGTTTTTTATCTATCCCAACTATTAAACTTAGAGAATGCAAGAGAATTGTACTTTTCTTTTAGATATTTCTTCTAAAGCTGGCAACTGACGATCGTAACATGTCAAATGGACAATGGAACGACTGACAGTGTAAAAACCTGTTTTGTTTTTTTTCAGTTGGGATGAGTGAGGGAATTTTGCCTTGTTTGGAACAGTCAACTCACAGCAGTTGAAATGTTTACCTCAATTAACAATGGCTGTCAGAGGAGAATTTGTGACAAAATTCATTTATGTACAAAGAGCTTCTCTGTTTTTGGAAAACCATAGACCCTTATTAACATAACAAGTCAAACAGGAATGATGTGATAAACCAACTCCTCGAATTTTTTGAAGATCAAGATCAGGAAGTTACCAATAATTATGTTTAAAAAAACCAACAAAAAAAAACCTCTGTTTGGTGTTATTAAGCCTGTCTTACGATAGAAAAATTAAAATAAATAGGAGCAATTCATCATCCATGAACATACGATGATGATTGGGTTGTTAGTGGAATGAGGGAAACTAAATGGAGTGGAGTTGTCAGTGGGGTTCTCGAAATTGTCTTTGCTCATCATGTCATTTGGAACATGTTCTTAATAATGGAAAATGTTTTTAATTTATTTTTTCTTTAATCTAGAAACTTTAATTTTATCAGTAAAACACCTATAATTCCCATTGTTTCCTTAAATCCTAGAAAGGAAGGTGCACAGGCTTTTAGTAAAAAAACTAATTAGGACAGAAATAATGTAAGCCTAGATCTTTCCGATCAGAAGCACAAAATAATATATGATTGTTCAAAATATTTTAATATATTTTTCAAATGTGCCAACAAATATAAAACTATACAGTAATACAAATAATAATTTTCATCCCAAGAATCAGATTTTTAGATCTAATATCAGAGCAGTATGGTTTTATTTCCTTGCTTTGTAATTTGTTGTCAATATTTTGATCAGAATTATTTAAGCGGCCATTGTTTTGATCAAACAACATGTGGACAAATCTGGATCCTTTGACTAAATTCTGGAACACAGCCCTGATTCCCTATAGCACTTATAAACATTTTTATACAAAACATAAACGTATAAATGATTAACCCTCTTCAGGTCAAGCATAGGTATTTAAAACCATTTAAATCCACTGTTTTTTTTTCCCTTCTTTTTTATTGGTTTAGTAATGAATAAATCTGTAAAAAAAAAAAAAAAAAAAAAAAAAAAAAAAAAAAAAAAAAAAAAAAAAAAAAAAAAGATGAAGTAATTAATTAACTTTCAATTACTATATTGTTTTTTAACCTCATTTAATTTTTTTGAATGATGGGGACCCACCAAAAATCTATCAAATTATGGTGTGCACTGTAGTATACTGTGCCCTGAAAAGGGTTAAAGAATGAAATAAAATACTTTTTTTTTTTTTATATTATATTTAATAATCTGAATGATCCATAAGTAAAAAATTCATTTTATTAATTTCCAATTTAATAATCGATCACAATCAATTTAGGGTTGTAACGGCAGATTTCAATTTTTAGGTTTATAAAAATTTCTTTAATTAGCCATTAGTCTCCTTCCTATCTGTTTAAATTTTAATTACCTTGATATAAGATAGGCCAAAAGCATAAATAAAACCAACCACCCTACTTATAAGGATATCCACACTATGGCAGAGGCAGAGAAAAATAGAAAAGCGAAGTTGAAATAAATTAAAAATGAAAAAGCAGGGTGGGAAAAAAAAAAAAGGCATAAGAAATATTAAGTACATCACTAGCGTACTCAATCCTTCTATAATTTTTTTGTTTAGTGCCAAAAAATAAAAAATATATGTATACTGGAATTTTAATTTTAATTGGGATTCCCATTAAATCCAAATTTAGGAAGGGTCCACCCACTGTATATATTATCAGTAAGAAAAATTACAAATAATCACATTGACATATACTAAATTTTTATTTTTAGAAAAAAATCAATACAATTAATAATAATTCAAGTTTTTTTTCTAAAACATCTATCTAAAACACTTTAAGAAATATTATGCAGGAAATAAAAACAATTAAAATTATTGCTATTATTTAGACAAAATAAAATTTGTTTAAAAAATTAAATATAAAATCTAGCTCATATCATAATAAAAACTCCAAATTACCATAAAAGGGAACAGCATATGATAACAACACAAGAATTCAATTACAAAAATTGCTGATTAGTTAAACATAAAACCTGAACCAATATATTTGTTCACTGATATGAAAATTGATGATGATGATGATGATTAAAAACTGATGTTATTTCTTTATTTATTATCAAAACAGTTTGTTTTTTTTAATAAAGGATGCAACATAACTTTGAAAATAGAACGTTTAACAAGGGAAAAAGACAAGGTAAACAAAACCTCTAATTCTTCAAAAACATAACAGTGCAAAACATTAAAAAAAAAGTTCCCATAATCAACAGCCAAAAAAAGTAACCTTTTGAATGGCAATATTTATAATATATTTGATCTCAATACATAGTAAGTATACATTTAGCAATATAGGTAACAACATCGGAAGCTTGGATAATGGCTAAAAGGAAAAACATAGGAAACACAAGTTTTAACTATAACAAATTTCAATAAATGATAAGGCTAGTTTTGATTATTTTTTATTTACTTATTCTTTAATTTACACTTCCTTTTAAAAGAACTGTCTCCAAACTAAAGATATTGACCAATCATTATTAACAATTGTATAAAACAACAAAACATAGTCCATTGTGAACTAATATACATATTCATTTATATTTTAAAAATGTTATTTATTTTATTTCATTTTGGTTAACAAAAGCATAAAATAAATTTAAAAACATCAATAATTTAGGAAAAAAGGAGTAGACATTTGTGAAAAGGAAAATTGCTTTCCACAAAGCACAAAGAATCATTGGCAAAGTATTTCAGAACAGCTAGAAATGCACAAAATATGATAGTAACAAAAAACATACACATTACACAATAATCAAACAGCCACAAGCAATGCAATGCATCTCACATGCTATATTTACAAACTTATACAAATATACATACCGGTATCACAATCCAAGTGTTTAACAGGGGTTGATTGCTGGCACTGAGAGATGTCGTTTTCTTCAGAGTATTCTCTACAAGAAAAAAAAATTATTACTAAACTATCCCCTCATAAAGAGCATTGAAAAAGTTTTTTAAAAAATAGCATACCTCTTTTCGCCAGGTAGCTGATGTGGTCCGACTGGATCTGATTTCTTATTTCCGCCCTGCAACAAGTTCAAAAATGTATGAAACATTTTGTTTCCTTGTTGGAAAATTTCCAAAAAAATAAATAAGAGAAAATAAACATAGTTTAAAGAACTTTTTATCAATATAACTGCTGATCCATTTAAGAGATGGATATGGAAATGATATTTAAGTTCATTGCTTATGTAAAAATATTTTAGGAGCCTACATATATTACTATATACTATATATTGCTCATGGGCAAGAAAAGTGACCCATAAGGACAGATAAAATTTGTTAATGTTTCGTTCATGTATTCAAATTGATTTTATTTTATTAATTTTTTTAGGTCTAGTTTCTTTTATCCATTGCAAAGAGTAACATCACTACAGATCTGAAAAAGGTATGTTTTTGAAAATAGCGGTAGAAGAATCGCAAAAAGATTTTTAGACTGTAGTTTAATGAACAAAAATATATATTAATTGTCAGTATATTTTATATCAAACATTGGGTGAGCTTCAGAATGGAGATCAGGAACTACTATTGCCAAATGCTGTGTATTCAATTCCCACCTATTAGCAAATATTGATGATGATTAGCAAACTTTGATAATTTTAAGTTTTATTATTACAAGAAGGAGACTCCTTTGTAGTCACCCGACTTACTTTCCAAGACAAGTTCCCCTCTCTCACCAGCATTACACTACTTTGGTTAGTAATTGTTGAGGGAGGTGAGGAGGTTCAGTGGATAAGATATTTTAGCTCAACTTTGAGGTCCTTCCGGGGCACACACAGCCTCTACAAAGTGGGTTCCCTTAAATGGGAAATAACCTGGTGGTTGAGAGGGATTCTTCTGGTCAAATCTTACTTCTTTGCACAACCTTTGGCCATTAAACAGCAAAATCTTACATAGTACTGAACTCTAAACCCTTCATGAGTTGTCATGGTACAGTTTTAATATATTTATTATTTTTATTTTTTTGTAACTGATGAAAAGCTTCTCTGCTCCTTTTGAAGAGTATTAATTACAATTAAAAAGCAAACTTCGAACGATCTTCATCAGCTGATAGATAACCCTCAAAAAACCGAAATATGTATTTACTAATTTGATAAATTAGGTTGAAAAGTCTCAAAAACCTTTATTTATGAATTTAATCCTTCTATGAATAGAAAAGAGTTAAGAAGATATAATAATGATAAAGATGGCCAGGGATTCATTCATGGACGAGATCAAACCAGCCAGGCATAAATTGGCTGCAAGAGAATTAGGCCATTCAAAATGGAGCTATTTAGACCACTAATGGATGACGTCACTCCCGCTGCCCACGACAGGTAGCCTTGATAGCAAGGGGGCGGCCATTGCACCTCATGTAAAGGCGACCACAGGCCTTAAATGGAACAACTGCCCGAGCCTGAAGAAATAAATGTCTCAGTGAAGTCGGCTAGATATAATAAGAATTGTTTCTCTTTTAGCTTTAAACCAAATAGTTTGTTCTTAAAATGTTTCACGGGGTATGTGTGACAGACCATGTTAGTGACATACAAAGGTACAAGTCAGATGTATCCTAAAATCAATTAAAAACAAAATTTTAAGAAATAGTAACTAGAAAGAGTTTTAAGAATGGTTAAGAAGGTTCAAGAAAACTTTGCTATCATATTACTCAAGAACTATCCATTGTATTGTTATTGTTTTGTCCCAATTTTTTTTTCAATTTCTAAATTAACAACCCTCAAGATTTAAAAGTATCACTAGCAGAATATGGAACGACCCGAATACGAAAGAAAACCGCCCAATCGCATTTGAAAGTTTAAATAAAAACAAATATTTAAAATATCATAAAGATCCGATTCAAAATACATGTAAAGACCAACATCTATCCAAATCCTACAGATTTCACTCTATCATAAAAATGAATGCAGTTTGAGCAGAAGCATAGTCCTTAACCTTAACGAAGAAGAATAACTATTTTCGGAAAATAAAGTAATAAAAACAACACGAAATTGATAAAATTTGGGTAAGATTAAGTAAAGCTAGCTAACGTGTTATTATCTCTATCAATATGATTTTAAACGCAGTCATTATTAATTATTTTTAAATTAAATTAGAGTGATATTACTAGCCATGTAAATTATTTTTTAACTTATTGTTTCGTCAATTCTTAATACACAATATAGCAGAGCTAGGCGTTGACGAACAGATGGTTTCACGCCACAACGCCATATCTAGTAACTGTGCACCACATGTTCAGTCGTAGAATGAATGCCTGAAGATAATACCAAAATTTACCATGAAAAAAACATGTTTGAAAGAAATTGTAAGATCCGGATGTTAAAATAGCATCAAGATTTAGAAAACAAATTTCAACAAATCAACAAAAGCGTCATTTATACAAATTAATTCATAATTAAATCACTAGCATGAATTTTTACTAGCAGAACCACCTCATTCAACAATGAATATTTCATAGCTTAAATAATATAAAATACGTGAACTTCTAATACGCGATAATCTTAAATATATCATTATTAAAATAATAGAACAGCAGCAAAATATATAGACTTAGTACACGGCCTATTTTAAAACTTCAGTGGCCATTAATACCAAATAGTTTTCATATGTTCTTACGTTTTGTGAAAATACATAAATCCACATAAGTCCAATCAACGATAAATAAAGATTAGATCAAAATTGCATAACTTTATCGCAAAGATTAATGGGTGCAGCAGAACAACACGCTACTTAAATTAGAAAAGTTCTCTTTTCAATCAATTTTAAGAACTCTTAAAATAGTTTAGAAAAAAAGAATTGAGTGTGGACCTCGCGAGACCAGACTCGATTCTAAGCTGCTACAACAGAATGAATTATTATCTGCATTGGCCAAAATCGAACCTGGGCCCAAGGTTTAGGAGTCCAGTACTTGCCCACTGTATACAGTACTTCCTTTTCTTATATACTATAACTTGATATTCTGAAATTTAAATAATGAACAAATAAAGGTGAATTTATTAGTTTGTTTTGGATTTTTTGGTTTTCTTGTAACAATCAAAAAGCAATGGACTACAGAGGTTTTTCCCACCACCAATGAGCGGTTAAGAACTTTGTTATTTCAAGGACAATATAAATTTTTTTATTAGGTTTACAAATTTTTACGGTGTATTGTAAACAATCTTCTGAATAAGGGGAATATTTTTTTTTTAGAAACTAATATTCAATTCACGAAAATGAATCCAGACTTTAATTAAACTTTAACAAAAGAGAATTAGGTTTCTCCCCATGGCCGTTCAGATAAACTGTTTGTATTGAATTGGTGCAAAGATGATGCAAGTTTTTGCAATGGTAAGTGCTTGCCAAGTAAACTAAGATAACCCTCCAGTCTAGTTAATGCATTATAAATAGGGGTTATTAATGAATAATGTTTTTACCTCAAAGATTAGTTTGTGTTACATCTTCTAGGAATAAGGAGGACCTCTGAAATCCACCATCCCAAAACAAGATTTTCGTCAAATTTATTTTTACGAGTTCAATCTTGGTCGAAGCCGCGCACGTAACATTAATGTTGTTTGGGGGTGGAGAAAGCATAAGTGAATGTGAAATGCAGCGAGAATTCAGAAATTTTTTTCTAGGAGCAATTAACGAAGACAATTTATCTCGAAGACAAGGAAGGTCGCGGTAGGCCTTCTGTTTGAGACCACGACCACCTGAAGGCTCTGGTAGAAGAAAACCCTCGCAAAACCATTCTGACCATTTCAAGAGAAGTTAGTGACCACTCAACACATTATTTTTGTCACACATGAAAACCTGCATTATTTTTGCAACAACGTTTGATTGGCCAAGAAACCGGGTTATATGATTAAATATTATTTAAAAATACTATAGAAACGATAACCTAAATTACAAATAAATAGACAACTTTAATGGATGCAACAAGATATGTTATATTGCAAGGCTCAAAATAGGCTACAGTGAGTTCTCTCTCCCATGTGGGTTGGAAGTTATTGAGCAGACTGGAGACTTGTGACAAATGTGGCGACTCTAGGACCATCAGACACTTAAATCTCTCTGGCCAACCGAAATATAGTTGGGAGATGATCTAAATTCAGTCCAAACATAGCTAATATTACAAAAGGGAACAATGCCTCACAATAGAATAAAAAAATTAAAGCTGACAGCTGCCAATGATCCTTTTGGTAGGTAATGAGGGAGATATCGTAATTAAATTTCAGAAACAAATATTTACATAATAGTAGTGGCATAATAGCGTCGGTATAAATAATGGAAAAGGTAGTTGGAGGTCGCGGTCAGATAAATAAACAAACTGATGGAGGAGCGGATTTAATGAAGCGTAGAAGTTTTGATAGTCATCTTAGTTTGTTCTTGTAGCCTTGAAGAAGTTCTACAATGTAGGCCGAAACTTCGACACACAATAATCCAGAACAAAACAATGCCACCCCACTATCTTCTGCATCAAATACATTTATAACTATGACATCAAATTTAACCTGAATCGATCAAAAATGTTCTTAAAAAAAAAAAAAGAAAAAGAAAAAAAAATCGATAAACAGAAAGGTTGCAATACTTCACACAGCTGGAGCTAAGAACGATGTATTATTTATTGAGGGTTAAATCGGTACTAAAAAAAACACTTCATAGGGTAAATAAACGAAAAATTTGAACTACTACAAAAAATAAAGTAAAAATGATGTGATTGCAGGTTATTTACACAGTTTGCTTTATACTCGTTAATGAGATATTTAGGTTCAGATTCTTTTAAATTGTTTTCAACTATTGGTTTTACTTAATTTGTTTTACAAACTCTTTGTTAATAGTTTGGGAAGATTGGATTTATGATTTATCTTCAATTACTAAGGACAGATGAATGACATTGGCTGCCATTGGTGTAGCTCAATGCACTTCACTGTGTCAGGGATCTGATTTCCTGTATGATCTATTTTATCACATTACAATCAGGCTAGGATAGTTTATAAGCTTCAGTTATAGTTTCGTAGAATTTTTCAAAATAGTAAACCATTTTCTAAAAAGAATCTGAGTTTACGAAACAAAAACTTATAAATAAATTAAGAAACAGAAAATACATTTTTTTTTCTCCTCAAGAAATCGCCAACCTTTCTTTTTTTCTAGTTGAGAAAATAAAGCTATTGTCAACCAAGTTAAATTCCCAACTTGTCAATTTTAAATTACAAGGATGTAAAATTTTAAAATAATTTTGTTTTATAAGAATTTATAAAAAGAATCCAGGGATAATCTCAGCTATCCAACTTCCGTTAAGAAAGTTTGCATCTTCAATGAATAGGGTCGATGGGAGCTTTGTTTGTTGAAACGGAACATCGAGCGAAAAACTCTGCCTATGAACTGCATAACGCAGTCATAACTTGAATGATTAAAAAAATTATATCACGATACCAACAATAATCATCCTTTTTAGACATGTCGCTGGTTTCAATCGATCAAAACATAGAAAATCACATCAAGGCTATAATATTAGAACATGAGTAGGAAAAGGACAGCAATACCTCCATCTCTCCACTATTGATTTATCAATCTTAAGAACATAACAAATCGAAATTATCATCATATAAAGCAAAAATCAATAAAATATAAAAAACATTCTGTTCATAAACCTATATTTAAAACATCGAATTTAATATAACCCCATCTACGCCTCATCATACAGCTCGGAAATTTATCCGTCGATTCAGCGATAATTAGTAATTAGTTCTTCACTAATCTAAAAAAATTACACGACCATTTCAATTGCTATTATGTTATTACATCAATTAAATTTAACGAGTGCACGTCACGCCATTCCGCGATGAGTTGTCTTCAAATTTCTTCAGTCTCCTCAACTTGCTTCAAGTCGAATAATTTAAGTTATACTTTATTTTTTTTTTAAATAATAATAATAAGACATTGTTCTCTCTCTAACGTAAGGGGCGACTTTTGGAATGAATTAATAGTAGATATGATAGTCTTAAAAATATTTGCTTTCTGGACAGTGGCCGCGGACTTATTTTTTTTTTTAATAACAGAACTAATAAGCATTACCAGTAACTTTCAATTTAACTTGAATGTTGTTTCTTTTAGGAATAGCAGGACCTAAATTAAATTAACCATTAAATGCAAATTAATGTTTATTGTCCGTGATCTAAAGTCCATTCCTAAGAATACCTATGGCTACCGTTGACGAGAGTTTTGTGATAAACTATTGTGTAATTATTTTACATCGATTTGATCGATATTTTTTTTAATATTTAATTACACAGCAATTTTTCATGTACGAGATCAACACTGCTTTGTGAAGAATTTAAAACAAATCATAGCTAGAGCAAGCCAATATTGTTAAAGATATGTATTAGCTATTGGAAAATGAAGAAATAGGATTACAATATCAAACTGCCGAAGCTGAATCACCAAAAAAATAATTTCAGCCAGACAATAGTATCATTTTATTATAATATTTTTTCTTTTTTATTCTTAGAGGATTTTTACTATCCCAGAATAAAGATTCTTTATCATTTGATTACATGTTTATACTAGGTTTCAAACCCTAATACACTGTGCAGACAAAATCCAAAAATACTGGTTTATCCGCCCAGTACAGTGTTTACTGTAAAAGTTTTCTAACTTACGAGTTTGTAAATCAAACCTAGAGAATTTGGAATATTTATCATCTTAGATAAGATTTGTAATTTTTATTTTTTTAAACTTTTTCATTTTATTTTTTTATATTTCATCTGAACTTACATCTATACTATTATATAAAAGGACAAGCCATTTTTCGTTTGTGATCACTAACCGCGAAAACAAATGAACCAATCTCTACCAAACTTTAAACACATAATCCTAATAGTTCCAGGATGGTTTAGCGATAGTAAAATCTACTGGCTTTCCATTAATCTTTAATTAAAAAAAGGTATGATAGGAGGATAATAGTGAAGTTTTAAATTTGACGGATAGGTGGCAAGAGCCATTCTACATGAGAGGTTACAAAGCTACTGTGTTATTCAGAGCTTGAACCTGATAATAAAATTTGTTATCCATAACAAATTTTAACTACATTATCATTATATTTTTAGGAAGGTTTAGCAATAATAAAATTTACAGTAAAAAAAAATGTAATGTACGATGCCGAGTAGCAGCAAGGTTTGCCACAATGTCATATCCTTTAATACTTACAAATTAAAATCAAACATATAAATTGAAAATTGGATGTGAAATTAAGTTTTTACTTGGACTTTAACCACCTAATCTGTACAATGGTACCAGGTTAAAAATCCCTGCTATGCGTGAAAATATCATTGAAGAAATAATACTCAATTGCATAATTCAATACAAGATTTTTATCAAATAACAAATACAATTTCAATGATTGGTCAAAATTATCTGTCTTTACATAAGAGAGCTGCCGAGACGGGAGATGCTAGTATTATAAATGCTATTTACTATTATAAATTTATTAATTTATTTCTAGAACAATAATTGTTTCTTAGATAGATTTGGCTTCCTTTCAAAGCTCTCATGTAAATTTTTTTTTTTTCTGTAATAACAATTTCTTTTAAAACAGGTATATTTACCGAGATCAGAAAACTTTTGGAACATATGCATCATTATTAGTTATAGTACAGAGTAGTGAATCACATTACACGGCCCATCCTAGTGGACCGAAGGAGATTGGTTGGAAAGGGTCACTGCCCCAAGAAAGCAGCTGCATCTCCTCCAACACTGACAGTAATTTAATGCTATTAGCCACGATTCAGACCATTATGTTGTAGATTTGAATCTAATTGATGAAAATTGTTTAGTAAACTGTCTACAATTTTTTGTTTTTACGCCTTGTTTAAACGCCTTGGATCGCTAGAAGTAAATAAAACACCACACGTTTACTTGAACTACATCAATTCATGATTGAAAAATATGATTCTTTTAAAGGTACATGAAATAAATATAAATGAATGGAAATAATTAATTAAGCGTTTAAATAAGCGAATAGGTTATTCAAGAAAATGAAATAAAATCGATATTTTAAGGTTGAAATGAAATATCCTTTTTATTATGCAAAAATGTTTTGTACATCGTTCATAACAGATAAATATTCAAAATATAAACAGAAGAAAAGAAAGAATAAGAATCTTGACTTTTGTTTAAAAAACAATATTTTAAGGTTAACAATTAAAATTTAAATGTTTATTACTCCAGTTACGAATTTCTATTCAATGGTTCCCAAACCAAAATTAAAATATATACTTATTTTTATTATTATTTTTTTTTAATTGAATAGCGAAGGACTCTTTGAATAATACGAATTCGGTAATAAAAAAAGAAAAAAAAAAAAAAAAAAAAAAAGGCAGTTCCTGTTAATACAAATTAATGTAACATAGGAATACCTGTGTCAAATAGAATTGAAATCATGATAAACACTACGACTAAATTAAAATTTACTTAAACCAAAACAGGTTACCATCTAACTATAATCGGTAGCAATAGAAAACTTATAATTTAAAGACGGATCAATACATTCTGAAACTAATGAAGTATATAATCCGTAAATGAACCTAGACATATTAAAAACCTAATAATTTTTGAAATTACGCTTCCTCAACACAAACAAAATAAAAATTAATATACCATCTGCTTTTATGTTATCTACAATTTTGTTTTAAAATGTGTATAAAAATAGATACATATGCAGAGCAGGGTCATATATTCACATCTGTAAATAAAACTAGACACAGCAATGTCATCTAATTTCATTTTTGGCTCCAAGGTGTCGTAACATTGGCAACACACTTTCGGGATTTCTACTTTTTCCCTTCATTGAATTTTCACATTTTTATTTTAGATAAAAATAATCTAAGCAAGAAACTGTCACTTCGTAACAGTGAAATGTTAACACCAATCATACTAAAAGTCAAACAAAATTCCCCACAGTGTTTGGATATTTCGTAACTAGTTTGATAAAATTTAATCAAATATGATTAGATTGAGTATCAATAGAAATTTAAAGGAGATAGCTCATGACAACAGAATCAGAATAATTAAATCAAATATTTCTGTTAAACATCTGTCTTCCAAAAGAAAAAAAAAAAAAAAAATATTTAAAAAAAAAAAAAGAAAATAAATTTTCAAAATTGGTAAATTTAGGATTAAAATGTCCATGGTCGAAATATTTTAATTAATATTAATAAACAACTTAATATGAAAAATAAAATAAAAAAGATTTTTGTTGTATTTACAATATAGAAAAAAAAGGTATACCTTTGATTTCAAATCCCTCTCCCTTATCTTCGCAAAGTCAGTAAAATTGGTATAAGAGACGTTTATAAACAAAAGTTTATTAAGAACTTTTCTGAAGAAAAATATATTTATTTAGACAGTATCTATTTGATCGTAGCTACATGAGCAAAATACTGCCGTCACTTGATGCGACCAAGAGAAGCTACAAGTTTTCTTATCCACCAGTCAATTATATATCTTTCAATATGTCTAGGCCTGTCAGTTTTAGTAATGGAAATAATTCAGGTTGTACTTTGTAGAATGTATTTTAAAATAATTTTCTTCAAAGATCAAAGGTAAACAAGCTTCTGTTTCCCACGATTTCAAATAATAATTCTCTACAATTACTAACTAAGTCTGCATGGCACCTTACAAAAAAAAAAAAATAATAATAAAATAAAAAAAAATTGGGAAATAGGAATTTATTTTTATTATCAATATATTTAATGCGTTGTTCCTAAATATAAAAGCTTGGCTGCAGTTTGGGTCTTTAAAACGTAGACCCACCCCAACACTATAAATATATATGTACACAATAGAAGACTGCTGTTTCGAAAAACATTTACATAAGAATTCAGTTTATTCAGTATCAAATGATTTTATGATATGAATAAATATTTCATAAAATACCCAAATTATACATATTTTGTTTTCAGTATTATGATTAAATATTTTTTCATGGGTGTAATGCACTTTGACATTATGTAATATTTCCTGTATCTATCCAAAAAAAAAAAAGAACATCTCAGGAGTGCTACAAAATACAATGAATTTAATCTAAATATATATTTTAATAAATAGCAATAAATTCAGATATGATGTTTTTATTTTTAAATTGTAAAAAATTAGTGGTTAACAGAATATTAAAAAAACAATATCTATATAATGGCTATGATGAATACAGACAACACAAGGACCCTACCTTCCGGAGAAGCCTGTTTATATACTCCATCCTTTGTAGGTTCGATTATCAAAACACAGAATCCTAACTCAAAATTCACAATTAACTGTCAACCAACTTGAACAAAAACTATTAACTGGTATGAAACCAGCGTAGAGATAACATTATACGTCTCTTGACAGCGGGGACACAAAATTCACTCTAGCGGGGCAGCGGCGGGACTAAGGACAATAAGTAACGTCCGAGATTATTTTTAAACTACTCCCACTCGTTTTAAGGAGGATGGTACGCTTCTGCTTTTAATAAGCCTATCTCTTTACCAGCCGCTCAACACTTCTGCTCTGAGGAGATGAACAAAGTCACTCAAAATGAGAATTAAAGCCACGTCAAAGAAAGAATTATCTTAACTCTTTTAAAAAAAATTATAACGAATTTCCAAAAATCAATCAAAGTTAAAATATTTGTAATTTCAATATGACATTTTCAAATTTAGTAATCCGAACTTATTTGGTTCAGGGTTTTCATATTAAACGGGAGTTTAAAGCGCTGAGAACAGGAAAACCTTCAAACAAGCCATATTTTAAAACCTATTGTACATTCTACTTCGATTTTAATAAAAAATGAAGGGTGCTTACTGTATTATGTAAGTTTGCCATGATAGAATGGCCTCACAAGTCGGACTCAAAGTAGAGTTATTGCTCAAAAATGCCAGAAAAACTGTTAAGATAGCAAATATTCAGACCTATAAATATGTCCGGGATAACATGAAACTTTGTTAGAGTGCTATTCAATTATATAAGCCAACAAACCTTTCCTTAAGAAATGTGGCTGAGAAGTTTAAGCAACCAAGGATTCGGTTCTTATTTTTGTCCCATATTAGTTTTTCGTAAATAAGTTTCGCTCGTTTGATATGAGAGTGAGGAAATGTATTAGCACTTAATAACAACTTGTTGTGAATGCCGATTTTGATAAGAAATTTGTGTATCAAAATTTCTAGGTTCACTAAAAAGTTTTAAGAGGTATATATCACAGTTTGGGGTCCATAAGCACTTATGAACGTTTAGAGCGAGATTTATAGAATTTTCAGAAATTACAATAAGTTTAAGCAAAACTCAAGGTTCGGCGCTGACACCAATAATAACACACCCCTACTTGATTACACTCGACGGCAATTAATACCCAAAACCACAAGGGCAGCCTTAACCAGATCCATCATCCATATGTCGCTCTGCTAATCCATTGGTCTCTAACCCACCGGTTCAACATAGATTACGTTTTTTGGGTTCATTTTAAAGCCTTCCAAACGACCTTAAGTTATTCAGCTAGAGCAGGAATAGGGTTATCCTATAGGTTACCAACCTATTCTAGACAGGGTGGGAAGGTAGAGATTCAATAGGACTAACAAAAAATAGAAATAGAAATTTTAAACCACTGAGTCCGGATTCAAACCGGCCCCGCATAGGTTAAGAGAATGCTGAAGTGCTTGACACTCACTGACACCTGTATTGCCTAATTTGCCAAATGAATGTACCATACTTAGTAAAAAAAAAAAAAAAAAAAAAGTACTACAGTTTTTTTACCCTTCCTTTAACAAAAAAGGAATTGCATAAGAACCTATTTAGTTTAGACTGATTCTTCCAAATAAGTTTTAGAAGGGACCAATTGTTACATAATAGGGATTTTAGTTGACACCCAAGGGCTTCGCGGTTGACGAAACGCTCAACACTTATATCTTGTTTTTGTGCTCTTGTAACCGATAGAAGTATTAAGTTTTTATCGGTCACAAGAACAGAACTAAAATGTCAACGCCCTTAAATTAAATTGGATGGACCTCAGCTCAGCAAAGATAAAAATATTTATTTATAATTCGACTACTTCAACATTTACTAGACAAACGTTCAAAGCTCCCAATTAATTACAAAAGAATCAAATACATGACTGTGATTAGACCTATTTGGACGTACGGATTTGAGCTTTGGGGTATCCACTAAACCATTAGTTCTCAAACTGGGGGGCGTGAGGACATGTTAGTGGGGGCGCGAGATAAGTTGAACATTAAATTAAATTTAGGTAGTCTTTCTAAAATTCTAAATTTTAAAAGACAGAGCACAATATTCTCAGTTAATTGTTTGTGTTAGGTATATTGAATATACAATTGTTTTGTTTTCAATGTAATACTTATTTGTTTTTGGTTTGTTCCTAGGCCCATACAATTTATTGTTAGGGGGGAGGGGAGCGCGAGAAGCTTTCATTTCAACAAAAGGGGGCGTGGTACAAAAAAGTTTGGGAACCCTATAATATGTTAATTATAGATTATTGATAGGATATTATTTAATATATATGTATGTATTTTAATACGGTATTATATTATTTTTTTGTTTATTGTATTATGTAACACAAATCTATTCTATCAGTAATATGAAATTCGTAAATATAAAACATATAAACTAATATTTAAATAATATTTTAATGTAGTGAATTTCATTTTATTTGTTTCGGATAGGTAAAATATCAATTTATATAACAATTTTAAACAAATACGGTAAGAATATTCCTCTTTTGCAAGTGCTGGTTAAGAGAAAGCCGAGTAAGAGAGAGTTTGTTATAAATATTGTAAATTATATTGTTGTCTTTTTTTGGATAGATGAGTATGCTGTGTTTATAGCAACCCAATAAAGTTGCGCAGCACTATGTTTGTTTATTTCGTTTAGCGTCACTTTATGCTGCTATGGCTAATCCGACGATGCTACGGTGGGAGTACTAAATTTTGCCTATTCAGGTATAATTAGGATAGGGATCTTTAATGAGTACCTGACATCGCACAGGCTCGGTAACCCCCTTTCTTTTATCAAATATTTTACGAAATATCTTCCACTTAACTTCTCATCAATATATGTATTTACAATATTTACAAATCTAGGAAGGTATTCTTAACGGGAAACATCTGCGGTATAACATTAACTAAAATAATAAACAAAATCATTAATATTTATACAAACTTATTTACCCTATTATAAGTACTTTTCTAATAAGTACGAAAGAAACATAATTATCAAATTTCATTAAAATCGGATGAGCCGTTCTCTATTTAGAAATATAGTTCCCCCCTCTACTAATTAATAAAACTGTTAAAACCCTAAATATATGCTAATAAGTACGAAATAAACATAATTATCAAATTTCATTAAAATCGGACGAGCCGTTCTCTATTTAAGTTCAGTGGAAGATATTTCGTTTGATAATAGAAAAAAGAAAAAAAGTACTCTTGGACCCCAACTCATATTAATTGGTGGTCACAATATATATATATATATATATATATAAAATATTGAAATTTTGTACATTAATATTGTATACAAACATAATAATCATTGTGTGTGTAAAAGGTGATTTTTATTTTCTGATCTACATTTTTTTGATCGCAAATTAATCATTATTATTTATGCAATTCCATATCACACAATGATTGATCATAATTTTTAATCAAATCAATAAACATCAAAGATCAATTAAAATTTTTATTTATAAATCAGGAATGATTTTTAAATAAAAAATCAAATATAATAATTATTATATGATTTTTTGGAAAAAATAATTATTGATTTCAAACCCTGCTTTATATAATTAAATGGTTGTAAATGTCTACGACTCTTTCGGTCTCATTCAGTGCCTGATAGGTCGAGATTCTGACATTCTGATACTCGAGTAATTTTATAAATGTATCGATCATCCTGATCAATAGACCGCGAAAATATTCATTGCAAAGCCTTTATATCGTTGATCTTGAAAGGTCGCTATTAAACGGCGTAGACGTAAATCAACTATTTAAGTACAAATGATTCAGCTAGGTTATTAATTGAAACACGTAATTAGAGATTTAGGAATATATTTATTTTTGTAACAAAAACAAGAAATCAGCCAATTATGAAATTACAAAACAATAGACTAAGTTAGACCTGTTAGTCCGTTTTATGGGTTCAATAAAAATATTAACTTAAAAGTTTTTTTAAGCGATTATTAATTTAAACAATAATGAAGAAAATGACAAAAATAAATATGCACGCACCCGTTTCTTCAACTAGGTAGTGTAACTTCAATGACAATGTGTTTTGATCTTATTTTATAAGGATAATTTTTTTTTAACTAATTTAAATTTTGAAATTTTAATTTATTGCACACGATTTTTTTTTTTTTTTTTTTTTTTTTTTTGTTTCGACGATAGTTTAAGAAAATTCCATTGAATTCAGTTAATTTGGTTGACAGTAATAATCATCCGCCAAGAAAAAAATAAGGCATTTTTGTGGACTTTGGTGGCGCTCTGTAACTTGTTGAAAAATGAGATCTCGATACCTTTTCTTTTTTACATATGATCTAACATCATCTGTATTAAGCAGTCGAAATGTCTTCTTTTTTTTAAATACATATAAAATCTGTAAAAACTCGATATAGTCTATTTCGGTAGAAATTTTGTCCTTAATTTATTAATTATGAACACTTTATTTTGTCAGATATTCAGAGCTTTTTCTTTTACAAATTTATAGATTAACAATAAATATTAAATTAATAAAATTACTGGCACAAGTCAACTAGCGAAATCATATAGAGAATATTAATCGTAACCAAGAAAAGTCTGTTCCTTTCATTTTATTTGATGCAATGTTATGAATAATACAACATATCATTGAAAATTCAACTTGGATTAACTAAACAATTAGAAAGTTAAAAACGAAATAAAAAATAAAATATAGTAAATCTGACAGCTATAGACACCCTTAAGCAATATTCATACTATAATTATAGAAAGAATAGTTCAATGAAGTTGATAATAGTTCGGTTATTTTCCCCAAATTACTATACTTTAAGCTAAACAATAAGGTTCACAATTAACATTATTACTGGAATGTATGTTACAAGGTAGGGAATGTATATTAGTGACAATAACTAATGTAAAATCAGTTATTGACACACTAGGGATATCATATAAAATAAGGACAGAACTGAAAGTATTTTTACAAAATTGAGTTGTAAGATTTAAAAGAAATTTAAGACATTTTTTTTTTTGCTTTAATATATGTATATATACACATATATATTAAAGCAATGAGTAAATGATCTCCGATAAGTGTTAACAATAACGAGCGAGGAAATAGAATTAAAACTGCCAAAAAAACAACAGCGCCAATAAAACTTGGATCTGAATCAAATCAACAAGTACAACTGTCTTGTTATTTCAAGTTCAAAATTTAGTTTAAAATAATAGCTTAACAATAATAAATAAAAAAAAAAGTGAAGTATATATTTCCGAGTCATGGTGCTAATTTTTGTTATTTGAGTCACAATGATGTTAATAAACTTTATTTATTTTCTTAAATAGATACCAGTGAATGTGATGACAATAAGAAAATGAAAAGGTTATGGACGTGAGTCATGAGGAGAATGGGCCCAGTGGCAACTCCATCTCCCTTTTTGATATTTTATTTCATTCGATGAGATCTCTCATCCAGCTCCTTACCCTTAAGAAACGGTTTATATTTTTAAAAAGTTGGGACTTTATACTTCTGAGAGCCACTATGGCCGAAGAGCGTTGGTGTTCAATTCCCACCCTGGCTAGAATAGGTTGGCAACCAGTAGAATAACTCATCCTTCCTGCCAAAGTCTGTGTACATAAGGACGTTGTAATAAACAAATAAACAATTTTGTTTATACTTCTTCACAATGACCACAGATACATGTTTCTAAAAAGATAACATGATCTATAAAAATGTACGTTCTACATTTAATTCAAATTCACTTAAAACATCTTGTAAATCTGTTCATTATTTTCCATAATTGTAAGGCAATATTAAACAACAATTGAAGGGTTTGGTGGATGAATGGGTTATGTAACAAAACACAATTGTGAGTAATTTATTTCTCTTTATCTTCTTCGTATCTCTTTTTCTAGTTGTTTTGAAATAACACATCTGCACTCAAATTCTTCATCCAAAGAACTAGATTTAAAAAATAATGTGACAAATCCCCTTCATCCATCAAATCCTTCAATTATCATTATACTTTCATACCTGTTAAGAAAAAATAAGCCTATGAAAGAAAGTATCTATAAAGACAAAAAAAGAGGTATGTATATACTTAAAAACAAAGTTAGAAGATTAGATAAAATAAAAGGAAGAATATAGTTCCATAAACGATCAAAGTGAAGCGACTAATGGAATAGAATCCTTTTTAAAATGAATCTTAAGGCAGGGATACAGGCCATTCCCTTGGAAAGGTTGGCAACGCTCCCAACCATGCACATTTAAATGCATTCTGGAAAGCGAAAGGAATATCGGAGGGAATGTCTTCTATAAATAAATCTAAATGAAATAGTTTTCAAACTTCTGTTATATTGAGACCATAGCAAGATTCCCCAATATAGTTTAAAAGAGAAGACTGTAATTCGCTATGGGAGATATCCCGCAATGGGGGGGGGGGGGGGGGGGGGGGGGGGGGGGGGGGGGGATCTTATAGTCTGCAGTCATGGCAGAGGATCAATAGTACACCTCTCACGAACAGACACTAACTACCTAAATCTAAATCAAATAATAAATCTTCAAGACAAATGAATAAATAAATAAAATGTATCTATATGTTTTAAAAACGATAAAATCGATACCATTGTTTAACAGGAAATTCTTGTCATACTGTGTCATAATTAGGAACGGAAGTTATGTAGCAAAAAAAAAAACCAACGAATGTTGTTATAAATTGGTACACAGTAAAAATTTAAAAACGACAATGCTATATTGATTCTAAAACAAAACAACTTCGACCCAAGTCAAATGTCGAATTAAATAATTATTTATTGCCAGAAGAGATTTGAATGAAATCGTGTGTTTGGTAAGCGTTTGTTGTTATCAGCTGCTGGTCAAATATACAAAGGAATCAGTGAACTTAGCCCATCTAATTCTGTTTTATTTTTAATATTTCATATTGTAATTAAAGTACTCGTTTTTAATTTTAATAATCAAGAAAAACTACTTCAACTACAAAAAGCGGAAGAAATAAATAATTTATCCATTAATGACGTCTTTCAAACATTTCTTGTTCATTCTAATACCAACAATCCACCAATAATTTAAGCTGAACTCATTGAACACTTTTTTAAGTATATACCTCGTTATATATTCCTAACAACGTTTTAAAATGATTAAAAAAAAATAATAAACATTTTTTTTTTTTTTACGAAGAATTGTTGTAGTAACAATTAAATATTTGTTTTTAAATAGAAAAAATATATTGTTTTGTCCTTTATTTTTCTTCCAAGCACATCAAATATTTTGGAAGATAATACGTTTATTTAATATATTTGATAATTATTTTTTCGAAATTCAGAAGGATATTCCACTTATTTCATTCCTCATCCCAATATATTTTTGAGGCTTTTTAATGCATAAAATCCAGCTCTTTTATAAAAATCACACTTAGTAACGAAAATTCGGAAGATAAGCATGATCCAACTAAATGATATAAATTATAAATCGATATTTATACCATTCTTTCACGCACTTAATGAAATATAAAAGTAAATTTAAATCAACAAATCTTTTTTAAATTAAACTACTATGAGAAGATGAGTATAAATCGAACTGTTTACCTCGAACAAAATCGTTTAACCGGTGACTCATAACCGTGATTCCTATGTGCCTTCGGAATAACCCAAATCAATAGAAGCAGGAAACAAGCATGTTTCGAAATTGAGAAAATGTTTAAACCCCGTCAGAGAGGAGCGAGTGTTTGTCATGGAGTAATAAAATCAGAAAATAAATTTTTTTTTATTCTATAGAAAGTAAATAATTTAGAAATTTGTCATCTTAGGGACGTATGGAAAATTTATTAAAAAAAAATTAAAAGTATATCCTATATTAAAAGCTTTATAATTATATTAGAAAATATATTTTTGTTTTTATTTGATAAAATGAAGAAGGTTACAGAACACTGATGATCCCCACAAGCAAACCGATTAAGAAAGAATCTACAGAACATACTAAATAACTAAGAAGGATGGTCTATGTCTGGAAAAAAAATGTAATGCTGATTATAACATGCTGATAGTCTGTATTAATTCAATAATAAAAAAAAAAAAATTGGTAAACCAAAAAAGAAGCTCCATTTTTTTTCGAAACAAAAAAATATTCAAATTTCAAAAACACTAACGAGAGTATTTATATCCTATGATTCACTAACGATTGTCGCTTTTTTTTTTTTTTTTTAAATGTAGTAAATGTGCTTAGATCTTTCCTAGGGCAGAACACTATATTTGCTGCAAACCCTTCAATTATCTCACAAATAACGCAATGGAGCGGTTTTTTATTCCTATAAAGGACTAGTTGAATATTTCTGCATAGTCGTGATGATTTTATAATGGTTTCAAGGAACCCAATGATTACTGACCGAACTCGAATCAGAAAAAAAAAAAAAAAAAAAAAAAAAATTAGTCCAGGAACCAATAGAATCAGCAGCTACTTTTTTAAGATCAGAATGTTTTATTAAATAGTCAGCAAGTCATTTGTTGAAGACAAAAAGATTTACTGTAATGAATAAACTTTGTATATAATAAAATATATTTTAAACAACTAAAAAAAAAACATCGCACATGTAATTCAAAAGGGATCCAACTCAAAAATCTGTATTTTTAATTTATCATCATATTTAAGTTCAATAGTCTTCTATGAAATGTGAAAAATGTAACAAATTAACTTCAAATCCCACCTGATACATCCTACGTAGTTGGGATTAAAAGATAATTCAGGCACACTTTCGATATTTCATACAAGATTGTGAGAATTTCAGATTTTTTCAATGCAGGTTTTTGGGTTGTGTCGCTTTTGAAATACATGTTGTGCCCCATGACTTTCATTGATACCATATCACCTAGACGCACCGACCTGATTGGCCCACTTTTCCAGACAACAAATCACCAGACTTACATTACCTAGACTTGTGCATGTACTTATAGGGGGACGGAGCACTACCGGCGGACCAGCAATTCCATACGTACAGAGCTGCCATCGGGGTGCTGAGCATTCATCGTGGTTGCATTTTATTACGATTTGAAGAACCCTGTTGAAGCAACAAAAAAGCCAACCCTTACTAACTGGTCACAACTACTGTATTTGGGATGCATTTAGAGACCTTTTTGAACGACTCTCTCTCAATTCCTTTATCCTATCAAGCCTGAAATAATAGCTTAATAACGAACTCAAGCGACAGATAGCTTAAAATTTTAAAAAAGACGAATAAAATGATAATAGCTTAATTTTAAAAACAATATAATTCCCGATTTTTTAAAAAAAGAATCACTATATCCCAGCTGCTTAAAATTCAAGGTATTCCCACATCTACAGACACAATAGAATAATAACCAACCGAAAATATGTTTGTTAAATTTCTAAATATAGAGGTAAGAATAACGGAGCGAAATGACATTCAGCACTACCTTCATATAACACTACCAAGGATTTAGTTTCACAATAAGAAAAATATTTTCCACATTGAAATCATAGTGGGTTCCAAGGTGTACAACTCTCTTGTCAAGGAATACAACATTAAAGCGGAACCAGAGGAATGCAAGTTACCTATTGTAAAACCCAACAAGAAAGTTTATATTTGTGATTTAAACGTTCATTTATTTTTCTTTTATGCTTACTTTGTAAATCAAAAATATTGAATAAATATTCATAGTCACGCGGAAGATCTCTTATATATATATATAAAAAAAATGTATACATTAACAGTTATTTAAGGACAAAACGTGTTATTTTGATTTAACAACAATAGTGTAAAAATTGTCCCCATTCTCCATTATTCTAAGCCACACCTTAAATTGGCGAAAGGTCAACTACCCACTTAATGTTAGTCACCGGAAGCAGATCTAATATAATCTTTCTCAAGTTATTAAATAAATAAATATAAATATATAATATTATTTGATCAAATTATATATAAATTGAGCATATGTCAGCCCTTACAAGATCCATAAAATTGTATTCAGTATTTACTAAATATTCAATCAAATTCACTGATGGTAGCTGATGAAATGGACACGACTTACGTTGTCCCTCCAAAATCTATCAATATCTAATTCTGTTCTTCATAATAATAACGTTTCTTGTAATAATAAAAAAAAATAAATAAAAAAATGAATAAAAAATTGTTAACTTATGTAGCACCCCTCGTCAATAAAATGATGTTTAAAATTTTAAATATATTTTTCTCAAATCAAAATATTATTAAACAATTAAAAAAATATTTTATTATCCAAAATTAAGCCTTAAAAAAATATTAAAAAACTTTCATCCCCATTTGGACTCGTTCCGCTTATTTGATGTATTAAAAAATAAAAATAATAATAAATTTTTGTTTACATGAAAACAAAATAATGCATATTAATTTTGTAAATTTCAAAGTAGCTTGGAAACATATCAACGACCTCTGAACCATGGGTACACGTGCCACCCTTTGCTACATTTGGCCATTTTGATTTTTTTTTCTAATGCTTTTATTTATAGCCGTATCAACATTTTCAGCGACTGATAGAAGTTAAATATAATTTTTTTTTTTTACATGGAAGTAAATAACACTTTGATTGATATCAATACAGTATATATTGGTGGATTACAGTTCTAATAATACTTTAAATTCTGTCGAAAATACCACTTAACTAATTGAAGCAGAGAGAAGATGGAGTGACTGCTTCAAATTTTAACTTAAGGTAGAGAAAATTGTGGGGGAAAAAAGTTACTTGTGGAAGTCAAGACGCCTAAGTAAGAACCGACCAAAATTTATTATGACAGGGGTTTTTCTTTTGGCTGGTGGTCAATACATTTTTGGTGTAACGTTTTTTTCACTCAAAGTATCATTTGCACGGATCGAAAATTTGCCAACTGACTCATGATCGTACATTTAATGGAGAATATTTCTGTTATATAGCATTCGTCGTTAGGACCTACCATTTATGTCCTAAATTGGTTTAAATGAAAAAAGTCAGGTTTGAAACCCCAATTTTCTCTTAATTGTTAATTTAATTTAATTATTATTTCAAGTAATCTGATGCTTTTACTTCTAAAGTGTAAATTGGGAAAAGCAGTAGAATATAGATAGACTATTGTTTTTCCAACTAGAGAGAAATACTGAACGATTTTTTTTACTAAGTGTTATATCGAGTACGATTCATATAAAAATTAGATGCAAATTTTAATAATTAAAACAGAAGTTAAATTTAAAGTTCAGTTCAATTTTTCTAATAACTTGAAACTAATTTTTCATAATACTCATTTATTACTAAATGTAAATTGCATAAATATAATTTTAATTCCAACACGATAGTATCTATTTAAGTACTAAGTTTTAATATACGTAGTTGTTTTCTGAATTATTAACAATTTTTAAAATATTTTTCATATCGAAATTTACATTATCAGTTTCTGTTCATACAAATATAGCATTCATGATAAATTATCCAGAACAGAAAATGATAGTGCTACAGTTACCATAGACGCCCGATATTATTATAACAACAAATAATTTATTTTGGATATAATAAAAATTGCAGCTGGGATTCAACAAGAAAATTTAAATAAGTTTTTTGTTGATTGGTACTTAAAGTATTCCTTAAATACACCAATTAGTGCAGGTTAATGGAACTTGTTAACCTTGATAATTAATGTAAATTACTGCTCTATTTTTATAGTTAGAATGTGAATGTATAATCGAATCAGGACACAACGGGTCGGTTTTTGGATCATAAGGTGTTGAAGTTGAGTTTTCTAGTCTCCGTCTTTCGTTACTCAAGAAAATGTTCAGCTCAAAAACAAGACATTTTTATTTATTAGCAAAAAATAGTTGAACCAAGAAATTTCATAGTCTGTCTATTTTCTCTTAAAATTTAATAACTAAAGGTGAAGGGGATTATGTTGTGCTTAAAACTTCATTAACATTTAGGTCAGCAAACAGTCCTAAATACTTAAAATTCATAAAACGCAGTTAAATCACAATAGATAATTTCAAAATCGTGATAAAAAAAACTTTTAAAGAATTCGACGTTGGTGATAAGCTGGGAGTTACCAGCAGTACACAGGAGCAGGGCGTTACAGTGTAACATTATGATTAGTTCTGTCTTTTTTTAATTTGACTATAGTGTCTCTTTAGTTTTTGTCAATCTCATGTGCCACCATCTTAAAAGCAAATTGCAAGGTAAACGGAAGAAAAATGGAATGTTTTTGTAAAAAGAAATTGTGAGCTAACGTATATAGCTAGTGAAGGTTTGATATTGTTGGAAAACTAATATTTTCAAGCGTTGATGACCTAGACGTTTTATGCTCTGAAACTCCAATGAAGTAATGATTTTTAGTGATTAGGTATATTTTCCTATTAATGTTCAATTAGTTAGTGTTTTAATAGTAAATAAAGTATTTTAAAATTTTTAATCAATATAATTTAAAAGAATTTTTGTCTTAAACAATAGGGTGTGGGGCAGTGTCATGTAACCTGTTATACTAGGCCTCCTTTGACTATAAATGTATATTTTTACTAGCTATTTTACATCAAAAATTGTTCGGAATAGGAAAAGGAAGACTGACATTTGTCAACAGAAGAATGACATGAAAGATGCAATAGAGTTAGTTGAAAAGGGTCTACCTTTAATGATATATTATACTGTGCCCTTATGGCTGTTACACTGCACCCCACTCATGAAGAACACCGTAACATATATGTATTTGATTGTTCAGATAACTTTAACTTAATTGATTTGATCAGATAACTTTTTTTTTTATAATCATTTATTGAGGAATTATTACAATCTGCCACAAATGCGGGTAATAAGTAATATAGATGACTTCATGATTACATTCACACAATATGCACAATAAGAGAAGAAAAATAAAATAAAATAAAATAAATAAAAATATAAAATGAAAAAAAGAAAAAAAAAATTAAATTAAATAGAACAAAAAAGAGCTATGCTGATTACATAAAATATAGAATATAGATACAAGTAAATATATGAATAAAAAAAAAAAAAAAAAATATATATATATATATAATATATATATATATATATACACACACACACATAAAACAAATAATAATAATAAAATAAAAAAAATAAATTGAATAAAAGTAAAAATAAAAATAAAGCTAAATTAAATTAAAAGTTAAAACTACATTCATACTTTATTTACAATACACACTCATCCTAGGGATCTACCAACCAACCCTGCCCCTCCACTCATGGAAGGATAGGCCCGGCACAGAGAGGTCCCAGCCCTTCTCTCTCAGCTGCGTCACTGGTGTTAAAGAAAACCCAGTGGAATTTCAGATAAGTAAAAAAATATGTAGCTCTTAAGTATAATTTCCATTTTTTTTTTCCAAGGCTAAGGTTAAAGACCGTTGATTTTAGAGTAAATAAGATGATATGGGTCATTCTCCCATTACATACGAATATCTGTCACGAAGCGATTGTTGTTTCTATATGAAATTTCTTGTAACCCATCTGTAAAAAGTAGCTGCAAGGTACTTCCGTCTTAAACACAAAGTAGTTTTCCAATTGTTATTGAGTTGTTTTCATGGTTAAATTTGAATTCAAAACGTCAGAATCTATTTCCCTCATGTTTCCCATAAAATGAATTGGTGGAAAGACGAATAAGTTCTTTATTATTGCAATCATTAACTTTTTTTTTTAGTTCCTCTGATAAGTTGCAATTATTTAAGTTCAGAGTTGATAGTGATACTGAGTGCTAACAATAATAACTATGACTACTAATGCCTTTGTCCCAGAGGCTCAATCTATTTTCCTTCAATAACTGATTGATATTTAAAATAAAATACAATATTTAGGTTAACTAATAATTAAAAAGTAATCTAAAAAAAAAAAAGAAGAAATATTTCGTAGCTCTCAAATTATAGAAATGTGGAACAAAGAAAAATAGAAACAGCGACGAGGCCTGAGAGCTATCTCAAACAACAGTGGACCATTCGGTGCTTATCTTATCTACCGAGGAACGTTGGCAGCAGCGCTTCAGCATACAGCTTTGTTCTTGACGAAGTCAAATTAATCATCTGTCATCGTACGTCATAGATCGAGATTTTGATAAAACTGATCCTACTGAGATCAATAGCCACTTTTCAAAGCGTCAAAGCGAACATTCTGAGGTCCATTGGTGTAATATAGGACATCCCGAGTTCCTGTACGGAAACCTGTTCTCTATCCAGGCCAGGCAGGCCTCAGACCTCCTTTGTAAGGAATAGTCTTCTATTCTCTTCTGCCTCAGGGAGGAAACTTGCTTATAATAGATAGCATAGGTTGAACATTGCCGCTAAAAAAGGCTCGACTTTCTCAAGTATCCTCAATTAATAATGATTATTCATTTATGTAATTATTAGAAATGGGCCGACTAATCAACTGTTTCTGTAATCCGCCATTTTTATTCATTTATATTTCTACGCTTAAAAATAAGGTTGATTGAAATGAAAACATATCCATTACTTATAATTTTTATTTTAGATTCATCTTTACAGTTTGTCATTTAATACAAGAATAAAAACTCTTCTTTTAAATAAATTATTGAGCATAAAGAAAGAAGAAAGATCATGAAATCAAATAAAAATAATTCGATGACTTCTACAATACTGAATAAAGAATTTACAAGCCTATAATTTTTGAGAATCCCTATTTCGATTTCCCGGCGTAATTAAAAAATATTAATCCTTATTTGAAGAGTAATATGAAAGTAGGGACATAAAGGAAACAGTTATTACAGCAATTACTGTCTGAGCAGGCGAGTACTAGCTGCACGAGTCGGTGGGCTTACTGGCCTGGAGTTTCGGGGTGCCGATCTTCTTCTGAAGAGGATCCCCATTTGAGTAAGGGATTGAAACCTTAATAAAACAAGCATTGAGGAAGCAAACATTTTTTTTTTAAATAAGGTGTACATACGTTAGGACCTAATATCCGATTATATATAACAGAGTTGTGAAAATATTTTCAGAAGGTCGACAAAGTAGAATTTTGATATATATATATATACATATATATATATATATATATATATATATATATATATATATATATATATATATATATATATATAAATTGTCCAAGAAGGTCCACATCCTCGATATCTTTTCTGGCTTGATTGAATTCCAATTTTCATAATTATCTACGTAAGCTAATAGCAGCTTGGCCAATTAATCGGCTTTATGGTCAGCCCACTAGCAGGCCAAAGTCTTCGTAGGTCGATCTCTAAAAATTATCCATTTGTATTATAACCAGGATTAAAAATAAATCTTTTTTTTTAAAAAAAAGCTAAGTGAGAGCTATAAAAACGATTTATAGGTATATTTTACCCTCAACTATTAGAACGTACATAAATCCATCAAAGGAAGAAATTAATTTATATTATTATGTAAAACAAAATTCAGTTGAATACGTTCAGGATATTATAGTCAAATTAAGAATCAAGGATGGACAAAGGGACATTATATATCGTCTTCACGAAATGTCATGTCTTTAAATAGACACCAAAACAGACAAAGAAGCTTTCTACGTGTCAGGAAAGAAAAAAAAGACCCCCCTCGATAAAAATAAACTACTAAACAAGTGTAACTACACTTGTGCAGGAAGCGTACGCAATCTCAATAGATATAAGAATAAAAGCTATCATCATAATGATTTGAACAATATAACCGAATCTCTTAACAGTGAAGATAGGAATGTTTGTATTTGCGATAGTTATAAACAATAGCGCATATTCAGAAAACAAAGAGGCATAATTGAAGGTGTTATGTCATATTTTTCTTCAAAATAAAATTTAGTTCTTTGGATGAAGAATTTATTTGCAAAAGTGTTAGGTAGCAAAATTTGAATATTTCAAAACAACTAGAAAAAGAGATATGAACAAGATGAAGGGGCTATGTAACATTTTCCTGCTAAATGAAAATGTTAAAAAAAAAAAACTTTAGACATAAATAACACAAAATTGAGTTTCTTAACATAACCCCTTCAATTCAGTATAGCTAGTTAGACCTACTATGGATAGAGACCCGATATAGTCTACATACTTGGAAGTCTATTTGAAGTTTCCTAAAACAAATAATTATTGACATACAACTAAACCTATCATTATTTTGGTCCCATTATTAGAAGGATGATAGCCTCGATAATTAACACCTAAATATAGAAGAAAAAAAAAAAGTTTAAGTTTAAAGTTGTCCCTCTTCTATTATGGGTGGGATACATTTAAATATTTACATCATACCAAATAAAAATTTCAGGACTCTTTTTTAAAAGAATCAGGTATATCCAATATATGACAGACGCATATTTTAATAATCCTTCGTTAGAGAGTGTATCATCTAGAATTCTCTACCGACCATGATATGCAACTCTTTCCATTTTTGAAATCTCGTCTCTTCTTTCAGCTGTTAAATATTCAAACAGACTCAACGTAAAAGAGTGGAATAAGAGATACGGGATGCTATAAAAAAAGAGAGAGAGAAAGCTCCCTAGCTTTTCTTTTTTTTTTTTTTTTTTTTTTTTTTTTTTAAGCATTGAACTAAAGTTTATAAAATATATTTGTTTAGTTAATTAAAGAAATATATGTAACCATTGTTTCGATGTTCAACATTATTTTTATTTTATAATTTCAACTTTGCATTTAACCTATTACTTTCAAGAATGCAGAAAGCTAGAGACAACAAAAATAATGAATGACTAACGGTATGGCCATTCAAAACGAAAATATTACATTTCAAATTCCGAAATCAATCATGAAATGGAAAACCTAAGGTAAACTAGAGAGAGAAAAACCTCTTCTATGATGAAAAACCTAAGTAGGTAAAAAAAGAAAGGCCGAATATCGATTGGCGAAAGAGGCGGTTTAAAAGTAGAAATGGAAGAAAACTCAAAAGACTAGCTTGGTTAGGGATAACTTCAGGTTTGAAAAAAAATCCTTTAATTTATCGTAATCCTATTAAATATTTAGAAATATAATTATTAATATATTAATTAATGGTATTATTAATTCATCAAGAATATCTTTGACAGTTAAAATCGTTAATGACACGGCCATCAAGACCGTCAAAATTGTTCATCTTAATTGAATCGTTTATTTCAGAAACCACTTAAGTGCGCTTTTTTCAACTTTCGGAAAACTAAAAAAAAACTGTGCTTCTGTTCTTTCTGAAAAAACGGATTATTTTCAAGGCTGCCAAAAAAACATTGCTGATATGGAACATAAGTTATTTCTGCACTAAAAGATGTATTAATCTTTAAATTGTACAGTACCACAAAAAAAGCATGTTTTGATAATTTGTCCCCTAGGTGGTTTCTGAAATAAACGATTCAATTATTCTTAGCTGGAAATATTCCTAGAATAAAGAATATTTTCGGGTCTTTTGCACTTATTCCCTGCATTTCATTTTGAGTTTATTATCATATGTTTAGTTTACCAGTAACCTTCCCAAACGTAATAACATGTCAGTGAGAGATTATTTGATTGTTCTTATTATTAAATAATTAAATAAAAAACAAAAAAATTACAAAAACAAAAATAATTAAATGCACAATGGTCGGTCGATTCTTATTTCTGTGAATTCTTATGACGACAAAGACATCATGAAGAAAACTTCTTCGAACAAATATTTTCAGACATTATTTCCTTTTGGCCACCCTCTTAATAATATATTTAAATAAATAATAAACCCTTTAACAGGCAATGTATCCTGAAGGATACACATATTTGATGCCTTTTGCCCAATAAATGACGTAATGTCATATCTTCTAAAATCCTTTATTTAACATTGATTTTTATGATACATGTGTGGGGATTAGCGTGGCTATAGGCATTCAAAGGGGAAAAAAAGAAGAAGAAATGTATTCCGAAATTCAAGGCCTGTCCGTTAAAGGGTTAAATAATTTTTTTTTTGTTTTTGTAATTATTTTTTTTAATTTAATTATTTAATAATAGGAGCAATCAAAAGATCTCTCATTGACATGTTATTACGTTTGGGGAGGTTACTCGTAACCTAAACTTATGATAATGAACTCAAAATGAAATGCGGGGAATAAGTGCAAAAGACCCATATTTTCATTTCAAGGCATCACATATTGTGCATTTACTCACAGTTAAGTAGTGTGCGACAATCAAAACATAGTATGAGATTGTTATCAATAGATGACTATACTTGAAAGAAAAAAAATTTAATTTGCAGCTCGAAATATCATTATAAATATGTTATTTATTTATTACATCATACTTTACATTAAGAGTAAGGTATAAGTATATCAGCATCTGTAGCAACTGCTGGGCGGTACAGCCCACACGGAAAACCCACCTAGACTTATGATTGGCTAAGTTATTTCACTCCATCTATCTAAAGTAGAGGAAATCCTTAAACGTGATAATGGAAGAAGGCAAATTAGTTTGAGAAGAATGTTTCCACATATTCTTTGGTTAGCCTACTTCTCTGTAGGTTTTATTTCTGTCATTTAAACATAACGATGAATGAAGCACCATATGTACGCTGTTGATAGTAGAGAACAAACAAACAGCTGATCAACCACCGATTCACAAAAATATGGAGAAGTATATTTGAATGGTTCCGCCGAAAAACGTTCTAAGCGATAAACATAAAATTTTTAGTAATCAGTGAAAGAAAATCATAATCTAAAGTTTTTGTTAGTTTTGTAAGTTAGATTTTATATTCACATATTAATTTGTTATATTTTGCATGTATAATGACATAAATGGATAAGATCAATGTACAGATTGAGAATTAATCATGCTATCTGTGGTACATACTTATACAAAATTAAAAGAAAAGATATGGATTACTGTGAATTGTGCGATGTTAAAGACGATCCGAAACATATAATAATGCCATGCATAAAATATTCTGCCGAGCGATACCATTTTATAAATAAAATTAAAAATATAATAAATAAAGACAACCCTTCTTATATAGAGATAATATCAAACCCTAATTCTGTATTAGAAACGTTAAGCCATTTTATAAATTCCACTGGCATTAAATTATAAAAAATCATAGATTTTCACTTATTAATAAAAAATAAAAACAAACAATGATTTTGAATAAGTACTATTTTAAAGTTGGCTAATGGCGTCTAGCTAAAGCCTAAAAATATTAATAAAAAAAAATGACAATGGAGTAGGTACTATATTATGCTATGAAGAACTATTATACATTTTAAAACATTTAAAATCGCCACTTCAAAATTTTGTTGCTTAGAACGTTTTTCGGCGGACCCATTCATTTAACTGGAAAATTTCAGCCTTCGTCACTAAGATTTTAGCCAGGTATTTCGAGAAATAGAAGTGTACTGTAAAGTAGTTCCATACTATAACATTTACCTGTTTTTATTATCCGCGAATTAAAAAAAAAAATGAAATAATTCCACATTCTCGAATATTTTTTGACATGGCTATGTCTTTTGGCCGAGGAACTATAATTTTCTTGTGTAAAGTTTTTTTCACACTCAAAAATGTAACATTTTGACACGCTCTAGCTCTGTTGGTTTTGCTCCGATTGAAAATTTTCCGACAATTTCCTTATCAGAAATTTAATGGAGAATAATTGTTGTTATATAACATTCACCGCTACGACCAACCTTTTAGGAGCTATATTGGTTAGAATGAAAAAAAAAATCACGTTTTGCCTACATTTTCTAAGTGTTGGGGATTCATAATTTTATGTTTTTCCAGTCAGAGAGAAATTGAATTTTTTTTTCCTATTCGAGAAAAAATAAAAATATATTTTTGTGATATTCAAAAGAAAACTAACGTTCAATAGCCAGATAATGGAATTTAAGCACCCTTTTATTCACAACAGATTTTCCTTTAACCTGCCGCATAGAGTTATGTTAAGGGATTACTGTACTATTTATTTATAAAAATTCTTTCTATATTTCCACTCCATAGACTTGAAAATAAAAATATTATTAATAGAACAAAATGAATTATCAACCAAATGAAAGCCTCTACCGCTATAAAAATAAAGGACAAGCCAAATAGTTCCAACAACTTGATCTAAAAAAAGGAGACACAGCATCTATATATGTTTCATTCAAGGAGATTAATATCTAGTTATTATATTAAAAGGCATAACTCCTCATTTGCTTTATTCATTTACTACATGTTTCGGAGCTTGTCATGTTGCTCCATCTTCAGGTTCTTACACTGTGATATTCTCTCAGTGTAGATGAGATGACCAGTGAGAATATCACAGTGTAAGAACCTGAAGATGGAGCAACATGACAAGCTCCGAAACATGTAGTAAATGAATAAAGCAAATGAGGAGTTATGCCTTTTAATATAATAACGAGACACAGCATCTTTTCCCAACAAGCTCTCCACCAGCTGAAACTTAGTTATAATGATAACCACAAGGGATCCAGAAATTTATTATTCGGAATTAATTAATTTAATTTATTGTTCAGAAATTAATTAAAATAAGGTTGGAGCTTCTATTGTACTCCTTGTATTTACAAAACTTCCTTGTTACATTGTCAATTATACACTACCAAGGAAAACAAACATTAAAGACAGCAGACACGCAATTAATTCAATTTACAAGACCCAATGAAGGCTAATTTTTAATTAAGTCCGATAATTTTAAAAATTGGATTGAATCTTAGAAATTCATTTGTGATCCAGAACATTAAAGAAGAAAAGTAACCCAATAGAGGAAATGAAGTCAGTGCTTGAAGAACAAAACTAACTTCCTGTAAATAATTAAATAATTTTTTAATTATTATTTTTTTCTCATACGTTATCACACATATCACTGATTGATATATGTCTAAAGAGATAAAGAAAAAATGTATTTATTAAATTTACATACATCAAAAAACCTTAATGATATATGAAACCTTGAAAGCAAATATGATAAAATCAAAGTCTATTATTACATAATAAAACAATTTTAAAATAACTTCAAAGTGATTTAAAACATAACAACCGTTTTACATTTTTTTAATAACTGTCATATCCTCACATACCTCCATTTCTCAATACCTTTCATACTTGAACCATTCTTGCTAAATAGAGAAGATTTAAAAACCATATAGTAATTAAAATATTTATTTCATAACTCTCAGGATATAAGAACAAAACATTTTACTTTTAAAAACTGTCAACATTCAAAAAAAAAAAAAAAAAAAAAAAAAAAAAAAAAAAAAAAACATTCAAAAGACAGGATATGAAATCAAGAATAAAACTACTCAATCATTTTACAATATTTTTTGGTGAAATTAAATATTTTTGTAATTTATTTATTTATTTATTTTTGTAGTTATTTCTATGCACAAATTACCTTTTAGTAGCAATAAATTAAATTATTGCTATATTAGTAAGTAAAATAAAATGGGTGATTTTTAAACAGCTATTTTTGCTAAATTCTTAAATGAAGAAAAAATGGTTTTAAATAATGATGTACATTGATTAGAAACAATGTATTGACCAAAATGTATTCAATAAAAATTATATTCCAAAAGTGTACAAATTTGCCATAGAAACTTAAAGACACCAGAATAAAAAGAAAACAAAATTCTACAACAAAATATTGATATCAGAGGGACCCAAAATTAAAGAAAAAATTGTTCAGTTACACTGGATTTTAGTAATATAACTTTAAATATTTTTTTATTTAATTAAACAATTAACTCTTTAACTAAATAAAAAAAACAACATCAATTTAATTTGGTTAATTATTTTTCATATAAATCGCAGGAACCATTGAGCTTATTTCATAGCACCTTAGAAGCAAACAAAAAATATTTGCATCCGCAATTGCCTAAAGATTGGTGTTTAATACAGCTCTAAAAGTACACACATCAAATTAATTAGAATGGACCAGCGCCAAATGCTATAAATAAGAAGTATGATTAATATAACACCTCTAAAGAAACCTAATTCATAGAAAAAAAAACCTTCAGTAACACCTGATACATCAATAATATAATCATTGGAAATTACCAACAATCTAATAATTAAAAAAAAAAAAAAAATCAAAACATAAAAGACTTTTGATCTTAAAACAATCAACAACCAATGAAAACCAATCATACTCTCAAATTGTTAACAAACATAAGTGGGCAAATGTCTGTCTGAGAAATATAACTGAACACAGAGAGAACCAAAATAAATTACAAAAATTCAGGGAGGGCTCAGTGAGAAACCTGCTTCATAAATGTAGCTATCAACAAGGTGGCATCTCAAGGTTAATGAATCAATTAAATATATGACCTAATATGAAAATAAGAATATATTTTTAGTTCTTGAATATATTTAAATTGAAATTTCAGATCAAAAATATATAATTATTAATATACAATATTTTACTTAAAGCTAGACTGTCAAGTATTTAAAATTTAAAAAATAAATAAATAAAAGAAAAATACCTGGCGAATATCAGTTGTCACGCTGTTGTAGTACGCGCCTTGGAGCAGAACCAAGAATTAACAAAAATAAATTTAAACGTTGACATTCTAACGTAGCACAGCTGTTATTGATTCACTACAGACAGTAAAAAATTAACGAAACAACGTTTAAGAAACTGATTTAACCGATTACGTATTGAAAAAATGTCGATATAAAATGATTTACAACCGATCTTCGACAACCAAAGAAATCGCCAACCGAATTCGTATCAACACCAAGACGGCTGGAGAAAATGTAATTAATCCGAAACTGGACTTACATAGAGCGCGCCACTGATCACTTACCCCACTACCATTGATTAAATCCTGCGTACAAATTCAAACTGCACGATTTTTCAAATAGTAAGTAAATTTTTAGTTAACTGTAGTTTTTATAATATTCAAATTAGCATACACAGTTACTAATTACACTTATAAAATTTCAAAGTTTTAAGAGAGTGAACCATTTAAAGAGGATATTTTTTATGTTAACATTAGAGAATTATCAAATCCAATTTAGATTTTAAAAATGTCAGACCATATGAAAAGAATATTAGAGGAATTTGATTAACTCTCCAGCACTCAATGCACCCTCTGGGGTACACCTCTTTAAAATTATATAAAACTGTTACTAATCTGAACAGTGGCATTCTGTGACATCTGTGGACAGTTGACAGTGAGTTATTCCCCACTACATGTTTACAGCTAAAAGAATAGGAAGGTTGTTGATTACAACCATCTAAAAGTGGCCATTTCAGGATTTTGTTGGCTTGACAGTTTTTTATCCCTATATAACAGCAACAAAAAGTTTAGTGCTGTAATGATTTTGCTATATTCATTTTTTTAGATAGATTGCACAATGATCTATATCGACAAATTTTGCAAAACAAGCAAATGTATATTTTTTACAAGTAAATAAAAATCAAATGCACCTTTTAGGGTGCATTGGACACAATAGGACCTTTTTGATCCTAATGCAGAACATCGCTATTTGTTAAACTATTTTTTTTTCTTCTGAGATGACCATCCCAAGTCAAGAGGAAGTATTGGTAAACGAGCTCTTACTAGTAAATGAAGAAGATTCAATACATGAACTTTCACCGATGAATGTAAATCGAAAAACAAAATAAAAAATGCAAGTTTGAATAAAAGAAAATCAAATGCAGTTCCAGTTACAACTGTTCCTTTGAATTCGATAGCAGGTTATTTTGTCAATAAGAGGTGACAGTGATGAAAGCCTAAAGGAATACACAGGAGCGCCTCTAGGAGATTAAGAATGTTTTCAGACAATAATATAAATGGGTCGCTTGATGAGACTACTTTATATCCCTTACAAAATAATCGTAGAGTCAATATAACAATCGCCAGAATGAATGGCAGAAAAAAAGGTTATCACAAGACAGTACTACCTACTGTGTATTTAGATGCACATTCTTTCAATTCAATCAAAAGTAGTGCTACCAATATAGAACTCCTCCGAACGGGCCATGGAGAATTTTAAAGATTCCAAAATTGAAATCTACTAATAAAAAATTCAAGGGCCTTAGTATAATAAAACAAAACTTCTTCCATTAGAAGTATAAAACAAATTTGCTTGTCACCTAAGATGTTATAAGCAGTAAAATAAGACCTACCTGGGCCCTGCTGGTCTGATTTTCACATAACACAAAATTTGTTTCAAAGTTACACGGAATGTTTAAATATTATACCTACCAAATGTTTTGTGATAATATAGCATTTGAACCAAACATCCAATCTAATACTCGTTGTAGGTATTAATTTATAAGTAATCAAGTTGCAGCATTTATTTACATTTTAATTTGTGCATAACTATACTATCCCAAGGTATAATTAATTATAGTTATATTATACAAGGTAATGTTTAGTTGATATAAGAAGCTAAAATGGTCCAGATAAAATCATTCCAATGCCAGATTATTCAATAAAGCAACTAGCCTCTATCCACCACTGAGAAGATAGTAGGTCCTATAAGAGGCTTATAATACAACAATACAAATAATCACCTGTGTTATTTGAAAACTATAAGTTGAAAAACTAGTTAATTAATTTAATAAGTAAACTTGTCAATTTCAAAAATTACTCAAGTACTGACCAGATGACTCAGGTAAAAAAGGTTGAGTCAAAATATTTTATACTAATATTAACATAGAATAGCTTCATACCATTTCTCCTAATTCATCATGCATGTCACAAAACTAAATGTGAATGGTTGATGCACCAACATAATAAGGGAAAATAATGATATTAATAAGTGAGCTATTAGGCCTCCAGGCTCCCATCTATGTTTAAATAAAATTAATAAATGTCCTCTAACTTCATTTCTAATAAATTTCTTCCAAGGATTCGTACCAGAGCCAATAATTAGCTAAATAGATCACTAGAAAAAGACAAGCATTTTTCAGAAAAACTTGTCAATCTTTGAAGTGCTGTATTTTGAGGTCTATAGATGATCTAGGGCTACAATGCAACATCAATTATAAGAAATTTATTTATTTTGAAAAACATAAAAATAAATAAGGATTTCTGTACTAATCATATTTTACAAAATTTTTGACAAAAATTACAAGATTGAATAAAAAAAGCAATTGGTCATTTAGTATTTGTCTACTACGAAGAGAATACAGGTATTTCGCAGCTGAATAGTTCTACACTATTCTTACATTATCTAACACCCCAGGAAAATCTAAGTTAGTTCTTAGGTTACATACAGAGTGATTCTTGTGAAAAATGGTTTTGGTCATGATGGGAGCATAATAGGAATAAAATCGAACTACAAATCATAAAAAGTTGAATTAACTAAACACAATTAGAAGCTGTATGTTTATGCATTTATCATAAAAATATTTTCAAAAACTGGTACAGCTCTGTACATTTTTTCTTCTTAGTTTTTAAAGCTAAACTAAATGAATCAAAGCAGTCTTAAAATATTTCTTACCACTTCTAAAGGAATAACGCAATTTGTGGTATCCCTTAATGGGCTCCTGTAGCAAGCTTCAATAGGAGACATCAGCTTCATGCTGTTCAAACTACTTGAATCATCAGTCTTAAAAGATGAAAAAGAATCCATCTACAAAGGCAAATATATGTTTAAAAGCAGAGTAATATACACATTAATGTAAAATACACATGTCATTCTTGTTATGTAAATAGAACTAGTACAAGTCCTAATATTAAAACAAAAAAAAAATAATAATGATAAAAGTATAGCTAACTGTTATGATGAATAGAGAAAAGGATGATCAGGGTTGCAGTCAAAGAGGAACACCACGTCTAAGTATAAATACTATAATACGTTGGCACGCATTAAAGTATTTCTACTTAGACGTGGTGTTCCTCTTTGACTGCAACCCTGATCATCTTCTTCTCCAAAAAAACAATATTAATAATTTCAACTTTTGCCTGGAATTGGAACAGAAGAAAAATCACAAAAATATATTAATTTTTTGCAATTATTATTTATAATTTATTTTATAAAAGTTTATAAAACCGATATATTATATCGGTATATTAAAAATTCAAAGATTGTCTTCTTAAATTTATTAGTTCAAACATTATAAAAAGAAACTTTTTTTTTTATCAGGAACAAAATTTTTTTCTGGTTTTTCACTATTCCAAGATTACGTGGCTGCTTGCTTTATGACTAATTGTAGTAAGATGTGTTTCATATCAACAATGATATTTATCAATTCACTTTTTTTTTTCTTTTTACTAATGCATTATCTTTTTACAACTTCATTATTTACTGTCTTCAAAATAAATAAAAAACTAGGAAATGTACAAATTAAATTGAAGTAAATTCACATTAAAAATAAATGTACTAAAACGAAAATTACAAATGATAATCAACACAGATGAATGATTAGTGATGCAATGTGCATTTCTAAAAAACAAAAAAAAAACGAAGTCCATTCATTCATTTATATTCTTTACAATGCAGGAAGAAACAGGTTGATAGACTATTAACAAAACACTAAATAAAAAAAATAATAAATTTTTAATGATATAATTTACAAATTATACAAGGATAAAATATTTTGTTTTACAAACATACTTTTGCAATAATATATAATATAGGACATACTATATTCATTTAATATATTACAAATAAATACAACAGAATGGAAGAAACAATGTATTAATAATTCAAATGTTCAAATTTTCAGCTGATAAGTGATTCATTAATTCCTCATCACTCAGATTGAAGGATGGAAATCGTTGAAGCGAGCTACTTTCCAAGTGGTTGATCTGCTCATCGCTGAGATCAAATGAAGGAAATCTTTGAATTGGCTGATTTGCCAAATGATTAATAATTTCTTCATCACTAAGACCACATGACGGAAAACGTTCTAAAGAATGCTTAGTATTTTCAGTAGCATCAAATACTCCTAATGCAGAAGGACAGCCTGAAAAATCTTGCAATTGAAGACATTTAGGTAACAAAATCTTTTCTGATTTAAAGGCAAAGCATTCATAATCATGGCATTTTTGATAGTATGTACCATCTTTTAGATCAACAACATATTTAATATTGTTCCTTTTGTGGGGGCGACCAATATTCCCACAAAAACGATTACCAATTATATCATAGTTTATTACTTTTGATGTTGAGAAATAAAATGACCTGTATATTTTTCCAGGAAAAACTAATTCATTTATGAAATTGTCTATATCTTTATAAGGACTGGCAGAAATTTCATTTGCCACAAAGGAATCAACATCGGATACACCTTTATTCTTCACTGGATGTTGAAAATTGGTATTGTCTCTTTTAAAACACAAAACATTTAATTTTTCATGATCAGAAGGGATATATGATATCAGAGAGTCAATAAATAATCTTTTATCAGAATGACTATCAGTAACAACAGTACTGTTATCTGAACTAGGTATTAATGGAGCAAATTTTCCAAATTTGGTTGACTTATACAAACGAAAATGTCGATTTCTAGAGTAAACTGACAAATCACAAAATAAGGTCTTCTTTTGTTTAGCATCTAGGATCATCATTTCTAAACAGTTTTCAGCAGATACATTTTCAGGCGGAAGTGACTTTGATTCAATAAAATCCAAAATTTTTCTGCAAACATAATTCACAAAATTCCCAGCTTGATCATTTGAAGCAAAACACACGTTAGGAATATTAAATATCAAATGACGACTGAACTTTTTATCAGTAGAGGCATCTAAATTAACAATATGACTAATGTTACAATCAATTTTAAATTGCTCCTTTAGAAAGAAAATGACAATAGCCATGAAATTCTGAACCATCCTTGGGCCATTACAAGTAGGGTTCAACGGTATGTTATATTCCAGATCAAAGTACAACTTACAAACAACATTTTCAGGAATTATTTCATAAGAACATCTACAACTTGGAGGTCTTTGACAGTCATAATGCCAAAATACTTCTGGATGAGCGACCAAGAATAATCTTGAATTGTCTGATTCAAAAGCAAATGCCATGAGATTATGCTTGTATTTAGAAATGAATTCTAAAGCTTCTGCTTGCTTCTTGAACACTTTCCAGGTCACAGGTGGCCCATTAACCAAATCGTTAATTTTATAGGGAATAATGTCCTTAGAACTTTTAACAGGAGTCACTAGTTTATCGTTTACTTTGTATTCACTGCCATAAAACAGTGATGTACAAATAGATCCTTCACTATTCATGTTCACTTACATTCGAAAAACTTATACCAACCAAGTTAATGCGCACAGTAAAAGGCGGGAATAACACTAAGCTGTAATTTACGGTTTATAAACCTTATTTGTAGACCTTAATAATAAATGAAACTTTATTAATCATTAAAATTACCTCTTTAATAGTGTCTTAAACAACCCAGAATCCCGACTCTCTTTGAACTATCCTGTTTGGACTCGGATCGGTTTAGACAGGTTTCAATTTGAACGTAACGGAAAACACAGTAAACAGCTGATTCATAGATTGGGCGGTATAACGTTTTGTTGAAAATCTATTATTCCCTAATATAAAATCAGTTAATTATTTAACTATACGATATATTTACTCACTGTTATTAGTTTTACAACAGTATTTATGCATTATTTAAGCCATATCATCATTTGTAAAATAATTAAAAAAGTAGTATATAACAAAAAAGGCGGTTGTTTCAAACGGTATTTTGAAACAGCAATCAATTTTTTGTTTAGTTATAATTAATTAATATAACAAATATTCAAGGCCCAACTTATACATATTACTTATTTTTTATTTCACTAACCTTATAATTCTATCTCAGTCTTAAAGTAGTACAAACATTCCTGAAATATACTACTTGGGTCATTCTAAAAAAAATTGCCGCTTTCGTAAAAAAAATTGTCACTTGTACTTAATTTAGTGACGAATGATCAAGTTATCTTGCCTTTGATTTTTTTTAATATAAAAAAAAAAAGCGCGCCCTGGGCTGGAGAACTGTTTGCGGAAGGGTACCTTCAACCACATCTTTTGTAATTTTTGTAGGAAATTTCTTCTCCTGGGTATATTACTGAAGTAGAAAAAAAGAAAAAGGTTTTAAAAACTAAAATGCCAGGAGTGTTACTGTCACCAGCTCAATATGGCGACAAAAATAAGCATTTTTGTTTATAGAATATACTATTTTATTATTTTTATTGATATATATTAAAAGTGCTCATCCTAAAGGAAAATATCCGCGCATTTTTTTTCAATAAAAATAGACTATTTAGACAGCTAAAAAAAATTATAATGCTAGAATGTTGGTCAGAAGTGTAACTGTTCTTTCTGACCTTGAAATACAAAAAACTCACACTAAAAGGGTAGCGGAACTTCCTCCAAAAGTATTGCATCGTCTTCTAATTGTTAAACCAGTTACTTCCGGTTCCTTGAGGAAACAGGTTTAGCTTCGAAAACAATCGTAAGTATTTTTATTCAATATCAGGATTATAGCGGTAACACTCCTGACATTTTCTTTGTTTTTCCTTTATTTAAATGTGACACGAAGGTCAAGGACTAATTTGTTTTCTCTACTGAATCTTGAAATTTTTTTTTCTCATTTATTGAAATTTACAACTGTACAAATATATACATCTAGTTAATCTGTTGTCAATGATTACAATTACATGTCAAAGCTTGAAAAGAACTACTCATCAGTAGCACTTCAATATGCATTCTACACTAGAAGGTCTCTAGGCCATCTTCTTTTTAGAGGCCTCGGAGGGTTATCGGGAATAGAATGGGAAGCAAGTTGAGAGAATAGCGGATTTGAATGGTTGTAGAGTTCACTATGAATGGATAGGTATCTGGTTTGGGCTAAATCAGCATCATACGGGACATTAAGGTCTTTATGAATAAGTTTATTTGTAAAAAAGTAAGGAGCATTAAGGATTTTAGATTGTAAGGATTGGACAGGGGAAGAACTAGAAGGTCTAGTTGAGCCCCAAAGTCAACTCCATATGCCCAAACAGGTCTCATAACTGTCATGTAAATGAGTCTTTTGTAGTAAATTGGAAGGTTTGAACGTTTGTCTAGTAAATGTTGAAGAAGTCGGAAACGACGAGCAGTTTCCTATCATTTTAGTCTTGTATGTGGATTCCAAGTTAAACGTTTGTCCAGTTGGAGACCTAGATAGCGGATCTGTTCAACAGGGATAAGTGGGATAACATTGAAGGATACTGTAGGACAAGAAGTCGTAGGTTTATGACGAAGAGTGAAGGTTGTTTGATGGGATTTGCTTGGATTGATTTTAATTCTCCAATTTCGACACCATTCTTGAAGGTTGATGACATGAGATTGGAGTGTTGGTGAGGCAATGAAGGGATCATTATTTACTGATAACACACATGTGTCATCAGCATACGTGGTGAGGACGGTGTTAGGATGGGTCGGGATATCAGCTGTATACACGGAGTAGAGGATGGGACCTAGGATACTACCTTGAGGAACACCGGCAGTTTGGACAAACAGGGAAGAATAGAAATAGTTATGGTTAACTTTGAAGTTTTTATCACTGAAATAGGAGCAGATAATAAGGAAGTATGTGGAAGGAAGGAAATTGGAAAAAGGAGTTTGTAAAGCAGCCCCCCATTGAAAAATTAAACTTTTTTTTATGACATTATTTCAAATTCGTGTATGTGTGCGATAAATTCTCCCCTTTTAAGGCGAAACATGTGATTCTTGAATTACATTCAGCTCATTTTTTTCCATCTACAAAACTCATTTCTCTATATATACCACTTTAACTGGACGGTCATCACAAATTTCTACTAGTTGCTTGAACATTATCGATCGTTAGTAGTTTCTGGTCAGCTTAAATACAGATAACCATCATAGGCGCCACAGCAATTTTCATAGGCCTCCAAGTCATCTTTCTCCAAGATTAGAAAAATATGGACGTAGTAGAATCCTTCCTTCCATCTTCACAAGTAATCCTCATCCTGTAATTTAAGAGCTTTTAGTCTCCTGTTTGGTCCCATTTGCTATCCATAATAGTGCTGGTGTACACCATATAATCCCTTTTACTAATACTATGACTCTGGTTAGCACCTTAAAGGCAATTTTTCTTATCGGTGATGTAATCTTGTTAAAAGTTGTCTGCATATGAAGTAATGATAGAACTATAGATACTCCACCAGCTTTTGCTAAAGAAGCTGCATTTTGGATTTCTTTTCAAAGTCGCTGGTATCATATAATAGATATTGTACCATGATTATGAGCTAGGAGGTATATTTCACTGCCTTTGGCAACTTAATTCTATCTCCATTTTCCCATTTGAAATTTTCTCATAAGTTGGTCCTGTCTCTCCGGAAGAAAGAGTCAAGTGAAAAGTACGAAATATAGGTTTTCTAAATCCCATTGACTGGAAAATTATTCTTATTAGTTGTTGAAAATAAGAAAATAAATATTTTTGAGGATGGTGAATGTGATTCTAAGGTCAAAAGTAGTTCCTGTTTCTACTTTTTAAAAATAAAGTCATCATTTTAAAATTTACATTTTGTTTTAATAATGATTACAACAAATAATAAAAACAATGAGAAAAATTCCACCTCTGTTTTTATTATTATTATTCAATTATAAGAGTGTTTAGTTTTAAGCTTCAATTGGTGAGCTTCCACATCACTGGTGTAAAACATTGTCATTTTCTTTTAGAGAGAATATAAATGTTTCTCTCAAGCCCTTTTAAAACGCCTGTTCTCCAGATTTTCCAATATAAGACTTTCTATCTAAAAAAAAAAAAAAAAAAAAAAAATGCACTAGTACAACCCATGGAGATAAAACTGAAGACTATATATATAATATATATAACTGAAGAAAATATATTCCATAATTCTCTTGGTTGTATCTCCTACCAGGATTGTGAAAAGTTATTGGAAAAAGATTAGGTATGTATATGTTTTTTAATTTTTTCCTTGAGTACCATCAAGAGGTCACCAAATAGAAAAAAAATAGAATAGAGAGAAAATGAGGGAGGATATGAATGATTTAAATGTTGACTAAGGTAGGAGGTGATAGCAATGATGAAATTACTTGAAGGTGCCCTTTCGTTGATATGGGATCTCCAGGAAAAAGCTTCAATAGTAATAACCAAGTAATATTTTTTGGTAAAATATAGACATTTTGCCATGAATGCAGTAAAACATAAATGGAAGCCTTATGTAAAGGTTTTCAATTGCATTATATACCACAATGGAAGATTAATATTAATGATCAATTTATCTTTTTAAAACTTTATTGAAGAAATAAGTGTCCCCTAATCGTTTTCTCTATAAATGCCTTAATTAAAATTCACAACCTGATAACAGTTCATAAAATAAGAAAATAAATTAAGTGCCCGATTATAATATATTTTTTTATAGTTTGAAATCAAATCATATTAAGAAAAGAGATAAATTAAATAAATAATTACCTTATTACAGGAGCAGACAGAAGATATGATCATGAACGATTTAACTTTCAAAGTAGATAAAGTAGTAGGATCTCGGTATCCAACATTTATTATAGCTGAAGTAGGCCAGAATCATCAAGGAGATCTTCAGATTGCTAAAGAACTTATAATGAAAGCCAAGGTAAATGATTTAAAAAAAAAAGAATTATAGTTATGGTGAAATTAGTTTATTACATGACTTCTTTAGGACCAAATTGCAGTGGATAAGGATACATTTTGTTATAAAATCATTCCAGCGATCAGCAATATTGACATTTATTTATTAAATTCTATTGAATTAGTGATATCTGATTTAGATTTCTAAATATAGGAATGCGATGCGGATTGTGTTAAATTCCAAAAGAGCTGCCTTACTGAGAAATTCACAAAATCAACTTTAAATTTAGCTTACAATTCAGAACATTCATGGGGAAAAACATATGGGGAACATAAACAGCATCTGGAATTTTCTGAAGAACAATATATTGAGCTGCAAAAATTTGCTACAGAAGCAGGGATAATGTTTTCTGCTTCAGCCATGGATGAGGTGATTGTCTCAATTTTTAGATGTTTACTGCTTCTTATAATAGACGATTATTTTTTTATTTTATGATTATAACAAATTGTTTTTCAGGTTTCTTTATTTTTCCTCAATAAATTAAATACTCCTTTCATTAAAATAGGATCTGGAGATGCAACTAACATTTTACTATTGGAAAAAGCTGCACAGACAAGAAAACCACTAATTATATCAACAGGTTCATATTTTTATTGGTCAATAATTCAATTAGATATGCTATCATGATAACTTAATTACTGTTTGAAATAAGCTCCACATTTGATTCATTATTTAAGATCACATAATAATGGAGAACCATTTTTAAGGTAATTACTTGTCTCTTAAATGCAAAAAAAAATATTTTGTTAAAAAATAAAATACATTAATTTTTTGACTAAAGATACCAAATTATTCAACAGTAAACAAATCCACCCATCCTGTTAAAATTCTGCAATATTTCATTTTCATTGATAAGGTGATATTACTGAAATGTATGATTGCTACATGAACTAGGAATGTGCTCCATGGAAGATGTAGAACTTATTTACAAAACAATATCTGAAGAACATAAAAATTTCGCCCTTCTTCACTGTGTTTCATCTTACCCAACCAAACCTTGCGATGCAAATTTGGGGAATATTTCAAAGTTTAAGTCCAAATTTCCAGTTAGTATTGGCTACTCAGGGCATGAAGTGGGTTACAATCTGACTCTAGCTGCTGTTGCACTCGGAGCTAAGGTGATACAATCCTTGTGACTTATTATTATCCCTAATTGAAAATAAACTATATTACAGATTATATAGAAACATACATATGTGTGTATTTATATTATAGGTATCATATTTCCAGAATAAAAGAGGTATGATTCAAATCTTGAATATATACTTTTTTTTATTAAGACATTTCAGTTAAAAAAATTTTGTTTAATTTCCTAGGCCCCTCCCTAAGTCAGAAACAATATACTGCACCAAGTTGGGTACACTAATAACCCACTAATAGAGGGCATGTTTAAAACATAAATTCCCCTCCACACTCAGCCAAGACTCAAAATGACCTGGATGAGGGACATGTTATAATTTTTATTTATTTACTTATTTTTTTGTATCCATCCATTCTTCATCATTAAAAAAAATTGTCAAGTGAAGAGGAATATCCACTGTGTCTTTCAAGCCCATTTTGTATAATTTTTTTACACCACTACTTACAGTACAGCTGTACATTGAAAAATAAAATTGAACATTTTTCAACATCTCTCAAATACTGGGCTAAAATAATTGGTGATTATAGTAACCAAGAAACAACTGTTGTGATTGGTAAAATACAGTAAAACTACTAATTACATAGATTATGTTTTGTCTTTAATGACACAAACACATTTCTTGCTGTATAAATTGTGCCTCTTTCATTCTGGATGTGCGATAAATAATATTGTAACTTGTCAGCAATAATTTATGAAAGCGGAATAAATGATTATTTCAACTAAATAGAATCATTTATTTATTTATTTATTATCAGATTATTGAAATTTATTTTTATTAATACTAAAAGTAAAATGTTTTATTTATGCTGGCAGGTTGTTGAACGCCATATTACACTCAATAAGAAATGGAAAGGTAACGACCATTCTTGTTCATTAAATACTGATGAATTTAAATGCATGGTATCAGCCATTAGAGATATTGAGAAAGGTATGGGAACGGAAAAGAAGATCCTACCTTGCGAAGAAGCTTGCTGGCTAAAATTAGGTAAAAGTATAGTCGCCTTACGAAAAATAGAAAAGGGTTCTGTTATATCTAAGGAAGATTTAGGAATTAAAGTAAGTAGACCAAAAGGCTTAGATCCAAAGCTGGTAAAGACTATTATAGGGAAATCAACATCAACAGCTATTGAGGCTGACAGTCCAATTACCAAAGAACAATTAGTATTACAATCAAATAATATTTTATAGTAAATTATAATTAAATTATCCTATTGCTGCCTGTATGATGTTTAGATTTAAAATAATCTTTTAATACAATTTTTTCATATGTTGATCACTGCATATTTTTTTTTTTATTAAACCTCCACACTTCTTTTAATATAGATGATAAATCCTTAATTGTAATGAATTAAATATGGTAAAATATTGGGTGGTATTATTATAATTAAATTCTGAAATGTGATGCTTAAATTTGAATTCCAATTCCAAATCATTTCAGTAAAACATAGGGTAAATCACTAGTTATGGTCATAGTTAAGAGCATATGTCGATTTATAAGGGAATTCCGTTTATACAGTTTATAATATGACATCTATAGTTATATATTTAGATTCTCAAAAGTTTATTCTATTAAATGTAAAATTAACAAATACACTAAAGCTTCCTTTCAAATAAAGTTTTATATTTTTTAACAAAAAGCTAAAAATACCAGTTATGGTCATAGCCAAGACTAGTTATGGTCATGTGGCAAAATAATCTTTAAACAAATGTTTTTAATAATTTTAAAAAGAGTATTAATTAATGGAAAACTAGACCTATAGAAATAATCTAAATACTAATAAAACGCGTTCTAACAAAAAAGTAAAATAAATATTTAAAAACACAATCACTTGATGCACTCATTCACAAACTCTGTAGTTACTTATTGTAGTTAATTAGTAGTAACTAATTAAAACAACTATTTATCAGTGTATATTTTATAACCGCACTTTTCGTTGATTTTTCTACATAAGCAGTAACGGCACACAATATGGTAATCATCCCCATTAAAAAATTAATGAATTAAAAGAAATCGAAATCCATTTTTTGTAAATTATCTACTTTCAATATGTCCAGCAGTAGCCATCAGCGATGAACAATATATAACAAACTATATTAACTAGTAATGTTCACTTAAAAGACGTAAGCTTTAACATGTCAACTACTAGGAAGGGATGTAGTGTATAAGTTTAAAAATGACATAATCAAATGAAGAAAATTCTATTTTGTCTATGCTAGCAGAAAGAACGTTTGTAGCACTAAAGAAAATTGAAATGATTAGAGGTGACCATAACTCATACCAGTATTTTTGTACACCGGTTATGGTCAGCTCAAAATTATTTTTAATTAAAATTAGATAGTTCAACATAATGGAGCTTGTATGGAAGCCTGAATTCTAATGAAAAGTTAGATAAATTAAAAACTAAAAATTAATTAAGCAATTTCACAATAAGAATCCTTAAGAATCCTCACTTTTCAAAACTATCTTACTAAAAAAAAGAAGTATTTCAGGACACTATTTTTGACAAATATTTTTAAATGGCTACTAGAAAGGGATAGGAGGTAGATTTTCATTAGTAAATGATTCTTAAATCCTTTTCAGAAATATTTCTCCAGGTGATATCACAAATAAATGGATTAAACCGATAATTGTATTAGCCTGCACATAACTGGTGAGGTGACCATAACTAGTGATTTACCCTACTTCTAAAAATATTTAATTTAACAAAAAAATATAGCAAAAAATCTGTATATATTCATCAATATGACAGATTACAAATAATAATAATAATAGTAAACAGCAATTTATTTTTAAATAAAAAAATGCAAGTCAAAACATTTGAGACTGATAATGAACTCAGCACCTTGTTCTGAACGAGACACTATGCTCACAGACTTATACATTCCAACTGAAACAAATCATAACCACACTAATCATAAACCCTTCTATGACAAAATACATAAAAACATGAAAAAAAAAAAATATGGCTAAAACCATTACACAATGAAGGTTCAAAAGGAAGTGGATGAGAGACATCTTTGCTTAATATCATTCAACAGAAGGTTAGGAGGATACACTTCCAGGTACCGTCTCTTTCATACCATTTATATTGTACTACAGCTCATTTGCTGATTGCATTTTAATGTATACACATACAAATAAAAAAATAAAGTTAAAAAAAAATTTTTACTCAACTTTTTTTTTTATCTACAAAAATTTTCAATGTACACTGATAAAAGATCAAAATTATCATTAGTATTCATCTGTTAATTATTTTTTACTGACTATTTTTACTTACTTTAAACATGTATATACTGGTTTAAAGAATAATTTACATACTCTCGGTTTATACAACTGATTTTAAAAAATAAATAACTAACAAATTTTTGGCCAAATAAGTAAATTTTATGCCTGGAAGTTACTAAGCCCAAAATACAGATTTAGTTATATAATATTTTTTTTATTTTAATTTGTTTAAAACATTGTGTATTACTTAACTGGAGACCTACATGTTAAAGCATTTTTTTTTCCACTATTTATTTAGCATACTTTGATTTCTCATTCAACTATAAATATTTGAAGTTTTACTGTACTAGTCTTATAATGTGTAAAAATTTGCAATGGGTTAATTTTCCCAAAACAAGATTTTATTTTTTAAATAATTATCATTTATAATGATATAAACTATTTAAAGTCTAATGAGTTACTGATGTTTTAATAAGTTAATAAAAACCTGATGAATCTGTACCGCACATAACCCACAAAGGGACATCAGTTTGGTACTTTGTATGGAAATATTGTTTCAAGAACAATGGATATACAAGGAGATGATTTGGTCAGGTTCCATGCTCAACCATCTGGGTTGAGGGTAACTATTTTATAAAGCTGGATGTGTGACAAAGTAATGCGCTATGTAAAATATAAAAAGTTCTAATGTTAGGGATTTTTACGAAAATTATTAGCAGCAGTTGTTAATTAATAACTATCACACTCCAACTGTGCAAATAATGCATCATTGTTGGAATCAATCAAGTATTAAATAAAAATTGAATTAAATAAAGAAATTCTGGTATAGGTAAATGAGTTCAATGAGGTATCGCTTAAAACATCTCGCTCACTCTTTTATCATGTATCCATCGTTAATATAATTTCTAGCAACTTAAAATTTTGTCTTTTCAATTATTTATTTTATGACTGCTCTCATAGTTAACATGGTTTATAGTTTGAACTGTAATGATTAAATACAAAAATTTTTCAAATAGAGATCCAGTTTTTAAAAATATTTTATTCAGGTAACAAGTGTGTAAATCTATTTTTATCATCTTAACTGGTTTTCAAAACTAAGGAAATATTTTTGTTCTATTCTCATAAAACAGAGACAGTTTTAATTACATTACTTTCTTTTATGTTGAAATATTTAGGTAGGCTGAAGAACATAACTCATTACTAAATCTTAGTAGGTCCTAAATTCCTGAAAAGTTAATCTGTAGTATGTGAAGAGTCTGAGTCTGTAGTGTTCATTGTAAGAACCAAAGAATAGCTTTAGGTTGTTTCAGCTATGTATCAAAATAAACAGCTTATTGATAGATTACCATCTGAGTTGTTCGTCTTGATAAAATATAAAATAGTTCTGTTCTATAGGTATTTAAAAGAAATAGGCATAATTACTTTTAAAAATATGTATTTGGTAACTTAATATCACAAAAATAAAAGTGATTGAATGAAAACACTGAGAACAAAACATGGTAAAATGATGCATAAGTCATAGTATATAAAATGAAAGAAACATTAGAAAAATAAACACCAAAATTATGTAAGTAAGACATTAAATTCACATATCTTTGGTCAAAATATTTTAATTCAATAGCAAACTTTAAATTAAGAAACATTATCAGCATTCAACAGACTTCATATTATTTCTTACATTGTAAACTCATAGATTTTTAGAAGCAAATTACCTAAAGTGTTAAATACTAAGATAGTATTTCAACAGAGTTCATACTTTTTTGTGAGCCTAAATCTAAACAGATTAACAATGATAAATGAAAAATAATTAATAACAAATTCTGACATAAAAATTAAGTCAGTGAAAATCAAATAGATATTTTAGTTATGTTATTAAAAGCTGCTTGACAAATGTTTTTTTTTTTTAATTTAAATTTCAGCATTATTACCAATTTTTGTTTTTATTATCGACAACCCTTTCTCTATTTTCGAAAAAAAAAAATGTATACTATAATTTAACTGGTCAGAGTAAAACTTTCTAAAGGAGTAACAATATCAAAGGTGGGAAAAAAACAAACAAATGATTAAAAGTCTAGGTTCAATTTCACAAACATTTCGCTTTGTATTTTTCTATAGTTAGTAGTCACATTAATAAAATTAAAAATGCTATTTAATTTTTTATTATGTTCTGTCCAGCAAAATTGTGATTTTGTATACAAAAACTTGATCTTTTTTACCACAGATATGCATTAATGCACTAATTTTGCAATCTAGAACACACATACAGCGGTCTAAAAAATTAAAATAAAAATTATTTTCCTATCAGCAAATGAGAATAAAAACTATAAGCTATTTCTTTAAAAACTATTAGGAACTTAGGTCCTGAGAGAAATGGCTCCAATACCGATAGTGGGATCATTAATGAAACATTAGGACAATTTTCATCACTGACACAGCCCTCAACATAATCACAGCATGTTTTAACTATAAAGCCTATGAAGTAACCATACAATCTATGAAGGCCTAAGAAGTGTGTGCCAAACTAAGGATCCCATTAAATGACTAAGGCCATTAAATTTCTGATAAGAGATGATTTAGTTGTTTTTTTTTTAATCATTAATGTTTGGAATAGATGTAATTGTGTTTGTCTTGGTAACTAATTTGTTTGCAAATGAATTAAATCATGAATAGATATCTTGTTTTTCCAATATTTTGATGAGCTCTCCTAAATCATGGACCTTGCAAGAATCTAGAATTAAATAAGATTTCTTCGCAAGATTAAAGGGAAAACGAAAAGAGATGGATTTTTTAACAACATTATTAGGTCGACCTTGAGTAAGCCAATGAGGTGATAGAAGAGATGAGATGGTTTGTCCAGTTTATAAGAAGGTAGGAAGAACGGCAAGAAAGGTTTGCCAGGATAAACTTGATAGAAAAAGAGGAGAGGGAAGACCTAGGGATTTTCAAAAAATGAAAATTGAACAATACAAAGCAGCTGGAGGAACACCAGCCAAAGATGGAAAAGGCTGTACAAACTTCCTCATCACACTGCTTAAACAGTAGAGAGGATTTATCATGATCATGAAGAATATTAAGAACTTTTGTCAACTTAATTAAAAAAAAAAAAAAAAAAAAAAAAAAAAAGCATAAACTCTATCAATTTATATTTATTTTACATAAAATAAATCACAGCATTTTTATGAGGAGAATCAGAGTACTAAAAATCAAATTAAAAATTTTACTATCAATTTTGGTATATAACATTTGTCAATTTCGCTGTATAACAAAAAAAATGATTGATTCAAGACCTTAACATCAAAAATTAACAAAAATCAATACCAAAATAGGAAACTAAAACATATTTTCTACCTTCAATGCTTATTTTGAGTTTATAGATAGAATAATTTTAAACTTTTCTATAAAACTGTTGAACATGTTGACATTTGTAATTTTTTCACTGAATTCACCATATACATACAAATAATAATAAGATACCACAACTTTTATGTTTCTTAATATAAATAAACAACCATAATGTGCAAGATAATCTAATAACTAATTTAAGGATTATTAAAAGCTGTAATTATAATAAAGCAATATCATTAATAAGAATGATATATTACTGGGTCATAATTAATAACAATGTGCCTTAACATTAAAAAAACTAATATTTAATTTTTTTTTTTTTCATTTTCCCAATTCAGGTCTTTACTACAATATATTCAACATTTTCTAGCGCCATTACATACAAATTTTTAACTTAGAAATCATCTTAACAAGTACAAGCTGTTTTGCTATATATCCACAAGGGTTAAATGAGTAACATAATTCAGAAATAATGTGCAACATTTTTATTTACTTGCACTTTAGCCTACTTAAAGCAGTCTTAGAACATCAAAATCACAATACATAAACAAATTTTAATTTGTTGTTACAAGAAATAAATAAATAAAAATAAAATTAATTAATTTATCAACGCATATAGATTTTTTTGTTCGCATTAGGATTCTTGTAAGAATTGTACTTTAAGTTTTTAATTTTTTTTAACTAATTAGATTTTAGGAGATTCAGGATAACCTAATATTGAAGTTGTTCCTTTCATCTTAAATTTAAAGGATAAGAAAAATATTAAATAAAAAAGACTGAAGGTTCTTTTTAAGATAAATATAAAGGATAAACAACTGAATAATTGAGAGAACGTTTTCTATGGAAGACAATTTATACAGAAATAAAAAATAATACTAGATAATCACACACAAAAGAAAAGTTAAATTTAATTAAGTAATTAAATATTAATTACATTAGTGCCAAGATAAGAGTTGTGAACAGTGAGGGTATCCTACATTGTCTAAATCATTTCATAAAAAAATGGATAATAATAAACTTTAATAAATCTGAACACCTGATATTATCTCATGCAATGGCAGTTTAGATGGTATTAATAAACTATGAATAAATACAATTATTACTAAGTTGTTAGAAAATCATACAAAAAATTAATTAGAGCAGAACTTTAATTTTGAAGAATAAGCAAGAACCAATCTAGTAAAGGATTAATAGTTATCACTACATGGAGTACACTCATAAAAAATGGATGATACTGAAAGAGGTTAGGATCAAAATATTACCATTTTTTTTCTACTTCTAAAATTTTTTTGTATGCAAGATAAAAAAAAAAAAAATCAGATAATTTTTGGGAGCAAATAATACTGATGAGAAATGCATAAGCTAGCCATATATTGTGCATATTCCTGAATATTAGCTGTAATATACTAGATTTTCTTTTGAGAGATAAGGCACACTGATTGGTCTTTTAATAATTATTTAAAAGTAGAGAATATATTATTTTTTAAATTTATTATATTTACATTCATAGCTCACTAGATTAGTTATTAGTGAAAACAGCAAAAGAATTTTATTGTTTGTTCAGCTAATGTAAAAGTTATGTTGTAACCACAAGCTTAAAGTTAAAATAACTGAAATTAAACTTAACAATTATTAACCTTTGAGTTAATATTAGACACCTGGATCAAAGAGGTAATATGTTGAAGTAAACTTTACAAAGCATAAGACATAGCTTAAGCAAGGCAGACAGAGGATCTGCTTTACATGGTTTTTCTTTGAACTCTGAAGTGATCATTTCAACCCGAGATGAAAAAAATAGTGCAAGGGAAAGTATCCAAGTTTTTTTTTTTTTCACCAATCAAGTTGTTTAATTTAATTTCTAGCAACAAAAATAGTTTTTAAATGTTTTTGTTATCTATTTAGAATACATACAACACCTGCAAGCTATGGTTAACTTTTATATTCAAAATTTGTTTTAGACATTAGAAAGGCCTCTCTTTGAAGTACATAATTCTTCCTTTTTATAAAGCTTTAAATAACATTATTTGACTGTCTTATAACTTAATATTTACATCATTTCATTTAATATATTACAATCTATTTGAAACTAGTTTTTTTTTGTTTTAAATAAATTTAATAATTAATAAGATGGGGGTTCGATGGCCAAGTACATGGGAGCAAGGGTATCAATGCTCCCTGTACAGAAGGTCATGGGTTGGAATCTGACCAAGAGGGTTGAAATTTTTTAAATGGCGGACCCAAGGAAATAATAACCTTCCCACCCTTGCTAGAATAGGTTGGTAACCTGTAGGATAACTCATTCTACCTACCCATTAAAAAAATAAGTTGTTCCTCTCAAAAGAGGCCAAAAGGTATAACTGAAAGATGGAAAGATATAAATAAAAAAGATCAGAACCTGATTGAATAAGTGATTATTTTGGACACGAGCAGGGGCTGAAGTTCCATTTGAAAACAGTTAAAAAAATAAGGTTCTCAAAGACTAATGACTAGATAACAAAATTATTGTAAAACATTTAATATCCAATCAGGTTAAGACTACAGAGCTAGAGTAACACTAAATAAGTAAAGGGAAGACCGGTGGGATTAGAATCAGAAAATGTTGCATTACTTCCTGCAACTAGTCTCAATTCTTAAAGACAATTCTAGTCAGCAGGTATAGCACCTCTGATTATTTCCTTCTTGTAATTTTAGGAACTTTTAAACAAAAAAGTATAGGTAGAGTGGGATTAGATGGTCAATCTTTTAATTAATTCCCATAACTAGACAATGTCATTGAAATGAAACTTGAGGAAGTGGCGAGTTCGAATAATAAATTTATCTCCATCCCATTACTAAATAGTCAAGTAATTCAGCCAATTTTCCAATCGTTGAATTTGGAAATAAAAGCAAGCTTAAGTTGCTTACAGAGCAGAAGCCAGAAGATATAAGTCAATTTTGGTAGAGTAAGAACATTTAATACATTTATTTCAAAGCCTAAGCTCCGTCTAAGTTTTGGAAAAAAAACACTGCCATGAACAGAACTAATTTAGCAGTGAATAATCAACTCAGTTCAAAAGGAAAACAAGGAAACTTATCAGCCAATATTATAAAACCTCCTTAAAAGTAGTTAAGTGGTAAAAATTGAAACTACTAGTAGGCTAAAGGAATCACAGAAGTTGTAACTTTCACCAGTTAGAGGTAATACAGAAAACTGCAGTATTTTAAACAAATTAATGTCCCCACTCTATCTTGTTTTGTATATATTTTTTTCTTACCCACCATAAGATGTATCTAACATAATGTAAGCATGAAAAAACAAACAACAAATATATTTCATTAATGGAAGAAAATTTCATCTCTTTACTAAACTATTTCAAGAAAACCATTAAAATATATTATAGTTTTTCTCTGGGCATTCAATTTTCATTTTTTAATTGCATGAGAAAAAAAAAGAGAAATGATTATTTAATTTTCTTTAAGTGATATCAGCCTCATTTTTTAAAAACTCCATTAAGCTACTAATGCCATTGAAATACTAACAAATGTACAATCCAAGGTTCCATAAAAACATTTTTTATATGATACATATGTACATTATTTACAAATTTCATGAGAAAAAACCAGCTAGAAAAATATAACAGTTATGTACTATTTGCTTTGAGTTTTACGTATGAAATCGCTGCTAGTTCCTTACACAATTCCTCTACTACCACTATGCTTTCGAAGGTCACTATCCATGGATCAGGTCTGAAAATAATATAAGAAAAACATTTTAAAATAAAGTTTTGATATGCTGAGCTCAGCACATATTTTGCAAGATATAGAAATGAGCTATATTGATTTTAGATTAAAGATATAAAGGAGAACATGAAAAAAAAAATGTCCTATGCATTGATTGATGATTAATATTTTTTATTAAATAATATTATTCTATTTTCTAATAAACATATTAAGTTGAATATTAAGAACTGATCAGCAAGTGAAGTAAACCAAAACCTTAACAATGTTGAGTAACTACACAATTCTTAACACTCAATAAAGAACTTAGTGGCATTTCTATAAAAATCTCTTTTTGTTTTGGTGAAGAAGAGAAAAAGCAGCTGAAGTTTCAAATCTGCTAGAATCTAACTATTTTTGACGGCTGAAAGATATTCAGCCATTGCTGTTCTTTCGAAAATTGATTAAATCTTTTTGTTTCTTCTTTTTGATTTTCTACCTGTTCAGGTCAAAGGGGATTTCTTTTTTCCCATATACTCCTCATCAGACCTTTCATTACCCAATCCGTTTCAAATTCCCATCCCCATGAGACGTACTCAGAGTAAAAACTCCACCTACTGCAAATATCTCCTATATTAATGAAGGCAATCTTGGCTTAAGTTTTCTCTAGCAGTATATAACTTAAAAGTGTACATAATACCAAGGCGACTGAAGGATAACAGTTTCAGATTTGCCAGAATCTCACAATTTTTTATGGAAAGATATCCTTGGCCACTCCTTCCTGACAAAATAGTTTTCATCATTTTGAAAATTGATTAAATCATTTCATTTTTAAAAAGGACACTCCCTCTTCCCATCTCATCAGGACACATCCTTTCCCATCACTCCCTTTTCACATGACACTAAAAGATATTCCACCATTGTTGTCCATATGAAAATTAATTAAACATTTTATTTTTTAAAATGACACTCTCTCTTGCTATTTAATTTTTTAACAGGACAATAAAGGATATTCTGCCATTGATTTGATATTTTTATTCAAATTTGTGAATTATGGTAATTTTGATTCCTAAACAAACATGCAACTTTATCATTGTGTGAGCTTTAGTTTGGAATATGAAAAAAACAAAACAAAAAAAAACATTTCCGATAGTAACCACATTATATATATATATATATATATATATATATATATATATATATATATATATATATATATAAAAAAAAAAAAAAAAACTATTGATGTTATAACTATATTATAGTTACTCAAGGAACAATGTAAGTGATGGTCAAATATTGAAAAATACTGCATGATCATAATAGGATTATGTGAGCTGATTAATACAATTATGTTACTGTCATATTGAATACATTTTTTGAATCTCATTTTTTCATTTAATAATTCAAAGCTGATACAATGATCTATTTATTGAAATAAAAATATTTCTTACTTCAGTTCAAGAGAAGCCATTGATCTTCCAAGTAAAGTTGCTCTTACATCTGCAAGTGTCTTCTGGTAGTCAGGAAACTCCATGATGCAATTACCAAGTTCTGCCGCAACACCCATCAACACACTGTACAGAGACCTGACCTTCAGCTCCTTTGTATTATTCAACAAGTATTCAGTCAAGTATGCCTCAGGTCGCAGGGCAAGCCTTGATACGATACCAGTCAACTCTAAATTCAATTCATAAGCCTGCAATAGAAAGAAATTTTAATGAGTTAAGTGGAAAATGGTGTACAAAAAATTTAAATATTTAATAGATTAAGATTAGATCAATTGATCATGTTTTTCTTCCCATCACATCATAAGAATAACTGTAAATTTAATTTTTTTTTTTTTCAACCTCATATAGGATTTTTTCAAATATATAAATACAATTAAAATTCATATAAAATATTGAATGAAATTCTCAGCTCCCTTGATAATCTTATTTGATGTCCAAAGTTAGTAAACAACAAATGGTGTAAAAATAAAAAAAAAATTAATTTCTATACTTCCCAAAAATTCTCTAAAAATAAATTGTGGTTAAAAAAAAAAAAAAATTAGAGAATCCTAAAGACTCTGATGCACAAGTCAAATCTGTTGCTTCTGGTTATAAAATGGTTTTGGTAGGTCTGAAAGAAGCATATTCCCTTCAATATGTATTTATTTATCAAAGAAAATTTCAGATAAATATTCATTACCTTAATTATATGTTTTAAAATTCTTTAGAAAAAAAAAAAATCAAAGACTTATCAGTTGGAAATAACAATGAGAAGGGTGGAAAATGGCACTTGAAGGAGGTTAAAAATATTTATCAACTCTTGATTCATGAATTACGTAAATTTAAGATTTATAAGTTCATACTTAAAATATAAATAAAGTTATACATTGTACATCCAAAATGATAGAGGCATGACCATGTTTTTTGTTAAATCTAATATTTTTTTTTTTTTGTTCTTTTATTAATAGAAATTTACAACTGTATTAGAAAACACATCTAGTAAATATGCGGTATATATGAGATATAATGAAATGAATAAAACTTGTAGAGGAATTATCTACTGGTAGTACTCTAATGAGTATTTACAAAAGATCATGAGGCCATCTTATTTTCAGAAGCCTCGGAGGATTGCCAGGAATGGAATGGGAAGCAAATTGTGCAACAAGTGGATTTGGATGAGCAGTGAGTTTATTAGGAAAGGAAAGGTATCTGGTATGTACCAAATCACCAACATATGGGATATTAAGGTCATTGTGGATGAATTCATTTGTGACAAAGTAAGGAGCATCTAGGATTTTGGATTGGAGTGATTGGATGTGGGAAGAATTCAATGGTTTGGTGGATCCCATAACTCTATACCGTAAGTCCAAATATGTCTGATAATTGTCTTATAGATGAGTTTTTTGTAGTGAATCGGAAAAATCTAATATTAGAGACAAAACGGTTCCTAAATAACCAGATGTTCCAACTATGTCAGTCGAGTATTTGAAGGATATGCACATTAAAGACTAAGGTACAAAAAATATAAAATAGATAAAAACATTAACAATAAATTTTTGAGTAATGCTTCTTTCTTTCATAAGATGTTTTAATATATTTTTTGGTTAAGAATATTTTGAATTTTTTTTATTAATTACTTAATACATTATACAAGAATATAATGTTTCATTAAAAAAAAAGTTAGGTGGAGTCATTCATAATTAAAATAATGGAATTTTTTATAACCGTAATCTTAATAATACAAATCATAAGTGAAGGAATTAATGAGATAATGCTAAATTAAATCTTACCCTGGCTGTCATGAAGTTGATAAATCAAAATAGTGTACTTTTCAGTAGGGCATTTATGATCGTTTTCCAAAATCTAGTAATTGTTCTAAAAACATCATTTGTGCCAAAGTATATACGTCAAGGCCTCATTAAGAAGCACAACTTATCCTATTTTCACAATGCAGATATTAAAAATCATGCATTGAAGGTTAATAGTCAACTCATTTTCAAGGTAATTAGTCTTATCCACTTATTCACGATAGCCACAGATATAATAATGAAATTAATGATTATAAATTGTAATTAAACATTCTACTTAAAAATTTGCATATCTCACACTTGTTATGAGTTAAGACAAAATTAAAGAATTCTTTCATAGCAATCAATAACAAACAAATAGAAAAATTACACGAAAGCGCGCGCGCACACACACACACACACACACACACACACACACACACACACACACACACACACACACACACACACACATTTTTTTTTTTTTAATTGACCTGCTTTGGTATATTGGACAGTGCTGTGAAGAGGGTTGAAAGGAAGGGTCCCTCATTAAACTCCACATCAGAGCTCGGGAGGTCTTGTACTGAATTTTGTTGAAATTCTACTTTTGAAAGAACCGCTTGGTATTGTCTCATTGACTCTCCAATGTACTCCTCGTAACCGCAATTACAGCTTTGTATTTCTTTTGGAACTACATTAGTCCACCTGAAAATCAGACATATTCAACATATGATCCAGTAGAAAAGTAACATTTGTAATCTCAAAGTAAAAACAAAACTTTGGTAAACTTGATGGCTACAGATGAAGTGATAAAAACAATATACAGACTAGACTTACATATTACATCAGTACTAGTATAAAGTTTCTTTTATTAGCCAAATAAGATATTTTTTTTTCTTTATTATTTAAAATGTTTTCAATATAATAAAACACTAAAAGATGTAAAATCTTATAGGCCTTTTAAAAGTTTTTGACCAAACATTTCAAATTATAAAAATTGATTGCTTTTTCCTCTTAAGAGCTCCTCAAAATCAAACTCTGCTTTCTCAGGTTTCAAACGTAAGAAAGATTTTGAATTAGATATACCTTTTAAATATACTAAAACTATTCAATAATATTTTTCAAAATAAACATATCCTATGACCAACAGGAAAATTATACAATATTTATTTTAATTTTCCGAGGCCAACTCAAATTTACATAAAAAATTAAATATATCTAAGGATTTACTAATAAACCTTCTGGGGGTTGTTAAACAATAGCCAATAATATACTAAAAATTTGTAAATTATAAAGCATATTAAAAATTAAAACATACCTCCTAATTATCACATGGATTTCTGATTCAGGTTCCCCATTTTTCTCAGGTTTACCAACTTCTGATATAACTACAACAATGTTCATTATTTGTAATAAAATAATTTAAAAATAAACAAACAAATAATATAATTTTAAGCAGCAAAAGTGTTAATAAACTTTAAAAACAAAAAAGATTCTTACAATATGATATAGGTCATGGATTTATTGTTAATAGGTTAAAAATAAACTTAGTCATTAAAAATTGTAGATAGACAAACTTCACATTTTTCACCAAAAAATATTCAGTAAAACAAATGATAACAGAAACCAATCAGACAATAAATGTTTTAAATCTAATGAAATTTGAGTAATTTACTCAGTTTATTGAGCAATTTAACAGACATTGCTCATTATAGAAAACTGTTTATTATCTAATTCCTCTTTTAAACTGTCTAAGGCATTAACAATAATGAGGACCCCTGACCACAGATGTCAACTACCACAGACTGTTTCTCAACATTGCCCATTCTAATAAAAAAAAAAAAAATTTTTTTTTTAGAAAGATCCTGAGTGAATTATCTAGTATAAATCTATTCCTATTAACAGGATTACATACAATTATAGGGTTTTGTAGATGAAGAGGTTATGTAACAAAACACAATTTTGAGAAATTTATGTTTAATTTTTTTTTTTTTAATATTTTTTTTCAGCAGGAAAATGTTACATGACCCCTTTATCTTATTTATATCTCTTTTTCTAGTTGGCGTGAAATATTCAGATTTTGCTACCTAATACTGCTGCACATAAATTCTTTTTGTCCAATGAACTAGATTGTATTTTTTTTTTAAATTTGATTATCCTTTTTATCCACCAAACCCTTCAATTACCAGCATTTTTGTCAATAGCTGAAACACTGCGATGATGCAGAATGAAAGAGGCATATTCAGAAGCCTACAGGACTTTTCCTGTCAGTTTAGTTGATTCTAGATTAACTAGATGTATAAATTATTACCATCTAATATTTGAGGAAAGTTAGTCGTCTAACTGACGATAGTAAAAATAAGAAACTAACAATGAAGTTACAAGAGGTACCTCTATCATTCCAGATGTACAATCCAGCTTTAGTAAACCAAATAGAGCATCATATGCATTTTTAATTTGATAAAATTAAATGTTAATTGTTTACAAAAAACTGACGAACAAAAAAAATAAAAAAATAATTTGGATACCTTCAGATGTAGTACACAAATTCAAAAAGCTTCTGTCTTTGAGATACCTCCAAATCAAACAGTCCAAAACATAATCACTGCTTTTTTCTAGAATTAGCTAAAAATAAGATAGGTTCTACTTCAATAAAAAAATAAAAATAAAAAAAATTGAACACATTAATAATGTAACCAACAAATTCTTAATTCTCTTTACCTCAAAAAATCTTAGTGTTTCGATAGCTAAATCAGTATCCTGACTACACCAGTTTTCCAACAGAATATTCAAAATTGTATCACAAGTAAGCCATTCATTCAATACTGCAAAAAAAACAACAATATATATATATAAATATATATATATATATATATATATATATATATATATATATATATATATATATATATATATAATATATATATATATATATATATATATATATATATATATATATATATATATATATATATATAAAATAATTAGTCTAGTAGAATTATAACCTACCTCAAAAATAAAAACAAAATAATCCGTTAGTTTTCAATTTATAAAAACAAATATATTTCATAAACAAACATCTTTCTCCTTAATTAAATAATTTTAACAAGTCAGTAATTAACTTCAGATTCACGTTTCACACATATTTTTAGAAAATTATAAGGATCTTTAAACAATTTGATAGCGATATCAATAGTTCTGTAGAATAAAATATGTGTTAAAAAAGTTACCTCCAATAAAAAGTTTCAAGTAAAAAGTAAATATATTATAATACTCACAAAGTAAGTGGTTAGTGAATAAAAATTCATTATTTAAATTATAAAAATTTAACTGTATGTTAACAAAAGATGGAGTGTCAGATTTGTATTTTCTTAATGTAGAGTTTCTTACAACAATTTTAATTAGTTTTTTTGTTGGATTGGCTTTGCAGTTCATAAAGGACCTTGGCTTCCATTCAGTCTTGTCTATAGCATCTTGTCTCCAGAGGTGTACGGCTAAAGCCATCAGGTCTGCCTCGACATCTTCCAGCCATAGCTGATTTCCTATAAAGAAGAATTGTGGGGATTCTACTGGGATTCATCCTCTCCACGTGTACAGCCAAGCTAAAAATTGGAGACAATGTCTCCCTCTCCACATAGTTTCTGGAGTACCTTATTCTTCCTGTTTTGCTAGGCATCTGCACTATTACAGCTCCAAATATTCAGGAAGAACTTCCCTCTATCAAATTTTGAGTACTCTCTTGCTTTCCATTGTTAAAGTCCATGATTCACTGCTGTTGGTGACAATCGGCCTTACTACTATTTTATAAATTAAGAGCTTGGCCTTTTTTGAGAGTTTCTTGAAGTTAAGGCCCTTTTGTATACCCCATTCAATTCTAATAACAATTTTGATAAATTTTCATTATAACTCAACATTCAATTGTATAATTTTATGTTTTTCAGACAGATTTTGTTTAAATGAAAGTTCCAAACTGAACAGTTAATAAACTTACTAGGAATACAGATCAGGAAACTGTTTAGACAGTGGACATGCGACTGTTGAAGATTAAGAATCTATTTCATGTTTAGACGTGAGCCAAGTACATCGTTCCCTTTAACATTCTGTTGATTAACTCATAGGGGAACAGTGCATTTGGAAGATTTAGCTCATAATAAAAAGTTTCTTATGTAAAAAGAAATGCTACAGAGAGTAAGATTTTAGCTAAAAGTACCCAAGTATTTTAAAGGTACCTTTAAAATCCTGATGAGGCAATCTCAAGGTGATCAGAAAAAAAAAAAGGGGTCTTTTGCACTTGTTCCTTGCATTTCATTTTGAGTTTGTTATCTTATGTTTAGGTTACGAGTAACCTTCCCAAACGTAATAACATGCCAATGAGAGATGGTTTGAATTGCTCCTATTATTTAATAATTAAATAAAAAACAAAAAAAAAAAACTTTTTTTTTTTTTTAATTATTATACGTGACATGTCTTTGTTCGATTTAATTCGTCAAATAAATACAAAAGAAAAAGCGATAGAATTTCTTCAGGAAAAAGGTATTTTACATCGAATAACACTTAATAATAAATATTTAAATAAATAATTAAATAATTTTTTTTTGTTTTTGTAATTTTTTTTTGTTTTTTATTTAATTATTTAATAATGGGAACAATCAAATGATCTCTCATTGACATATTATTACATTTGAGTTATTCATAACATAAACATATGATAATAAACTCAAAATGAAATGCGGGAAACAAGTGCAAAAGACCCACAAAAAGTGTGTTATTAAGGAAGTTAGAGTTTCTACTAATGACAGGCCTAAGTGATTCATTATAATGACTTGTTTATGACAAGAAGAGAGCTTATCATAACTCTTAATCAATTGAATGTTAGACATTATAGAGTGTTCATTTTTAATGGCAGATAACATCAAGTTATGATTGATATGTTAGATTAAATTAATAACTTTGTTTTGCAATTAATTGATGAAGAAGTTTGCATTGATGTATAAGCAATACTACAGCAGCAAATGCAGTTTCATAATTAGTTGATGATTAAAATATTCAAGTATGGAACAAATCATAATGAATATTATAAACAGTTTCATGTTCAAGTTTAAAAAGATTACAAGAGGACTTATTTTCCTGTGTATGTGATGGATGTACTCGACAATATAGATGGAATATTAAATCATCATTTCGATCACTAACACTATATACTGACCGTCATTCAAAAGAGGAGATGTTGCCATCTTGAAACATTTAGTAAGCATCGTAAGATTTATCGGTTTGTGCAATGCTAAGGAGTTGAAAGCTTGGCCTAAAAAAGATTCTGACAATCTTCGACTGACTGCCTCCGCTATAGTCTGATTACTTTCAATCATAACCTGAGATAAGAAACAAATTCATTATTTTATAAAATAAAATAATTTAAACAAACCAAAAAAAAAAAAAAAAAAAAAAAAAAAAAACCTTATTAAACCAACCTGATCACAGTAATCAAACCAAGACAGAAAAGTGGCTGCTTGTTTACATCCATCGCAACCAGTGCAGTCATTGGTGGGAATATCCAATCTATGAAACATACAAAAATATATTGATAATGTATTTGTTGACTGTGGAGCTAATGAAGATGCAAGTAAAAAAGAAGATGTAGATAAAAAAAAAATTTAATAAATAACAATTTGTATAAATATACCAAAGTATTTATAAAACATATTAGTAAATGTATTCAATTTATTATTATATATAATACATTATATCATATTAATAATACATTTATAATATATAAATAATAATCAAATTATAAATATATTATAATATATCATCAGTAAACTAAACTATTATTTATGTATTACATATGGCTGTAAATATAAGTCATATTGCAACAAATTACAATATCATGACTCAGAGACACACCAAACCTCCACCATATGACTGTAAATAATAAATTATCAGAGTGATATGTTTGGCACCTATGAATAGTATGTTAAGTGCAAAAATCATTTTTGAAGGAAAAATTCAATTTTTTCCACAATTTTTCGCAAATAAATATTTATTTCTGTGTTAGCCACATAACTACATTCATTACACACAAATAAAGAGAAAAAATTAGCTTTCTGTTGATACCCATAACTCAAAATTCACAAATATTCTTAACACACAAAATGCACTGAACAGACTATTCACAAGTGCCACAGGTATTAGATAGAAAGATTATGTTGATATTATTTAATCAAATCTGATACAGTAAAATTTTGATATTATTTGCATTTAATAAAAACAAAATAAATAAAATTTATAGAGAAGAAGATGGTTAGGATTACAAAAATAAAAGACATGTTTTAAAAAATATGTTTTGGCTTAGGTGATAAGCTTTTATCAGGGCTATTAAAAAAGACATTATTAGATGAATAAATTATAATTTAGCTCTAATAAAAACTTAAAAACTCAGCCAAAACATTGGAACAGTAAATTTATGAATTGTTTATAGTGTTCTTGTAATGACTGCACCATATTCTTCTCTATTTAATTATGGTTGACCAATCTACATTATTATATATAAAATTGATATTTTCATAAAAGAAGAATTTTGATAATGAAAGCATTCGGGAGAAGGAAAGAGAAAATGGCCAGAAACTGCCAAACACGATCCCCAAAGGTCATGATAAAAAACAAAACAAACAGATATTAATAAGTAAAGCAGATCATAATCAATGCTGACATGTCATTTTCTTTTCCCTAATCAGGATAGAAAAATTATTCATATCTGAATAATATAGGTTCAAACATGACAACTCTAAGAATAATTACAGAGTTAATTTAAATGAGAGAATTAGCTTATATGATATAAATCTAATAAGGAATTATAGAGATATAACAGCATTCATAATGTAAAAAACAAGCTTAAAAACTTCTTTACTACAAGTTTAAGGCATCTTACAAGGGGAGGACACACTCAGTCTCTCACGGATCTTGTTGGCAATTTTTTTGGAGGTTCCTGGTCAAAAAATATTAGACACGTATTTTGCTGTTCCGACCAATGGGCTCTAGGAGCCGAGAAAAAACAAATAAAATAGCATTAAACTAATTTATTTTTTATCTCGAGTTTAAAAAATGATATCGACATGATTCTTGAATCTATATTATTAGTATATAATATATATATATACTAATTAAGAGAAACGTATGTATGGATATAAATACCAATTAAACATATATAATATAATATATAATACCAATTAGGAGAGAAAATAATTTATTACACTTTAATATTTATATTATACAAACAGAACCACATATAAGATTTGATTGTTATGTATTTGCAATTTTTGTTTTATTTTGCAGTTGAACATGTTAAAATATGATTTTGATAGTCGACATAAAAGCATTATAGCAATAACTGCCTCACTTCCGTTGCTGATAGGATTTTGTTGAATATAATGAAAATAAAATTGTAAGGTAATAAGCTTCAGTTATTACAACAGCCCAGAAAACAAGGATTACAAAACAGATTAGAGATGTGTTGTGGGTTTGAAGAATAAAATAAAAATTGTAAATACTTAACAATCAAATCTTATATGTGGTTCTGTCTGTACATTATGTAAATTTTAAGTTGTAATAAATTATTATTACAATGAATAATTAATAATTATAATTAAATTAATAATAATTTAAGTAACAGATTATTTCTCCTAATTAGTATATATATATATATATATATATATATATATTATATTAATATATAAATATATATATATATATATATATTTGTTTAATTGGTATCCATATATATACATACGTTTCCTGAGTTTTGAGGGTGCTGAAATGGAATTCTAGGGCTAAAAATATTTTCTACCACATTTTACAGTGTAAAAGCTAAAATTTTTGAAGTAAAGTACGTTCAATATATTTTTTTCACAAGGACCGACATCGGATTCGAATTCAGCATTCAAAAAAACCCTTAAATACGAAATTTTATCCAAATTGAAAAATAAGTTGGTAGGCAACTTTTATTTAAATTGATAAAAACATTAATTACGCTTAGACGGTTTAACGTATCAACTTTATTTTTTTACACAAAATATAGGGTTTTAATACGCATGAAATGTATTTGGTTTCATCATCCTATCTGGCTTCAAACTCAAGTTAAAAATCAAAATGTTTTTCGGATTTTCCAATTTTTTTAATAGGTTTTTGTTCATCGAATTTTACATTTATATGCATCAAAAGAAAGCTGAGGCCCTCATCTTTCCAGCGATACCAACCAGTGAATTTTGTGACAAAGTAATGGCGATTTAAAGGTATGCAACCAATAATTGGTTTGAAAATTTCATTTTCCTCGAAGAGGTTGAAAAAAATTATATTTTTTGATTTTGTTGACTAAGCGTTTTTTAATGTTTTTGAGGGTGCTGAATTAGAATCTGATGGCAATTATTGTATCAAAAAATCTATAGAGGTAGTTTACTTGAAAAACTAATCATTTATTTAGAATTTAATTAACCTAAACCTAAATCTATGGAGAGACTGTATTTTTCCTGAAATCCACAATCAAAACTAAGAATGTTGGTGCAAGAATCAAGTCGATATCATTTTTTAAACTCGAGATAAAAAATAAATTATTTTAATGCTATTTTATTTTTTTTTCTCGGCTCCTAGGGGCCATTGGTCGGAACAGCAAAATACGTGTCTAATATTTTTTGACCAGGGACCTCCAAAAAAATTGCCAACAAGATCCGTGAGAGACTGAGTGTGTCCTCCCCTTGTTAGTATTAAAATTAATACCACATCAAAATATAATTAAATAAAAAAAATCATCTGAACAATTACCCCCAAGACAAATGCATTTCATCAACGTGGCTCGGATCAGTTGAATGAGGAATGGTGTAAAACAAAAGTACCAATCTTGATATCAGTCTGAGAGATACCTCAGACGAGATCAGGGAAGCAGTATTAGTCACGTCAGGCAGTGAAACCAACAGCATCATGGCTTGACAGGCTTTTAACCTAACCCCAGTATCCTAGAATACAATACTGAAAACAATATTTTACTCAAGAAAATATTAATGAAAATAAAATTAATACATGAAATAACACAGAATCTTTATGATATTTAATTTTGCCCCATGGTTAAATCTTAAATTATTTAAAAAAAAAATATGTAATTAGCATAGACTGAATTAAGAAAAATACAGCAATGATGTAAGTTACTGATAAATGCCATCAGTTTTAATGTGTTCAAGAGATATATAGTAATATAGTATGGTATTAGCTATAAATTTTTTACGGATTGATGAGTTTGATTTAAAATAGAAGAGACAAATTACTACTAACAGGGGAATCCAAGTAAGAAAGAACAGCATCTGCAATTGGAAACTGAGGATGTGAATCAGATTGGGATGAGTTTCCTAAACATACAGACACTGGCTGCGGAACCAAGGTCACATTGCAAGATCGAGCACTTGGTACAAGAGGTGTAGTAAATAGTGCATTCCGCGGTGCTGAGCTAGCATCACTGCTGGTGCTGCTGCAGCTTGTTCGCCTTTCTATTGAACTTTCACCTTCATTACCCTAGAACAAAAAAAAAAAAAAAACTATACCTATCATAAAAAAATAAAAATAAAATAAACAACTAATTCCTAAACAGTCCTCCAGAGAAAGGGGGTACTTTGCTACACTATTTTTCAATATGAGAAGAAAATACATCAATTAATTAATAGATAATTATACACAAAAGAAATTTTTAAATACTCAAGAAAGTATAAAAATATGACCATAAATTTTTGTTTCTTTCCCAAACAGGTAATGTTTTACAATGGATCCAACTGACTGCCTGACATCCACCGACCTGCAGTCAGGATTTATTATGACTATGACATAGGAAAACAACTGAAAAATTTAAAGAACAAAATCAATGAAATGTTATAAGAAAATTCTACCAGCTTGTAAATATTAGAAGGAAACCATTTCAACGATGGCTGAGCGAAACTCAGACAGCAGCAGATACCCAAAAATTTGATAAAATGTAATCATCATTTCTACACAATTAGGAATTGATCCTTTATACTGTCATAATTTACATCTATAATATCATGTGTATCTCAACTAGGTAATTTTATAATTTATTGGATTGGAATGAAACAGAAACAAGGCCCTTTGGTAATGAACCACAAGATAAAGATGAAATCAGATATGTCACCAAAAAACTTAATAGAAATTAAGCAGCAGGATTAAGTGGCATGTTGGGAAAACTATTTAGGCTCCAGCCCTAATAATTGAGAGAGAGAAAATAGCATTAGAAAAATGCAGTGAGTACAAAATATCTTCATTGATTTTTAAGCCACATATGACTGTATTAAAAAAAAGGACTTCACAACAGACTATTGAAAATGGATATTCCTACGAAGCTCATTTACTTTGGCCAGATACCTAAGAAAGAGGGTAAAATGTAAGATATGTAACCAGGATATGATATTACAGTGTTCCAGCACCTCTAAACCCCAGACAAGTAGATTGCCCTTGATATTTGCTCATAACTTGCTCTTTCAATGGAAGGAGATCAAGAATCTAAAATTACAACCTTCAACAAGAAAACAGTGATCCTTGGCTAAGTGGATGATACTGATGTTATTGGAAGAACTGTTGAGACAATGAAAAATGCATTCTTATGGCTACAAAAGGCTGCTGAAAGAATGGGACTCGTTATAGATCAAAATAAAAGAAATTTATTTATCTCAGATCAGTTAGTCAATTCCCACAGTGATATCAAATAAGAAATTCAGTGGAGGATAGCCTTTACTAAAAGATGATATCATGAACTTTTAAGACATTTCAACAGCCGAGTAGAATCCAGAACTACTAAGATATGAATGACTTTAATAATACCAGTACTTATGCCATAAACTGCTGAATGCTGGACTTTAACCAAGAAACAAGAACTGGTTCTGGTAAGATTTTGAAAGGCTTATACTGAAAAGATTCTTGGAGGCAGTTAGCTCAAATAGATTATGGCAAAGTGGACTAATTTTGAGTAAATGGAGCTATACAAGACGGTTGCAGCAGTATAGAACAGGGATGACAAATGGTCAAAGCTGCAAGAAGTGCAGTTTCCACTATGGACATAAGGCCATAAAAAACAGATGATTCTAGTAGTGAAATATAAATAAAAAATACTGCTTGATATATATTTTATCTTTATTGTGCCATTAAATAAGTAAGCTAGTATAAAGATTTTTAATTCATACTACATAAATATTAAAACAAGATATAAATACCGAATGATATATAAAAACTGGAACAAGCTGATAATTTCTCCTTAAAATTCCACTGAGAGATAACAAAAATTGTATTTCATAGCTTTCAGAAGCAGTTGGAGTAGAGCCATCACATAATCCAATCAGTCTCTGAAATAGATAAATAAAAGATTACAATTATAATAACTAATAGAACTCATAGTTTAAATTGGAAACAGAGATATACAAATATTAATAATAAATCATACTTGCAAAGCAGAATAAACACTCAAATGGCCGAAGTCAATATGTTTACTCTGATTAAGAAGTTTAGACACAAATTGTAAGACATGTTGTTTCATTCCAGGAGGGTCATCTGAAGAAGCAAGAGTTGTTAATAAATCCAATAAATTATGCTGCAAAAAATATTCCATACAGGGTCCAGCCCCATCTGATGTTTCTCCTTCTTTTAACAATATCTGTAAAATAAAAATGGTTAAATAAATAAAAACATGACTGTGTAAACTTAAAAAAGTGGCAAACTGAAAATCGTACGAACATAGATACTTTACCTTTAAATATGTTCTTCTGACTTTAATAGGTAATAACAAAAAAAAATGCTTAAAACTCATTAAAATCACACAAAACACTTAGTATAAAAATTTTAACCTTAATCAATAAGAAGCTGCAGAACTAGGTGTGACCAAAACATATTCAAAATTTGACTATAAACAAAATATTGCTAAATAAAGTCAGATAGAAACAAATGGCTTAATTTAAGCAATAGTAAATATGATTCTTTTTTTCTTGTCACTCAGATCTTACAAACATGCATATGCATAAATTAAGGTAACAGAATGTGACAAACTAAAAGTTAGTCAAGAACTTAAATGACTAATGGATTTAAATCCTTTTTCACACGTTTCCACAAATTCACACAATTCATAATTATAATCAACTATCTTCCAATTCGATAGAATTTAAGAAGAATTAATTCAACAGACCTGTAATAGATGTTCCAAGTGATTTGGAATGTTAGTCAATTCAATTGGTGTAGGCTTAGTTTTGGTAACATCTAAGTAATGATTCATCAACTTCTTCCAGTAATAAACAAAATCTTCAAACAGCGGAGGAGGAGGAGCCAACTACAGTTATAAAGGTATTGTTTGAAACAAAATAGGATAAAAGCATTTCTTATGTATTAAATAATACGATATACTAGGCGGCATAAATTATATGTCGAAATGTTTTGAATTTAAAACACTTCAACCAAATATAATACACCACAATAATAAATAAGTACAAACCACATCAGCTGCATGTTGCAGCGCAGTTGAAAACCTCCCTAACATGATTTATTTTCTACATAATTAAATTTTATTTTGTTAATCTTAATCACATATTTATCTTGTCTGTCAAGGACGGTTTATTTATTAAGCATTGAATTACTATTCCCTTTAAATCGATTATTGATTCCAAAGAGATTCATACATAGAATTTTATTTCATTGAATCAATATGGTAATATTTAAAACCAATATCCTTGTAAGTTAAAGGGCAGTAATACATATTAAAGAATGTTCGAGTATAGAGCACTAGGTGCTTTTATTATTCTAATCTAATCAGCATAACGTGTTATGGTTATATTCAAAATTCATAAGTTTTTTTTTTTTGGATAATAGGATAAAAAATGTTGGAATAATAGAATGATGCACTTTCTAAGAAACAGCAGGAACAACACGTTTTTCAAACGGTGACAGATAAAGATCCATTCCGCCGATTTTACAGACCTGAGTATAGATTTGCTAACGATGCCTCTCAATTTGCGAGGAATCGAACAAATTATAGTTGTAATAAGCTCGTGGTGGCCAAGCGAGTATAGGCACTACAAAACTTGGGAATTTCGATTCAGAAACGATGCTATTTCGAGTCCTCCGTGATTGATTTTTATATAATCGCAAATACACGTTAGGAACCTCGACTACCATTTTCTCGTCAAAATAGTTTGGTGGTCAGTGAAATGACCTATTATAATTTGTGTACATAAAATTAAACCCAATAAACATCAGGTAGTGCACGCTTATCGTATTGAAGTGCATTGGCCGGGTTAGATTATAAATATGATGCACATCTTAGCATTGATCTCTCTTGTGATAGCATTTCATATTATATATCAAGCACTGGTCCTATGCCTTATCATGGAAACCAGAAGGTCTGCTAACTTGCTAACTCGGGGTGTTGATCACCAAAAATGATAAAAGAGTTTGGTGTTTTTTTGACTCCGTATGCCGCAGTGGCAAGGGCTGAAGGACTGTGTGTTCCTCTTGAGCGCCTCTCATCATTGACGTAGTGGTTCTCCGTTTGTTTTCTGATTGGCTACTATACTCTGGCACTTGGTCACGTCAGTCGCTAGGGGGCTTCTGGTGGAGGAAGCTACGATGGCAAGGTTCTGTCCTGATACTCTTTTTATTGGGAAGGGAGTGGGTTAAGTGGATAGGGCTCTCAGAGGCTCAAGCTCTCCCTCAGATGCTAACACCTTCACTCCTGCACACAATGTCTCATCTTGAGACTGCAGCACTCTTAGTGATAGGCAAGTGGGTTATAAAAACTGCACCGACACTGATTAGGGGCCTGCAATCATTCTGGTTACAGGCTGTTGGGTACCAATAATGTAACATGGTCTATGGCCCTCTAGAATGCTTTATTATCATTGTGTTCGCTGGTATGTTTTGCTCCACTGGACTAAAGTTTCATGCAGAAAGCAGTAAGTAGGAAACTAAATATAACTTAATTGGTTATGGACCCTTCATCCGAGTTTTGGCAAAGTATGGTTAAGGGGGTTGATGTTTAAAGCCTGTTTGACCAGGTTTACATCTTTCCTGATGCTATTGATCAGTAATGGAAAAACTAATGATGAACTAGCTATGAGTATAGAATAGAGCAGAGGGCACATATCACACCAATCTTTTGAGACTATGGGAGGAGAAGTGGTACTCTTGGAAAGAGAGGGAAACCCATTTAAGTGGGGGGTGAGCCAGGAACCGGGAGAGATACAAAGAAAGTTACACCGGAGGTCTGAGAGAATGAACCTGAATAGGAGGGATTAGAGTCAATGGGGCTGATGTGTAAGTGATTAGTAGGCAGATACTAGAATTTAAATTATGAAACCGGTTTGTTTAGAAGTTCAGAGCTGAGGATTGCTATTTGAATGTGAATTGCTCCATAGTATTTAATCATAACACACCATTTTCTAAAAAAAAACACTATTATTTTTGTTCTATTAATCGCTATTCAAATAGTTATTCCATCGAAGAAGAAAAACTCAAAGTGCCCCAGAGAAGGGGGGCCGCGGAAAATATGGATGTACCTACACCAAGTACATCAACAGCAAATCAACCATCGAAAAGAAAAAGAGGTGAGAAAATTAAATATAATATAGATGTAGCGAATAGCTACGATATTTTTTCGGATCTCGACGAAGAAGAGATTTCCGATATATCCAGTAATTTAAATGTCTCTAAAAAACCGAATCAATATCCCCCTGTAATAGTAAATAGCTCTTATAATGACATCACAGAAATAATTAAAATCCTTAAATCAAAAATAAAAGAAATGAACATAAAATATCAGGGCAATAGAACAACATTTTCACCTATAACAACCAAGATTTTACTTTAATCAAAAATGAATTTAAAGAAAGAAACATCGGCTTCCACTCGTACACTCCAAAAAACGAGATAAAACCTAAAGTTGTATTAAAAGGGATGCCCCCACAAATATCAACAAAAGATATCTCAGCCGACTTATTTAATCAAGGTTTACAGACTTATAAAATTTATCAGATGGAGAAAAAAACAGAAACTGGACCTATAAAACTACCAATATCAGTTGTTATACTCGAAAATAAAGAGCAATTAGCAAAATTAACTTCAATATTGCTGCAGTGTGGTGATAAAATGGGAAAAATATAAATCAAATAAAGTAGTTACACAATGTTATATCTGCCAAGAATTTAATCACGTAGCACGAAATTGTTACAAAAATTCTAAATGCTTAAAGTGCTCTGAAAATCACTTATCTAAAGATTGCCCAAATGTCCTAATTGATAGTTTCACTCCTAAATGTAGCAACTGCTTTGAAGAACACTTTTCAAACTCACCTCAATGTTCAAAATACCGAAGAAATATTGAAATACAACTAAGTAAGAAAAAACCAGTTCTAAAAGCTATACCTAGAAATACTTTCAAGCCTACAGACCAAGCATTTCCGACATTACCAACCCCAAAATCGCAGTGGCCTCAAAGCACCTTCTCTCAAAATGATCAACATAATCCTGAACCTTCGTTCACTGACTGTTTTAAAGAAATAAAAAATATTTTCAGCTCATTTAATATAAGTAAAATTATCTTAAAAAAATGATGTTTTAATTAAAAAATGCTGAAGACGGTATGTCAAACGTATTTATTTTAATAGAAGGTCTTCTGTCTTTTATTGATTAATGGACTTTTTAACAAATATTTTCATATTTAATATTTGCATGCTAAAATATTTTATAATCATTATTGTTGTAAAACTACTCACAAACTTCGACTTCTCTAATTCCATCACCATAATTCCACTACAAATCACTAACAATCACAATAATAACATTTTATTAAGGGTACACTATTTATTTCAAAATATGTATTTTTCTACCGCATACTTCCTTGAACTTCACCTTACGGATACTAAAGTGACATTGAACCATATCTCTAGCAAACCAAACAACTTAATAACCACGCTTACTATCAACATAAGTACTGAACTAACTAATAAACATATACTCTCATATCTGGTATTGTTATCATTTTCTTTCAATTGTGTTTATATATGTATGTATGTGTGCATATATGTACATATATATATTCTTTTTTTCTCTAGCAATCTTAATTTCACATCGAAATTAAATGTTTACTAATAACGAGAAAATTAAATTCATGATGTGGAATGCACAAACAATTCGTCGTAACGATGTAGAATTTAAATTATTTCTACAGCAAAATCAACCCCACATCATTTCTGTGTGTGAAACCCGGCTTTCACAGCAAGACAGGTTCACGGTTCCGGGATATAAGATTTACAGAAACGATCGTAACAGAGCGGGAGGGGGCGTCATGATTTTAGTTCGCTCTGATGTCCAAAACCATTTTCAGCTCGTGCCCAACTTAAAATTCACTGAAGCAGTCGCTATTAATACAACCATTAACAATAAATCAACTACAGTAATTTCCGTTTACATTCCACCAAATAAATTAAATATCGTTGATATCAACAAACTATTTCGTTTAAACAAGCATGTATTAATTTTTGGTGATCTAAACGCAAAGCACGTTCAATGGAATTGCCATAGCACAAACAAAAATGGAAAACTCATTTTAAACTACCTATTAAAAAATGAAATTCAATTACATAGACCGTTTGAACCAACCCACATTCCTGCTCAGGAAAAATACAAACCTAGTATCATTGACCTAGCCCTGACCAAAAATATTCAAAATTTATCTCCGCTCATCGCTTTAAGTTGTCTCAATTCGGACCACAACCCCGCGATTTTTCGTATTGGGTCATCACTAACCTTTTACCCTAATAAAAAAAAATTTGTATTCAAAGAGGCTGATTGGCCAAAATTTCGTAAAACGTTAGATTCACAAATTAGCATAAACCCTATAATTAAAAACCCTCACGACATTGATCGTAACATTAAAAAACTAAACCAGCACATCAAACTCTCGATGAGTGCTTCTATACCTCAAAAATCGTCAAAAACGTTCCGTTGCAACAATTTACCGTTAGTTCTGTAAGCACTAATGAAAATTAAAAATAAACTTAGGAAAAAATATCAACAAAATAAATCTAATCAACATAATGAATTTTTATAAATTCAACAATTATGTCCGATCCCGCATCAACAGTTGGAAAAACGAAAACTGGGCAAATTCTGTGAACTCATTTACACCCGGTGACAAAAATATTTGGAAAATACATAGGATCTTTACTAAGTGCTCTTCAAAAATTCCTCCATTAAAACAAAATAGTTGTTATGCCTATCTGGATAGTGATAAAGCCGACCTACTAGCCACCCATTTTCACTCGACTCATTTAATCACATCAAATTTTGGCTCAAATCACCATCAACGGAAAATTCAAAAATCAGTCCGTGACTATCTAAATCTCCCATTTAATCACAATTTCCCTTCGATCTCACCCAGAGAGACTAGTAGAATAATCAGAAACCTGAAAACAAAAAAAGCCCCAGGTGACTGTGGAATCCCTCAATAGCTATAAAACACCTCAGCAGAAAAGCCATTTTCCATGTAACAAAAATATATAACTCCATATTAAGGTACAGTTATTTCCCTAAGGATTGGAAAAACTCAAAAACCATCGCGATTCCTAAACCAAACAAAGACCCCAAGCATTATTCAAATTACAGACCTATAAGTTTATTAAATATAATTTCCAAAATATTTGAACGATTATTATTATTCCGTATCCACAATCACACCAGACAGAACAATCTAATTGCAGAAGAACAGTTCGGATTCAGGGCACACCACTCTACTGTTGACCAATTAGCTCGACTCACCGACTTCATAACGAAGGCATTTAACGAAAAATGTTGGGATGCTTATGCTAGATCTTGAAAAAGCATTTGACACCGTCTGGCACACCGGTCTCATTTATAAATTGATTATGTACAAATTACCTCCTTACCTTATTCACATTATCTATTCATTCCTCTCCAACAGACAATTCTATACCCAAATAAACTCATCATCCTCCAAAATACATACCCTTCCTGCTGGTCTTACACAAGGTTCCTGCTTATCCCCAACACTTTTTAACCTGTTCCTATCTGACTTACCAACCACCTTAATGTAATAACATCCCTATACGCAGATGATACAGCATTATATACAACCTCTTACCGAATTGACACAATAGAAAATAGGTTACTACAAACTTTCAAAAAAATCAATAAATACTGCCAAAGGTGGAAACTGAAGGTAAATACAAGTAAACCAGAAGCCATTATTTTCACTAAACGAAGGCCACTCATAGGCAAACATATTACTTTAAACGATGAAAACATCCCTTGGTCCAAATCTGTAAAATACCTTGGTTTAACGTTAGACAGATCCTTAACTTACACTGTCCACATAAACGATAAAGTAGAAAAAGTAAAAAAAAAATCATATACAAGATGTTCTCTTACTTTCACAAAAAATCTAAATTGAGTCCAAAAAATAAACTTATATTATACAAAACAGTTATCCGATCCCAGATTACATATGCTTCACCTGTGTGGAGCTTAACTTGCACAACCAACTACCGCAAACTCGAAAGGATACAAAACTTGTGTATGGGGATAATCAATGATTACCCTCGGTATACAAAAATATCAACAATGCTGCACGATCTCAATCTTATCCCTATCCAACTTCACATCCATGATCAAACAAAAAATTACTTTGGTAAAACAACAATCTCGGAAAATTCACTTATACAAGAAATCGGTAATTATAATAAATCATCGTTAAAAAGATATACACACAAAAGAACAAAACATATACTCCTCACTTAATCTAATTAATAGATTATTATTATATTACTATTATTTTATAGTGGCGTTCAACATTTGTTATAATACATTCTTTAGTTGTTTTTTTTTTTTTACTATTATATGAAGTAAGACATATACTTATAAGCTATATTAATTGATTTTATTTATTTATCAATATTATATATATATTTTTTTTTGTTGTGTAGGTTTTTTTCTATTTTTCCTGCTGTTAAAAGATAAACTTTGACTGTAAAGCCTATTCACAATTATAAAATTATATTATTCATGTAGAGGACTTATGCCAGAACATGAATACTTAATATGAATTGTAAATTGTAAAAATGTAAATAAAGTATTATTATCTATCTCTATATATAAGGTATTGTCTTTGTAACTTCATCCCAAAAATTAATTAGGAAAAAATATCAAAACTGAAAATACAACCAAGAGCATATACTATTTATATGTTAGTTTGAGCAGACTATCCAAACCAGAGGGCAATTCAATGATTTCTGAATCAACAAAACTGTTTTATAGAGGAACGATTATTAGCACAGGAAAAGGGATCTCTTGTCTAAAAACTACATGAGATTGTCTTCACAATGGCTGAAAGCTATACCTGCACCAATGCTTCTGCTTGTGTTGTGTTCATGGAAAGGAAGAGGGAAGAATGATAGCAGGCAGACTTCTTCTGGGTATTTGTTTTGCAAAATTGTTGCAGAACAAAAAAAAAAATTGTGAATATGATACCAACCACTAGCAGTGTGTAATATGTATTTTATTGTCATTTATTACTTGTATTGAGTAACAAGTATAATTATAAATTAAAATATATAAGTTATATACAGTCATATATGACATGAGCATTAGGTTTTTAGAGTAAAACAAATAAAATATCAACATTTTTAAGTAAAGAAAAAAAAAATCACAATTTCAATTTCTTTTTATTAACATTGTATTATTGCATTACTAGAATAACATAAAACATTTGAGTCAAAATAAAAACCAACATTATCTTCAATAGTGAATGGTTATCTATCAAAGCTTTAACTACTAAAATATTAACATATAACAGAGTATTAAGCACTTAATACTATCACTGGGAAATAGCATATTCTTCACCATTTTACTATTAACTAACCATAAATAAAATTTGTACTATTGAAAGTACAATAAACAACCCAAAACCCTAATGTATAACACTAATTAAAGGTATTTTATAATACTAATCCGTTATTTTTTTTAAATGGAACAATATGTCAGTGATACCCTGAGATTTTATTATTTCACCTCAGTAAGGCGATTTTCTTAATCATGTGCTGATTTTAAAAATCAAATCGGATAATAAACTGCCACAACATACATGAATATTTAATACTAAACCAAGAAGAAAGACTTGAAAATGCAACATTTAAAAGTGGTATTAAACATCTTAACTTTTAATTAACACAATAAGGTTTTATCCATCTACAGACATAATTACACACGAAAATAAATGTTTGCGCTCTAGTTATTGTCTTGTTCATATACATAACAAAATAAAAATACTCACTCGTCAAATTAAAAAATAATAAGCGTTAAAAGTTAATTTAAAACCTATGATCTCATCAACAAAATAACAAACCAAATAAAAAACGACTAGAGTTAAAATTGAAATTTTTGTAAAACCAAAACATATTCTGTTTCTTCTAGAATAAGGTCCAAGAAGACAGTAGACAGAGAACATTCATCTTCTTCCTACACCACTAAATACTTCTAATTCATATTTTCATACACCTAGACCCATTAAAGCCCTTTATTGAAGTAGACACGTTCTGGAATGCAGTTGTTCACTTTTTTTAATTTATTATATCTTTCTTCTTCCCAACGCTTCATGGTATCAACTTTTAGAGAGCTGTAACAGAAATCAGTTGAATTTCAAGTTAGTTGGTATTTAATAATTTTACTTCAGGAATTAAGATACATGCATTTTTATGTACAAAAAATATTTATACATTTGCTTTGTGATTCATAAATGAGAGTTCATTCATTATTAACTTTGTTTACAAATCTTTCACCATTGATACCACACTCATAAAAGTAAGATTGACTGCATAAATGAAAACATGTAAAGAAAACTGAAAATTCCAGAAAAAAAAAATAATGAAAGGTTTATAAAATATATATATGTTTAGAAACTTACCATCTTTGAGGAAATACAGCACAAGCTGCAGGAACCATAAGCGTAAGACTGTAAACAATAAAAAAAAAAAAAAAAAAAGGCCTTTCTTTATTAAAAACAAAATAAAATATTAAAATAAAAGCAAGAAAAACTTACGAAACACCACAAGCTAATGTTTGAAATGGTGCATGAAACCACTGATTTGTACGGAACCAACAATTTTTCTCTAACTGCTCCATGATTATTGGTAAAATAGCTATAAAAAAATATTATGAATATCTATATGAACAAGATATAATAACATATTGCGTTATTTAGGCTAAATGAATTATTTTAAATTGAGCAGAGCTTTTAAAATACTTAAGTTAAACATAAGAATATTTATGGAGAACATAATCAGGGATGCAACCAAAGAGAAACACCACGTCTAATAGAAATACTTTAATGCATGCTAAAGTTTCGACCTGTCTTGCAGGTCTTCTTCAGTCATCGTTTGTCCTTCTCCAGTATGGCCCTGATTATCTTCTTCTTTATTTATCTTAACAGTCAACTATACTTTTATCATAAGAAGATGTAGTTTATTTTCAACTTAAAAAACATAAATTTGTTATTGTTATTACTTTTTATTTATTTGTGGCTTCAAAGATAAAGTATTTATGGTAATGGAGTTGAAACATATAAATGTTATTTTTTTTGTAAGTTCTAGGTCAGTGATGGGCAAAGTACGGCCCACGTGCCAAGTGCTGCCCTTTAGGCTAGTCAATCCAGCCCGCAACATGGTCACACACAATCATACATAAGACAAAATTTATTTTCTGCAAAGCTAGGATAGATCGTTTTCTTCTCGTTGCATTCTGGATCTTCTACCGTTGTACCATATAAGGTGAGTGCAATGAGATAAACTAAAAAATAAATATTCTTAGTTGTGAAACTTTGCCTGCCTAGATGTTTTTCTATTTCATCTGGCCCTCCCCTTAAAAAGTTTGCCCATGTCTGCTCTAGGTAATTAAATTAAATTACAAATACCACAAAAATGTTGCTAAAGTGCCATTTTTATTTTTAATTTAAAACACAAGTCCTTTAAAATAAATCTAATAAGTGTTTATTAGATTGAACTAAGTTAAAGTGATTATTTTTACTTAGTAATAAGCAATTAAAAGCATATGTACACACAAAAAATTAGATATATGAATACTTACTCATTCCAGGGGCGCACATCAATATTCTTGAAAATACAACTTGACTTATACCCTTAACAGCTGCTACCTGTAAAACAAAATATATATACATTCTTTTCTTTTCTATACAATGTAACTTTTAACTTTTATATACTCATACCTACGATTCCAAGAAAAATTAAAGCTGTAATGTAAAGATTATCCATAGAAAAACAATATTGTTGTTTGTTTGTTTGTTGGGGGTTTATAGGCATAAAACCCTAGGAAAAACAATATTGGTTAGGCTTTTAAGCTGTTATTTCTTACGTACCCATTACCTCGGGCAGAACTTGTCATGGGACAAGGTAAGGTAAGCTCCTGAATAAAATTAACTCATGACTAATTTCAACACTTCATCTATTTACTTTCACAGCAATTATTTCACAGTAAGTTATGGTAGGTTAAATCCAAGATACTAAATACTACCCTGATTTAATTAGGTTTTTCTACTCTACTTTTAAACCAATTTAAAAGATTATTCATCTTTATCTTTTCAAATGGTAAATATACATTAAAAAAAAAAAAAAATCCTTTTGTTAAGCCTAGTCTATACTAGTAGACCATGCAGCGCAATTTGTCTCTAGGTAGTACAGATACGGGTCTATAGACACCATTTTTTACCTCATCTAGCGTCCACACTATGATGTGCATTTCTCAGTAGCATCTAAGCAGTCCACCATAGAGGACTCTGTTCTCTGTGGAATGAGTTCCTGCTTAGTGCTGATTAAGGATTTTCTTTTTTATCTTCTCAACTGTCACATTTTACTTTGTAGCCAGAGATCCCAGGACCACTTTTCTTTTTTTGTAGTCGGGACTTGTAATGTCCCACAAACCATGAGCCACATGATAATCTTCAATTAGTTTCAAAACCTTAGCTTGTTCAACCACTTTTGGTCTTCCAGACCGATATCCGTCTTCAAGCGATTCATAGCCCACCCAAAATTTTGAAAACCAAAATTGTGTGTGCCTTCCGCTCACTAAGACTATCTTTGCCAAAGATGTGACAAATATTACGAGCGGCCTCTGTCACTTTTGAACCGCGTTTGAATTCTTACAGCAAAGCAGATCTAATTTTAATTTCAGTGCTCACCATTTTGACCACACTTTTTAACCCATTCAAAGCGGAAATGCAAATGGCGTTTTTTGTCTCCCGCGTTTTTTATTTTTATTTATTTTTTTTAATTTCACTTTTATTTATTCTAATTTTTATTGCTGATGCGTTAATTTTAAATTTAAACTGAAATATATGCGCAAAATTGAATTTTTTTTGGTGCGTTATATAATGCTCTCCGACCGGCACGAAAGTTTGCCTTTACTAAGCCCACATAGCACATAGCCCACATGTAGATATTTTACTATAATCGTTTTTGTGTGCTAAAGATCGATAAAAATTTGGCTTAAAAATGTTAAATCTAATTAAAAACTGTAAAATTATGTATTTTATAATATGGTTATATTGTATACATAAAATATTTATGTCAAAATTATCATTTTCGTTTTTAGAAGAAAAAAAAAATGTTTTGCATTTAACTAATTATAAAAAAGGGAACATTAAAATGCTAATTTGAGCCATTAAAAATATAATTTATTAAATATAAATGCTATATAAAACTAATACAATTTCAAAACTAAAACTATTTTTAGTAATTTACTATTTCCACAATATTTATAATAAATTTATAATATTTATGAATAAACATTATAAAATATTTACAACTTATCTTACGATAAAAACCTATAACTTACTACTTACTATAACTTAAAAACTAAAAATATTAACATAATTACAATAAAAAAAATAAATTAACAAAAAAATAAATATAAAAACGTATTACATGATGGTTTTTATTTATTTAAATTAAGATTCCAATATTAAACACATTGAATGATAAAATTATTTACATTTCAAGTGCATATTGAATGTACTTTTAAATATTTAAAGGGTAAACTTACCTTTAGAAATTTTGATCAATCAAAGCTCTTAAAAGTACAATAACCAGAAACAGACTTTTTCTCTCAATGGTGAAAACCTAACTGAGGGCCGGAGAAAAGGTTTAAAGCAAATACGATGATCGGAGCCTCCACCACATCAGTTTGAATGTTGACAGACGGGAGCATTAAATAATGCTCTCCGAACGGCGCCATAACTCACATAGCATTATATAATGCTCTACGCGTTGAATAGGTTAAAATAAACAGAGAGACTGAATTAAAGGTTGCCACTGTTATTGTAAAGAGTAAACATTATTGTTCACATGAGAACAAATGGGATTAGGCAGAAAGGAATTTACATGGTGTTAAAACAAAAATATAAAATATTGTATTAAAAAACGACAGGACTATTTGGAGGACCTGGTACTTTTATGGTTAGAAATTAAAATCCAACCAGATGGATCGATAAAATTATTTCTGCCAAATTGGATGTCTAATTATGCTTTTACATACTCTTCAAACACCTAATCAATGCAATTTTAACCAGGATAATATTACTGCAATGCCTATAAATATTATTGAAAAAATAATGCTGAATTCCATACTTCCATATATAATTCCATACATAACGAAATTTAATTATTAGTTGAAATGAAAAGTTCTTTATTTATGAGAGCTTCACCAGCCGTGATAGGAGATGCTTATATCTTAATATATATTACTCATATATTTTATATATTACATTTATTAAAATTTTATATTTAATAGAATTTCCGCTAATCCAAACACCTTCCAGCAACAACTAGTTCGGATTAGCAAGATTCCACTGTACTTGGAAGATGGAGACAGTTTGACACATGTCTAATCGCTGAAAGACGACCAAACTGTATAAATATTGAGAAATATATCAAACATTGTATGTGGTCTTTCATCAGGGGACTTCAGACCTGTAATATCAATTCTCAGGTCTCACAACGGGTCCATAGACAGGGTTTGGTCTATTGAAGTGAAGATATAGTTGGCATGTGTAACATATATTAATCCAAATATACACTCAGATATATGTTCCCTTGTGTGTACGTTTTCATTAATAAAAGTATTCAATTGTTCAGTTATTAAAAATGTGTCTTATTATTCGACCCACTGTATCAACAAGTTGGCGACGAGGATAAAAATGAAAATTGAATAAATAAAATTCAAGCAATTCACAGTATTGAATATTTGTTCAAATTTAAGGTATGTTAGTTTTTCATACTTAAACAATTTCTATTGAAGTCTCAGAAGTGAATACCATCATAAAAACTTAGATAATAATAATAAAAATAAATTGATTTTAATAATTATACTAACCTCAAAAAAAAAAAAAAAAAAAAAAAAAAAAAAAAAAAAAAAAAAAAAAAAAAAAAAAAAAAAAATTCAGAACAGTTTGAAAGATTTATGCTAGTGTTTACATCTGCTCTAGGTCAACAAAACATACCAGCATTGCAAGCAATAACACCTTTTGAAAATTATGATGCCAAAAATGAAAAGTTTTAGTCGTATATAGAGCGTTTTCATAATTAGTGATCTCAAAACCGTCACTGATGATACAAAAAAGGCTCAACTTTTGCGTTCATCAATTGGAAAAGATCACTATAACAATTTAGCTGCTTTTCTGGGACCAGATAATCCAATCAAGGAAATCAATTTTAAAACCTTGAAAGGTCATTTCGAAAAAATGCTGTCTCCATCAGTCTGTTTCAGAGTTCGTCGCATCCCTCAAGGGAAACTTGAAAGACTGCGATTTTTGAACTACCTGTCCCGGTGACAAATGTAAAAGGAAGTTCTCCATTGATGAAATATTCCTTCGAGCTCAATTCATCAGAGGCCTGAAGGACAGTTGGAATCGTGAACAGATCCTACAAGATACAACCCTTAAGAATTTCGACGAATTCTTAACAAAGGCTACAGCAGTAGATGCATCTCAATTCGAATCTGCTCAACTGAGTAAGCTACCAGCTCCGGATTTTACTACAGAAGTAAATAAAATCAATCACCATCAAGAAGGAAATCATCGCAGCCACCAGCATTCTATCTCTCAAGATAAACATTGTAAGGCCAGCTTTTATTTGACTCATCGTTCTCAGTCTCGCCATACCAAAAGCCGTGTGGATTATCCATCATTAGGTTTCGATGGTCTTTGTCTCAACTGTGGTCACTCGAATCATAAATCGTGTGATTGTAGAATAGAGCGTAAATCATTGAAGTGCAACTCTTATGGGAAAATCGGTCATGTCACTAAAGTCTGTATCACCTCCCTGCTTCGGAAATCGAAGACCAGCCAATTGCCAACCCAATACCAATATCAAGAGAATTACTACCCCAACAATGAATATGGTATCGCTAGCAGTGAGGATTTTGAGGATTTGTATGAGGTCGGACCAGACACCGATAATTACATTGTCACAGTTAACTATCAACAAGTCGCAAGCGTTTGAAGTGGATTCAGGAGCACATTTCTCCTTACGGTCAGAAACTGTTTTCAACAACCTTGGACTCAATGTACCGCTGCAACTTCATGTTCCCTTGTGTGTACGTTTTCGTACACAACTTTACTTTTCGTTAATCAGTTACTATTCAATTGTTCAGTTATTAAAAATGTGTCTTATTATTCGACCCATTGTCACATCTATATACATGTCTAAATAGACATCCTTAGACACACCTCTAGACCAAAATCTTGCAGCATGTCTACTAGTGCGGATTAGGCTCTAGAAATATATCCTGAATATAAAACAGCTTTTGGTTAAGAAATTTGTGGATCATCAAAACTGGAAATAATTTGAGATCATTCTTTGATGTATACTCATAATTGAAATTAGACTGGAGTGTAAAGGTTCACAGAGGATCTGAACAACTACCACAAAGCAAAGAGGATCAAGGGCAGGTCTGATTCTTGTTCTACATGATATTAAGTTTTTTAACAGCAGGATTAGATGCTTTTTTTTCATCATTATATAATCAGGAGGAGCAGTACAGATAACTTCAGAACTGTATTTCTATACAGTTTATGCTAAGCAGACAGGCATTACTTGAAATTCAGGCCTATTATAAGCACTCATATCTTTTAATTGGGTTGTATTAACAATAGAAACCTCTTCATACCCTTCGCTGCCTATAATCTCTATTCTAGTTAAATTATTATACATAAAAAATAACAAGATATAATTTTTACTTACTCTTGATTCACCGACTTTGTTATCATTAGCATCAAATACATCTACTCCATTTATGATCTCATTCTGCCTCATTAATGGAATGTTAACACAATTAGCAGCAGCAACAGCGGCAAACGGAACATATCTCTGAAAATTGTGGAAATCTTTTAAATTATAATTTTATAAAATTATATATTATGTTATATATTTTATAAATTATAATTATCTTTTAAATAATTAATTTATTTTCAGTATTATGAATATTCATTAAGACAGTAATAAACTACAAATAAAATAGAATTTATTTAAGGTAAAATAATGTTAATATTTGTTGGCAGACAATCCATTCATTCTTATAATTCATTGAATAATCTACATCCTAATTGGACAATAAGGGCTAAAAACTTTAATATTCTCTAAGTATCTTTTATATATGAACTATGATTTAAAATAAAAAATAAAAAATATATAGAGACTATTCTATATAACGAAATGAGTAGGATAGTTTAGTAAGCAAGGGAGTGGACTCCTATCTAAAAGGCCTATATATGAGTGGCAGTTAACTCAATTTATGTTACAGCTATGACCAAGGACAGGGGACACACCTAGTCTCTATAAAATGGGCATCACTTCAATTGGTTAGATGGAAAAACAGGAGTTTAAATGTGGATGCCGGTCACATTACCTCCTTCTATAACAGTAGTTTTAGAAATAGGAATTACTTTAAAGTATCACTCAAAACTTTGATTTTTTTTTCAATAAAATAACCTCACGTTTAGTAGGGAAGGTTTTAGTCAATTGCAAAAACTAGCTATTAAGAAGACCTCATGTAGTGACTTAAGTCATATCAATCTTTTGAATGAACATTTTTATTAAAAATTCTTCATACAACATAGCTAAGACCTACCTACCTGAAGAAGTGGACCTGTTCGCTTGATGAGAAAGTTTTTAAATCCTATGGCAGTGACACAGGCAGCTGTTGTGGCAGTTACATAAGCTACACCCAGCTGTTTAACAGTCAAGGGGGAATTCGCATTACGATTCGTATAATTGACAAAGGCATTGAAAGATTGATTCACCCACTGCCAAAACACCAATGCTGGAACAGTTCTGCAAATAAATATAAACTTAATAACAAAAAAAGTTTAGCTAACCACAAGGGATTTGGTGCTGACAACACCTTCAAATTTTATTAAAAAACTCCCAAAATTAAGTCCATCAAAAATATAAATATAAAAGCTTAAATGGTTCAGCATTCTTAGGCAGTCCAGTGATTTGTTACACATCCAGCCTAGCACTTTATGAGTGGGCTATCACCAGGCGAATATCACATCAGAATGTAGCAGTTTGAATTCTGAACTTGTTTTATTATGTATTTGGACAAATATATAATACACAAATATTTGTAGTAAAATTAAAAAAAAATATATATATATTTCTGTACTGTAACAACCTATAGAGTATTAGTTTTGGTATACCGAAAGGAATTATTGTTTCAAGAACAATGTTTGTACAATTAGGTAATGTGGCCTGCATCCATATTCAACGGACAGGTTTTTACCTATTTATTTAGGCTAGGTATGCCCTAGGTCTCCTCTATCCTGAAGTCAATACAGGGCAAAAATAACAGAAAATAAATTTTCTACCAACAGCTGGGCTCAGAAGAAGCCTGTAGTCCAGTGGCTAAATCACTGAGCTACCTGCTCTACAATTAAAGAATAAATATAAATTTTATAAATACAATCATTCACATAGAACTAATATAAGTAAAGAAATAATATACATATCATTAATACAACTACAAGTGTTTTTAAACTATTTGACTAGGTGCATACACTGTAATGAAAATAGTTGCAGTCTGATGACATGAAAGTGAACATGTAAGAATTAAGAAAGGTTTATTGAGGAGTGAATGCTTGGTATAGCTGAATTCATTAGTTATTAAGTTTATTTATTTTGCACTGTGGTAGTGAGATGTTTATTTGCTTTGACACGTATTTAATCAAAAAAGGTATTTTGCAAGAAAACTTTTTTTGATAGTTATTAAAATTTTATGTATATCAAGGCAAGTTCACAAATTGTGCATAGATATAAATAAAAATATTAAGTAAAAAAATAAAATTTTGGTTTCAATTTACTTTTGAAGCTGTAACCCTGCTCCCACGCAAAATACTTAATCTCGAAGTTGCGACATGAGATCAATATTATTTTATCACTCAAATAGTCCTTTTTTTTATTTTGAAGAGGAAATTATTTAACTCCAAAATACCCATGAGCTCATAACACCAAATATATTGCTACACACCAATGATTTAATGAGTCATTAGAAGGTCAAGAATGAGTTAAAAAGACCCATTTCAGTCATAATAAATAAAGTAATCTACAATAAAACATAAATGCTTAAATATAAAATGATAATATAACAATAACACAAAAAAATCTAGCATATATCTATATAACATTTCCTTGAATCTTAAGCTATCATTTATTTACTTTAAAATTATTACTCAGGTACATTGAATCATATAAAGGAAGGAGAGAGTGGCACTAATTATTTTTGAATTAACAAACTTGCAATTTTAGAAATATGGAGTTCTAAAAGATCAAATTGGTGCATTGGTCATAAGAGGAATCAGTATAAATATATAAATAAAGTATAAAAACATTGTTGGTATACTAAAGACAATGCTTTAATACTTGACAGATCCTTCTATAACCAACACAACTTAATTAATCAGCAATCAAAGATATTCAAAATTAAGTAGATGTAGTCAGGTTTTTAAATTCAATCAATAGATTAAAATATTTATTTAAATGTAAAAAATTCAAGATAGTAAATACTTGAATCTATCCAGACAGTGATACTAAGGTTACATAACTGTTAACAAATCAGCTAAAATAAAAACAACCAAAAGTAGCAATGATTATAAATTAGAAACTATTGGTAATTAGTATAAATAATTTAGTTTGTTTTGCTTTGAATTTTCATAGCTAAGAAGTTATGTAACAAGTAGCTAATTAAACATTAAATCAAGCTAAATAACCAGTGTAATGACTAAAAAAATGTATAATAAAATACTGATTAACAAATAACATGAAAAATAGTCCAAATAATAATACATAATTTAGATGTTATAACACAAAATAAATAACTGAACCTGCAAGATTCAACAATTTCCCCTCTTTCACCAGGGATATAAAGATCATAATCTTACTGATTCTGATTTTTTAATATAGCACTATAATAAAATTTTACTTAATTATCTTTTAGGCGAGACAGACTAAGATTTATGTAGAATCTTTTAAATGAAAATGTTATTTTAAACTACCGTTTTAATCACCTTATTTGAATAATCCATTGTTTCATTCTTGACACAATGCTATAATTATAATATCTTAGAAGTGAGATGGACTAAGAGTTATTTAGTATCTTTTAATTGTAAACTAAATGTTATTTTTAACTATGGCCCCATTAAACTCATTCTAACACTTAATTGTTTCACTCATAATATAATCCTACAATTAGGATAAGGATAAATAATGTAATAATTTTACAACTACTCTGGCCTCTGATCTATTCATTCACTAATTACTACTTCCACCCTTTCTGCCCTAGTTGGTGTAGATAAGCTCTAATTAACAATAACAACTTTTCATTCCCTGGCTATTTGCTTTACAGATAGCCTGTCTTACAAAATTATTTTTATGTCATTGCCAGTAAACAGAAAAATACTGGCAAAAAAAAAAAAAAAAAAAAAAAAAAAAAAATCTAAGTAATATTAATTTGCCAACAATCCATTTTTGAAGAAATATAAAATTTCATAACAAATATACAACTTTTAAAAAGCTTCAATTGGTTACCTCATCAACTGAAGTTGGCATATTGATCAACTAGCGGCTCTCCAAAAATAATAAATGAGGACAAATATTTTTACCTTCCTAAGACTATGCAGTGTTATGTTAGTTTATTTATTTCGTTTAACGTCACTTTATGCTGCTATGGCTAATCGGACAATGCTACAGTGGGAGTACTAAATTTTGCCTATCCAGGTATAATTAGGATAGGGATCTTTAACGAGTACCTGACATCGCACAGGCTCAGGACCCCCATTATACGTCCCTTCCGAAGGACGGCATAGCTAAGGATTTTTTACTCCCTTAAAAAATCTTAAGGTCATCTGCCGGGCAGCGAACCCACGATCTTGGGTTTAGTAGGTTGCTATGCTAACCACTACACCACAAGTGACCCCCTATGCAGTGTAAGGTTTCTGAATGAAAACTTTAAGTGACCAATACAAACAGTAAATCAAAGAGGAAAAAAACAGCTTTGTAACTGACCAGTTCATCTACAGTTGACAGAACTATATATACCTTAATAATATCTTAGAATTAAGGTGTTAAAAGAATTTTATTGTAAGTGTATTCTATTTACTGACCTGTACCATGATAACATCGCACCAGTGATCAGCATTCCTCCAGGCATTTGAAAAGACATTCTTCCAAATATATTCATCTTGTCACCAGTATCTGGATGAAAAGCACTGTCATATAGTTTTTTGGCATACAATAATTCATCTCGTGTGGTTCCAGGAGGTTCCCGATGTTGTCTGTTTAAACCCCAAAATGTAAGCTTTAGTTACAACCTGTTGTAATGTTGTAGGTATAATAATTACATGATAATACTGGATTAAAATGTGAAGGGATACTAATATTTACTTGTCATTGTAAACTTACAAATACATTAATCGAAGGGTTTTTGCTTGATCCAGACACTGATCACTAACAAAATTTAATCGAGGATCAGTCACCCATGCAAAGTATTTGAATCTTCCAAAATAGGAGCGTTGGTCCCATACAGGATCATCAAAATCAAATCTTGCTTGCTGCAACATGTTGCTTTGGGACAAATAAGCCTCCTACTTTTTAAAATATATATAAGGTTGGACGACAATAAATTCAGAAATAGCAAGCAAAATAATAATAAGAACCTTTACAGTATAGAAGAAAATTTAATATAAAATAAAACTGAGCTTCTTTAAATTATAGGGGCTACGTTTATAAAACACGTTTGGGATGATGGATGGCTACAAACGATTGAACGACAAAACCATAATCATCTTTAGAATCACTAAAAGGGGTTACTGAACTATCAAACTGATATAACAGAAATGATTGGGAAAAGACTAAATCAGAAAACCAATGTTTACAAAATATCAGAAAACAGCTGTTCTGCTAAGCTTATATGGTTATTGATCAACAAGGTTCAAGATTTCTTTAGAAATTTCGAACTTTTTAAACCATTGGTAAACATTATTAAAATGCTTATTGATTTTATAAAATTATAATAGGAAAGAACATTGAAGAGATTAAGTTAAAGAGATCGTGATTTTCCTTTTTTCAATACTTAATTTTTTTTTTGTAATTAATGATACATCTTATAGTATTTTTGTATGATCTCATTTTTAACTACATATATACGATTTTTTATTATTTCATTTTATTACTTTATAAATTCAATAGAAGTAATTAAAGAAATCGTGTATTTAGTAAATTTATTGAGAGGCACTATATTTGCGCTTACTAAGTTTTCCACTATATTTTATCAACGTATCTTGCAGAATTAATTCAGCTTACAGAATTTAAAAAAATAAATCAAATATTGGTTCGTTATTAATGATACAGTAAAATAGAAGGGCATAAAGTACTGCCATATCTGACGTAACATTGGAAAATGTAAAAAATGTTTATAAATGCAGCTCAATTTTTATTAATGGGACATTTTTAGTTAAAGAATATATTTTGAGTACTTTTATCCTTTTATGTTTTTAGACTGCGCTGCAGTCGTTGGATGGGTAGCTGCAAAAATGGCGGAAGAACAGGTGAGTCTGTAAACAATGTTATTATTTACAAAGAATATATCGTATAACAAAATAAAATCGTAAATGAGATATGTTGTTTACATCCATTAATTCCTGATAATCTGACTGAGGTTCTCTTCTACAGAGATGGTAGGATCTCTCATTTTTTAAAGATTTATTCGTTGTCGGCCTTTTCTGTCTTTCAAGTAAGGCCCTGAATACCTCTCGTTAATTTGCCAAAAGTTATGGTTATTGATAATTTTAAAATTTTGATAAGTTCCTTAATCAATGTTTTCTTTTTTATAATTTTTCTGAACACACATCGCCTTTATTTTTCATTTAATTAAAACCTCCCCAATGTTGTGAAGTTAACAGTTAATTGGTTACAGAAATATTACAAAGAACATTATTTTATTTGTTTTTATCTAATATGTTTACAACCCGTTTCTTTCTGCTTTCATTAAAGTTTAATAAATTTTTAGGAGGTGAGACAGTTAGAATTACTTTGTAAACAGTTATATGAGTCAAATGACCCTGCACTTAGGACTGAAGCAGAAAAAACTCTTGTTAATTTTCAAAATTCCTCTGATAGTTTATCAAAGTGTCAACTGCTTTTGGATAGAGGTGATTCAAGTTATGCCCAATTACTTGCTGCAACCACCTTAACTAAGCTTGTTTCACGTACAGCTCAAACTGTCAGTCTACAGCAAAGAATCGATATACGTAAGTATATGACAACTGTACCCCTTTGTGTGATTTATTCATGATTGAAGATTATTTTTATATGATTCATTTATCTGATTTGCAGGAAATTATGTTTTAAATTATCTAGCTACCCGACCTAAATTGGCTCCCTTTGTAGTTCAGGCATTAGTGTCATTATACACAAGAATAACCAAACTTGGTTGGTTTGATTGTATAAAGGATGAATTTGTTTTTAGAAATGTTATTAATGATATCACAAAATTCTTGCAGGTAACTTTTGATGTCTTTGAATGGAAGAGAATTCTTTTTTATTAATATTGTTTGTTTTATGAAATCACATGTATTACTTTGTCTTTAGCTTTTTGTTATATTGTGAATTTGTTTGTAATATATGTTAGGGTGCTGTTGAACATTGTATGATTGGGGTTCAGTTATTATCACAGCTAACATGTGAAATGAATCAAATATCTGAAGCAGATGCCAATCGTTCTCTTACAAAACATAGGAAAATTGCTTCATCATTCCGTGATACTCAGCTATTTGAAATATTCAGACTGTCATGTTCTCTACTTGGAACGGCATCCGAAAATTGTAAAAGTTTAAACTTTAATGACGAAGCCCAGGTTTAAATTTGTAATATTTTATTGTATTGTATCTATTTTGTTTCAGTATTATATATTTACACTTTTTTCAGCATGGGCTAATGACTCAGTTACTACGATTGGCGCACAATTGCTTGACGTTTGATTTTATTGGGACTTCCACTGATGAAAGCTCTGATGACCTCTGTACTGTGCAAATTCCTACATCTTGGAGGCCTGCATTTCTGGATTTTACCACACTTAAACTTTTTTTTGACATGTACCATTCTCTACCAAGTTCCTTATCTCCTCTAGTAAGTTATTGAGCTCTTCAATCACAACTTAAACATTATTATATATATATATATATATATATATATATATATATATATATATATATATATATATATTTTTTTATTATTAGTTTTCCATCTTCCACATTTGGGCTGTTCTTAATTTCAGCATTGTTGGAATCTGTTATTGTACCTTAAATTATATGATTTATTTAATGAAATTTTTTATAGTTGATTGTATGGAGTTGTTTTTCTTTTGTATGACCTATTTTCTTGTCTTTGGGCTGTCTTTTAGAAAGAACTCCTATAATTAACTTATGTAAGTTCTGTCTATTGCTGAATCAGAACCGTTAAAATGTTTATGTAGTGATTGGTGACGAGGGACATTGAGATAATGGTGAGTTTGTGGTCTAAAGAGACAGTAGAGACATACTGCAGTTTATTTGAGCTTAATTATAATTTATTGGGTGCCAAAGGTAAAAAAAATTAGGATTATAAAAAAAAAAAAAATTAGAAATGTTATTCTGGAACTATGTCTCTTGAAGATAATAATACCCCTCTGGTCAATTGAAATTTATTGCAAAAAATAAAATAATAAAAAATCAATAAATTTACAACAATGAGATTGAAGAGAAAGATAATTTTTATTAAGAATAACTTTTATATTATAAAATAAATTAATAACATATCAAAATGAATTTATTGATAAAATTATCAATTTAGCCTTATCATCAGGGAAAAAAAATAATTTCCATTTAAAAGTTATTCATTGTTGAATGAAATACAAAAAATAAATTATCTAGTTTTATAAAAAAGTATTGAGTAGCTATACAAAAAAAAGATAGAAAAAAAAAAATCCTCAATGATAAAACAATTCTGAATGAAAATATAATTGTATATGTTTAACATAAACAATCCAATAACAAATACATTATGTGGTGGTTAATATTGGGAACATTGTAAAAAAAATAAAAAAAAATGTTTTGTTTTGTTTGCTTAGTCAGTTTATTTTATTGTTTTAGTCTTTTTCAGCTCAGCAAAACTTGGGGTAGGTCATAGTTATAAAGGTGAATTATGACACTTGAGAAAATTCCTATCTGTCCTTTAAGTACATATGAACATCATTTATAACATTTAAGTACATATGAATCCTCTTATTTTTCCTAAGAGCTTGCCTACTTTTTCATTTTGGTTCATTCTTATAGAAATGACTACCTACCCCAAGATCTCTCGAGCTTAGATGAATCTGCTAATATAAATATGTATATTTTTATTTCAATATCTTTTTAAATCAATTTTATTTTATTATTATTTTTTTTTTTTAGGCTCTCTCTTGTCTAGTTCAAATTGCTTCGGTTCGAAGATCGTTATTCAGTAATACAGAAAGAGCTAAATTTCTCACCCAATTAGTCAATGGTGTGAAGCATATTTTAAGAAATCCACAGGTATTTTATAAGTTCTATATCTATGTTTAATATTATATTGTTTACTTGTCTTCTGTATTTTTTAAAATATTGTCATCATTTATTTTCTAGGGTTTAAGTGATCCTAGTAATTATCATGAATTTTGTCGGCTGTTAGCTCGGCTGAAATCAAATTATCAGTTGGGAGAACTTGTTATGGTTGACAATTATAGGGAAGCAATTCAGTTAATTGCCAAGTTCACTGTAGAAAGTCTCAAGGTAATGTTTTAATTTCTCTTGTTAATTATTTTTTCACTTTTAATGTTACTGTAGATTAAGCTTATGGAGTCTCAGGGGCCATTAATGTATATTAATCATTCCTAACCCATAAAAATCTTATTTTATTAATCTTATTTTTATTAGTTTTTTAATATTAATAATCTTACAACCAACCATCTTTTCCTAAACTGTTTTTATTGTTATGAAATGTGATTTTTATAAATATAAATTTCAATTTAAGAATAAATGCCTGATAGGAAAAGAACTAAGATGAAAAATGAAATACATTAATTTTTAATTTGACATTTCTTGTAACAAAAGTTTTAATACACTTGATTAATTCTATCACCTTTTCCAAAGCCATACGTTATGTATAACAGATAATCAGATTTATTTCTGGTTAAAGATCTCATAATTACCATTAGATCTCATACTAGCATTGGTGTTAATCTGCAGACGCAAGCCACTGAGTGTTAATTATTTTTTATTTTTAGTGTTTCAGAAGTCATAGTACTTTTTGAAAACGTTTTTTTTTTTTTTTTATTCAACTTTGATATCTTCTAAATTTCATTTAATTTAAAATATGATTAAACCCTTGTTCAGCAAGTTTAATACAAAGACAAGTTCAAACTTGAACTATTGCTAAGAGTAGTTTGATTACTCAGCTAATGAGTCATAAAAAATAATTTTATTTGGAGATTAACTAAATATCAGTTTCTTCAACTGTTCTTTGTATTATAAGTTGGGGGGGGGGGGACACTTATATATTCAAACAATGAAGATAAAGCCATATAAATCGGTATTCTTCCTCCACCCATCTCAGTCTGTATATTATTCTCAGAATCTTTCTATTTTTCTTAATGAGTCTAGATTGATACTTTGAATTTTCATAATTAAATGTTTTTCTATATTGGCATCTTGCCACTATAACAGCTTGCAACTTTATTTTTAATGTATACATATATCAAGATTACTTATATATTTGTATTTTTTTTTTTTCAGATGTGGCATTTTGCCCCTAACAGTGTTCATTATTTGTTGAGCTTATGGCAACGAATGGTGGCTAGTGTGCCCTATGTTAAGGCCACAGAACCCCATCTTTTAGAAACATACACACCTGAGGTAACCTCTACTTACATCACATCGAGGCTAGAATCAGTTGCTGTCGTAGTCAGGTGATTTGTTTTTTAAATATATATATCTTCATAATGGATAAACTTATTTTTGAATATGTTATTTTTTCAGAATCAATGGTTTGTTGTATCATAAAGTTTTTTATTTTGTATTTAGGAATTATGTCGAGGTAAATACGAAGTCATATTTTTAACCTGTGTTATTTATCATTAATTTATTTTTTACTAGACTGTGATTTAATTTACTTTTGTTACTTTATTTGTTATAATGAAAATAAATTATTTTTTGTATTATAATAATATAAACTTTGTTATTTTTATTAATAAATTTATTTTTTTAAAGAATTCTTGTCCTTATTAAATTTACCTCATTAAGTCTAAATAAAATTAATAGTTACTATGAATAATTATTTGAAAAAAATGAAGATCCTGGCTGTATAGGAAAAATAAAAAATAATATTTTTACTTACAACATGAAAGTTTCAACTCCAACTACTTCTATTTTTGGAAATATAAAAAACATACTTCCAGCAGTTTAGAAATAAGTATCTGCAGTCTTATAATTCAGCATATTTTCTGATTGTTTTCATTAGATCCTAGTTCTACGTTTTGACAATGAAAACACTAAAACTGAAACCAACAACTGGAATGCAGAAAGTATTGAAGTTACAAGATACCAAAACTACTTCATAGAAGCCATGTGGACAATTAAAATAAAAACAAAAAAAAAATCCTTTAATGCATACCATACTTGATGCAAAGCTTATTTATTTACATATCCATAATGCACTATTTTAATTTTGAAAGAACTAATTAAATTAAACATTTCTTAAATTTATTTTTTCATATATAAATATATAATTTAGTATGAAATTTTATTTGTAATATTCTCTTTTATTTACTCATAGTAAAATTTATACTTTTTTTTTTTTCCATTACTGGCAGATATAATTGAATTCTTATTGATTGTTTTTGCGGTTAATAAAGTGTTTGCTGATATATATACACTAGGTTGTATATCTATGCAGAGGGTGTTGATGCTTTTTTTATGTTTGCTGTTTGTTTGAAAGAGGATATTATAACGTTTTTTGATTCATCTAATCAAATCGCATGGATAGCTGTTATGTAAGGAAATCATGCATTTACTGTTATGTGTTTTTTACAATGTTATTTTCTAATTTTTAAATGATATTTTGATTATTGAAATCAGAAACACTTCTGGAATGAAAACTTGGCTGCTCCATCGTCCCTTTTCCCTAAAGCCAGTTGTAATAAAAATTATAAACATTTAATTTGGTATCAAATTTTATTTTTATTTATATATTAAACCTGTGTGATCGATATGAATATTGATAATGAATTATTGAATCGTCGAATTACATCCGAGTGATGTAACACTTCAAAATATATGTAATACTTTTGTGTTGGATGTGAAGATAACTGAAGAGGAAATAAACTGTGTTAATTCAAATGGTGTGATTATTTTTAAAAAATAGAGTACTATTACTTAATTATATACAAGTTATAAATATCTTATTTCATTATAAAATTATTAATGTTGGCAAGATAATGTTTTGTTAATTATAGAGTAGGAACATCATTTTATGGTATACTCATATAATGTCTATCTTTATTTATCACTATATTTAGACCTTATCTGTTTTATTTTTTAATAACATTTGTTAGTGAGGGTAACATAACTTTTTCCTGCTTGATAACTTTATTTTTTCTTTGATATCAATTTTATTTAACTGAAGCACTAAGTCTATCTAGCCATTTGGTGTAGTTATTATAGTTTCATGTTAATGATACATCTTTTTTTAGTTTTTCTTTGGATTAGTAAAACCTGATACTCATGCAGTAAATGGTAATAGTATTTTGTATCACTGTGTTTCTACTTCAGCCTGAGGCACTGTTCGAATATATTAATTATTTACAAGAAAAATATTTTAATCTGATTGTAGAGAAGGTCTGGAAGATCCTTTAGATGATCTCGGAATGGTGCAGCAGCAGTTAGAACAATTATCCGTCATCGGGAGATGTGAATATCAGAAAACATGTGCGCTCCTCGTTCAGTTATTTGATCAATCAGCAACCATGTATCAGGAATTGTTTAACTCGCAGAATGCACACCAAATGGATGTTACGATCCAGCAGGGTAATTCATTTTTCTGACATTGCTTAGTAGTAATTTAAAGTAAAAATTTTAATGTTTAATAAGGTTCTTGAGGTTCAATCAATAAAATAACTTATTTTGGTGACATTTCGAGACTATATTGTTCTCATAATCATGCCATACAGTGAAAAAAACAGTTTAATAATATTGTATAAGTTACACAATCTATTTAAAAAATAAAGCCAGCAACAATATAAATATATAAAAACGCATTAGAATATATAACCGTATATAATTAAAAAATATGGAGGAGTATGAAACTACTTACTATGTTACTGGTAGATATTGTTATTTGTTATCTACTACTAAACTATAACCATTTTAGTATACATCTGAACTAGGGATATTTGGGAAAAAGGTATAATGTGGGTATTTCCGAACTTAGTAGTATTCCCAGGAATATGTAGATAGAATTTCTGTTCGCTGTGTAATATTTAAATGGATAAATGGTAAATGGGCATCCATGTGTTAAAAGGAGGTCTATTACTTTATTTACTGTGGTTTGTTTAAGATATATAATTTAATTGTTACTTGTTTTTTCACTGCAGGGCATGATTATGAGAACAATATAGTCTCAAAGTGTCGCCATAGTAAGTTGTTATTTTATTTATTGAACCTCAAGAACCTTATTAAACATCTAATAGTAACATTCAAGAAAATATATCCATATAAAAATTTTAACTTCACTGTGAATATTGATGGAGGTAATTAGTTAAGGAAGTGTAACTATTATATATAATAATCATTCTGGCCAACACAACCACCTGGAGTGCCTATCCTGCCAGTCTGAAGCTATTAACCCAAGTGGAGGAGCATCAAAATGTATTTCATGGGGTTAGTAATAAATATTATATAAGCGTGGTAGAAATAGAATAATGCTCCAAATATCTGGATCTCTGCGGGACTCTACTTCTAACACTATGACATCAAAACCTTATGATATAAATGTTTATTTTGGTTAGTGCACAAATTTCTTAAAATCAGTTTATAGACTAGGCATATTAACAAATAAATTGGGGCTCAGAAGAAAGTTTTGATTTTCTCACCTTTTATGTTTTTTTAGGTTGCTGAATATGAATTTGAAGTTTGCAGGCAAAAATTTTTTTTGCAATTTTGACCAAATTGTGGAACTTTTTCTGTTTTTTCTTCCGGGAAATACCCACGCTAGCCCACAGAACATATAAAAAAATCTTCATATTTTGCCAAAAAAATACACATTTAGCTTATCCGTGTAAGTATTTTACGGGATTAAATCAAAATTTCATACAGGGTGGAGCTCGGTAATTTGCTTTTTTGCCCTGCATGCTGTGACGGCACTGTCGGTCGAAGAGAGGGGAAAGTGGGCGTGGCTTACAGTGTCTGACGGGAGATTTGTATTCATCCGACTTTCAGTTGCCATCATGCAGTGGACACGTGAGGAGAGGTCATTTTGTGTAGAAGAACAATTGCCAACAATTGTTAGCACGGGACTATTTGACTCGGCGGACCTCTTGTGGTGCGCCATATCACGAGTAGGCATCAATGCCTACTCGTGATATGGCGCACCACACAGTGACGCGGTCCGAATGCAGAGGTCTCTCATGAACTTCTCTGGGGTTTGTTTCACTCCAGTAACGCATATTTGTTTGTTTACACACCCACTGAGGTGAAAATGTGCCTCATCAGAAAAAACACATTTGCGTCACGGGGTACAGTTGCTAAAATGTCTTCACAAGAGGTCCGCCGAGTCAAATAGTCCCGTGCTAACAATTGTTGGCAATTGTTCTTCTACACAAAATGACCTCTCCTCACGTGTCCACTGCATGATGGCAACTGAAAGTCGGATGAATACAAATCTCCCGTCAGACACTGTAAGCCACGCCCACTCTCCCCTCTCTTCGACCGACAGTGCCGTCACAGCATGCAGGACAAAAAAGCAAATTACCGCGCTCCACCCTGTATATGAGGTCTGATATTAAATTAAATAGTTTTGAGGTGGAAAATAGAAATTTCGGATTGGACAAATAGTTTCGGAGTTATAGTTAAAATTGTGCCAAAAAAAATTAGATTTCACAACAGTACACTGTTTTTAGCATGCTGGCATGGGTATTTTATGGGACTTAATCTTAATATCATATATGATGTATGATAGGAAATTATACCAGCTTTCAGATGAAAGTCATTTAAGATTGCCAAATTTAAGCCAAAAGAGTGCCAACAAACGTGGTATCGTAAAGAAGTGCAACTTACCGCAAGGCCAGGCATATTTGAATTTTCATGGGAAAGTTTTTTGCATTTGGTGTTTTTTTTACTATATCTCAAAAACTAAGCATTTTTTTTTTTTTTTATGAAATTTATTATACACACAATTAAAGTATACAAATTTTCCTACATTTTTGATTTGTAAAGTTTTTTTGTAGAACCAACCGTTTTGCTGCTAGAGTGCATCAAAATATGGGCAAAATTTCAGGACTATGTATATATACATGAGCTATATATACATGAACTGTATATACATATGAGCTAATTTTTTATTTCTTACATTCTTGAATTTATTTCAATGAGTTCAACATCATTGACGGCCAACAGTGTCGAAAATGTGGAATTTCCACTGTCTGGCAATTTTGCCCATATTTTGATGCAAGAAGCAAACAAAACAGTTAGTCCTTCAAAAAAACTTTATGAATTAAGAATATAGAAAATGTCTTCTACTTTAATTGTGTGTATGGTGATTTTTGCAAAAAAACCGTTTACTTTTCGAGAGACAGTAAAAAAACCCCAGAAAAAGTGCCACAATTTGGTCAATAAATGCCAAAAAAACAAAGCTCTGGGCAAAAGTTTTGCCTGCAAATTTTAAATTTGTGTTCAGTGACCCAAAAAACATGAAGTGTGAGAAAATCAAAACTTAAGTAAAACTTCCTTCTGAAAATCCTAATATGCTTAGCCTATTATTTCATATTGGATTAGTCTTATGATATTGCATTAGGAATATCCATTAACTGGGGGGTCAGTTCTTTCAATTTTCTATTCCTTCCTCTCACTTGGTGAGATTGGGTAACATGTTTTTGGCCTCCTTCCCTCACACCAGTGTTACTCAATTATTTTCAAATAATTAAATTTGTTTTGTAGAAGAAATGCTGGTCAGGGGTGCCGTCAGAAAGATGAAAAAACTCACTTAGATTCTTATAAAAAATTGTACAGACTTTTCAATCTTCTTCTGAACTCAATATATGAAATACTAAATGTGACTAAATAATAAATAATTTAAGATAAACAAATAAAGTGTAAATATAATTACTAATGGTTATCAAAAGTATGATGATGATGATCCTCGGCTCTACAGCCCTGTGCGGGCCTTGGCCTCCCTTAGAAAATTCGCCCATTCCTCTCTGTTCAGCGCCATGGTCCACCACCTAGTTGCGCCTAATCGTCGGGCCACAGTACCTATCTGGTCCATCCAGCGGGCCTTCGGTCTTCCAACCTTCCTCTTCTCCATAGGCATATGGTTAGCGACCCTTATCGGTATCCGATCTTGCCTCATTCTTTTTAGGTGTCCTGCCCAGCGAAGTCTGTTGAGATTGGTAAAATCCACCACAGGTGTGTCACGGAATTCTGCGTAAACCTCTCTGTTGTGACGCCTTCTCCAGACACCATTCTCCCATACTGGTCCATAGATCTTTCTTAATATCTTCCTCTCAAATACGGCCAGTCTTTGCTCATCAATCCTGTTGATCACCCAGGATTCTGATCCGTATGTGAGGACGGGTCTGATCAGTGTCTTATAGAGAGTGACTTTTGTGTTTTTGGTTATTAGCCTGGATTGGAAGTGCTTGAGAAGGCCATAGTAGCTCCTGTTTGCTGCTTGTATTCTTCTTTCAATCTCTTTAGAACAGCAGTTATTGACATCTATACGGGCACCTAAATACGTAAAATCCTGTACCGCTTCAAAGACATAGTCTCCTACTTGTAAGTGCGGATCTCTCCGGTCGTTTCCGATAGCCATATACTTAGTTTTATGCGTGTTAATGACTAATCCCATGTTTCTCGCGGAAGTTTCCAGGGCCGCAAATGCCTCCTTCAGGCCAGCTTCTGTTCTTGCAATCAGATCAATATCGTCCGCGTAGGCCAGGACCTGGATCTGCCTGTTAAATATGTGTCCCCCTACCTGTAGGCGAGAATCGCGAATCGCTTTTTTCCAGAGCCAGGTTGAAAAGTAGGCAAGCCAATGCGTCACCCTGCTTCAGGCCATTCTCTGTTTCTACTGGGTTTGACAGGTGTGACTGTACTCTGATTCTGCATCTCGATCCAGACATTGTGGCCTCAACCATTTTTATCAGCTTTGCGGGAATGTTGAATTCCTTCATAGCCTTGTAGAGCATCTTCCTGTTAACCGTATCATACGCCGCACGGAAGTCTATAAAGAGATGGTGGGTGCTGATTCTATATTCCAATGACTTTTCCAATATCTGTCTCAGCGTAAAGATTTGATCTGATGTTGACCTATCCTTCCGAAAGCCGCATTGGTAATCTCCAATAATATTCTCAGCACATGGAAGTAATCTTGTGAATATTATAATAGAGAGGAGTTTATAGGCGGAGTTCAATAGGGATATTCCTCGGTAGTTTTCACATTTTAGCGTATCCCCTTTTTTATGAACCAGGCATATCAAGCCCGTCTCCCATTCCTCGGGCATCTTCTCTTCCTCCCATATTCTACCCCAGTAAATGCGTCATCTCCTTTATGTAGGTTCCGCCAGCGTTTTTTTAGGAGCTCATGAGGAATTCCGTCTACTCCTGCTGCTTTTTATTATTTTTCAGCTTTTCCAGAGCCTCATAGACCTCGTCGTAAGAAGGTACTATATTTTCATTACTATCATCTTGTTCCTCCACTACATCAAAATCAAAATTCGTTCCTCCTCCCTGCGAGCCCAGCAGTTCACCAAAATGCTCATACCATCTATTCAAAATGCCTGGAGTGTCACTTATAATTTCCCCAGTTTTACTTCTGCAAGCAGTTGTTCGTGGTTTAAAGCCTCGCCTGGTGTCATTCACCTTCCTGAACATTTCTCTGCTCAAATTCCTGCTTTTATATTCCTGTATCAGTCTCATCTGCTCCATCATATGCTGCCTCTTCTTTGTCCGGTGCATCTTATCTTCCTCTTTTCTTGCCCTCCTGTAGTTCTCTGTAGCCATTCTGGTCCGTTTCTTCTGGATCATTACCTTATATGCTTCATTCTTGATTCTAGTGAGCCGTTCACAGTCTTCATCGAACCATTCTTTCCTTTTGCTGTTCATTCTTATTCCAATCGTTTTCTTTCCGCTGCCACAATCAGGGCTCTTTTTAGCCTGTTCCATTCCCCGTTTATTTCATCACAGACCGGCCCATTTATAATCTCATCTGTTTTACGCTCAAAATTACTCTTTATTTCTTCATCCTTTAACATGTGGATATTATATGCGGCAGTTTTAGCCCCTTTTCCATTTCTAGAATGTGAGATTCTAGCTCTCAGTCTAGCGACAAGAAGGTAATGGTCACTATCAATATTCGCACTGCGGTGCACCCTGACATCTAAAAGATCAGAACTGTGCCGTTTGTCAATGAGGACATGATCTATTTGATTGACCGTACGCCCATCAGGTGATGCCCATGTGCCCTTGTGTATGTTCTTGTGGCTAAAAATAGTTCCCCCGACTAAGAGGTTGCGGCTTATTGCAAAATTAACCAGTCGAAATCCATTATCAGAGTGCTCCTCATGCAAGCTATGTCTACCAATATTACTGCATGTTGGGTCCTTACCAATCTTCGCGTTCATATCACCTAATATAATTTTTATATCATATTTTGGGCATTCCTCATAAGCTTTCTCCAGAAGGTCATAAAATTCATCTTTTTCGTCATCAGTTTTATCCTCAGTAGGTGCATGAGCGTTTATGAGGCTATAGTTGAAAAATTTTCCTCTTATTCTGAGCCTACAGAGCCTAGGCGTGTAAGGTTGGTAGTCCATTACACGAGATTTTATTTTCCTTCCAACCATGAATCCTGTCCCAAACAGATGGTTCTTTTCGTGGCAGCTATAATAGAGGGAGTAGTCCTTTCTGTCCATGATACCAGTTCCATTCCATCTCATCTCCTGAATTCCTACCACATCAATACCATGCCTAGATATCTCATCTGATAGGACCTTCATAGCTCCGGGCCTATACAAAGAACGCACATTCCACGTCGCCATAAGAATATCGTTTTGCCGTTTCCAAGTTCCAGTCCGTTTTCCAGAGTTCCGTCCGGGTTTATTTTCTTTATTGGGTTTCGTAACAAGTATTTTTCTAGGGTGGGCTGTTAACCCTACGCCAAACCCCCAACCTGGAGGGCCAGGGTTTTTCTGTCAGGGATTTCCTTCCCTTAGCCTCTGAACTTTCATTCTAACCCAAAAGGCAGTGGGGGGATTGGGAAATTAGGGAGTATAGGGGTAGGATATGAAAAAACATTGGAAGTGATGGGCGGGATGGAGGTAAGAGGTCAACGGGCAGTTGTCCCTTCAGTCGCCTTTTACGACAAGCGGTAAATACTGTGGGTCTATTCTTTCCCCGAACCCACAGGGAATATCAAAAGTATAGAAATAATTAAGTTTGGCATAATTCTCAAGTTTTAGCAGGGTAATACAAAAGTTTAAAAATTTTAAAGATAGCTTTGATTGGCTTAAATGTTCGCCAAAATATGCATTTTTCACTGTTAAGGTTCTTATATTCACTTCATTTATTATATTGTTTTTATTATTCAACTCTGAGTCTAATTAACAAAGCTACTAACTGTTGAGGAACTGAAGTATATTTATTTGTTTGAAATGTTCACATCTTTGCGGTAACAGTTTAATATTATTATAATATATTTCAATGCTTGTTATAATGAAATGGCTCAGTCTTGATTTTTTTAATTTCAGGTAGACTTACTTGGTTAGTTTATATAATTGGCTCAGCCATTGGAGGAAGGGTTTCGTTTAATAGCAATGAAGAACACGACGCTATGGATGGTGAGTTAGTCTGCAGGTAAGAAATACTACTATAAGTATTATTTATGTTATAAAATATGATGTAACAAGAATTAATTTAAAATATAGACAAAAAAAAAATCCACATGAAAAAGAGTTTTTATTAAAAAATTACTATTGGAAATTTTCCTTTTGTTCATTTAAGTATTTTAATTATTTATAGTCACCAGCCATCTTCAAGGTGGTGTGTAGACCAATTTATAAAATTAAAGTAAGAGGGGAAGGAACCACCCATAAAAGCAGCCTTCATAAAACCAATGGTCTAAGAATGTATAATTTATTTAAATGTTTCGCCCCAGGCATCATCAGTCATTCCATCTTTAGATAAAATTTTAATTATAATCAATTTCAAAGTAATATTACAAAAAATAAAAATTTAGGACATTAGTATTTTTTATATATTTTCAACCGACTTCAAAAAAAGAGGAGGTTCTCAATTCAAATGTATTCTTTCTTTTTCTTTTATGTTTGTTATGCGATTACTCCATCAATTATGAATCGATTCTGATGATTCTTTTTTTGATCAGTAGGTCATCCAATAGAAGTCCTCCAATAAAAATTTTATTGAAATGAACTCAGCACTTTTTAAGAAAAATTAAAAAAAAACAATTAATAAGAAATCACTGTTGTATAACCTTCCACTATAAACATATTTATCAATGGTGACTAAACCTAAATTATTAACAAAAGTAATTTAGATATACAGTCAACTCTTCATGATTAATATGTGTGGTGAATGAAGCCTAGTACGCTCTGGGACATATTTGAATCAACTCTTGTTTGACTCATGTCCAGACTGTGCGTCAATCATGTTTGACTCTGTTTGGACTCAGCCCTGATTCAAAAAAACCGTATCCACACCAAGACTCATATCAGTCCTTCCCGAAACGAGGACGGAGCAACTAGCCCTGCCAGGGATTTCCATAGCCCTTTTTGGAATACTTATTCAAAATAGTAGAAGTTTGAAGAAAAAACAGACTAAACGATGGTGGTTTCGAAAAGTATTTAATGGGGGAATCATTACACCCATGGACTTTTGAACACATTAAAAATGGAAGACGGGATGGGCTTTAGAAATTTTTTGTGAATGTTGCCAACCGAATTCGAAAACATTTTAACCAAAATTTGATTTATCATATAATTAATATGATGTATAATAATATAACTAATTACTCTTAGTTATAATTTTGTTCTTTTTTTCGTTTAGAGTGCTTCAGTTAATGAATTTAACTGATTCGCGTTTGGCTCAAGGAGGCTGTGAAAAGTTGGAGCTGGCTATGTTAAGCTTTTTCGAACAATTCCGAAAAATATATGTTGGCGATCAGGTATGATTAAAGATATTTTCTTTTTTATGTCATGTAAATTTATCCTACTTATTTATGTTTTTCTCTACTTTCTTTTTTATTTTGTAGGTTCAGAAAAATTCCAAGGTTTATAGAAGATTGTCAGAAGTACTCGGCCTCAGTGATGAATCAATGGTGTTAAGTGTTTTTGTCAGAAAAATGTTAGTTTGATTTTAATTTATTATAAATTTTCTCCTCATACATTAAACTTATTATTCTTAAGAGGAGGCATGTGCTGGTAGTTTTTCTTTCTTTCTATTTTTATAATGTTGAAAGAGATATTGGGTGGGATCAGTCCAAAAATATTTAGGCAAAGTTAACTAAAAGTAATTTATTTTATTTGCCAATGTTTAATATTCGGCCAAATCTTTAATGCCATTATCAGGGCAGATAAAAAAATTGAAAAAAAAAAAAAAAAAAAAAAAAAAAAAAGAAAACTTAGGAACTTAAATTCACATGATATACTGTCATAAAATGAATATAACTCATTTCAGTTCTCTTGTCCATCAAAGATTTGGCCGAAACTTTGGCAAATAAAATAAATTAATTTTAGTTAACTTTGGTTAAATATTTTTTGACTGATTCCACCCAACACATCTCTTTCGATCTATCCACTTAGTCACTCAACTTTAGTATAAATCATGCAGTAAGGTTGGAATATAAAATTTTATGTTTATTGTCTTATAATGTTTTTCGTTCTTATTTGCACCAATTTTAGGCCATCAGAAATATGATCTGGTATTTACTATAAATTAATTCTCAGGTACTGAGATTTATGTGTCAGGTGCAAATTTCTTTTTTTTTATATTATTTTAAATGCTGATTTTTTATTTTTAACCTATTTAATTACATGTTTTTAAGTTTGTACCTAATCAATCAAAAGATTTTTTATTAAGGGTAAGTTGCTAAGGATACATTCAGGTTACAAAACAGACACATCCAATTTTAAAATTATTTATTGGAGTGCCGATGGTTTGGCACTGAATTTATAAATAAAAACCAGTTATTATTTCAAGTTGAATAATCATAGATAAAAAAAAGAAACCATTAAAAAAATGTTGGAGTACAATTGCATGTCCAAATTGGCACTCAATTGATGGAGGGTTAAGAGGGGTTCCACTGTTATTGAAATTTTCAAAAAATTACTTTATTCAACTTATTAAGCTTTATCCGACAATAATTTTGAAAATTTGCATTAAAATATTCTTTGGTGCGTTTTAAAAGCTTGTAGATAACATGTCACACTTTTTTTTCTATATTTCAGTCACCCTACTAGAGTAAACCAGGCAGTTATTGACACCCTAGCTTAAAAAAAAAAAAAAAAAAAAAAAAAAAAATATATATATATATATATATATATATATATATATATATATATATATATATATAATAAAATTTCTTTTAAATCCTACAACTCAATTGTGTAAAATACTTTCAGTTCTGTCTGTATTTTAAAAGATATTTATAGTGTGTTAATAACTGATTTTACATTATTTATTGGCACTATCTTGTAAAATACATTCCAGGAATAATGTTTGGTGTAAACTTTCTTATTTAGCTTAAAGTATAGTAATTAAGGAACAAGAACTGTAAATTTCAACTTTATTGAACTATTCTTTCTATAATTATAGTATGAATATTTCCTTAAGGGTGTCAATAACTGTCTGGTTTACCCTATGCAAAAATGAATAATTATTTTTTATTACTCCCTTAAGCAAGATTCTATAATTTAATAATTGTTACTGTTTCTAAAGTGATGCCTCTTAATTATTAAGTGCTGCAGGTTTTTTTAACTGAAGCAGTAGTGAACCAATATCTGGTTCTATCAATAATTTGTTTATAATTTATTATTCTGATTGATTTATAAAAAAATTATATTTTTTAAAATATTATTTCAGTATTACAAACCTTAAATACTGGGGCAGGAGTGAACATATAATTTGTAAAACATTGCAATTGCTAAATGATCTCACCGTCGGATACAGCTGTGTCAGGAAGTTAGTCAAATTGGAAGAAGTTCAATTCATGCTTAACAGTCATACAGTAAGTATCGTTTATTTTATTTCATATGAGTTCAATTGTTATTAATTCAGGGTAGACTATGGATCATTGTCATATAGAGGGCTTACTAAAAGGAAATGATTTATTCCTGATACTCTATGGAATAATCATGAATAAATTCTGGTTTAGTATTAAAACCATCATATCAATAGTTAAAATTCTTAGGTAACATTAATGCGTTATTGTTCAAGATTAGTTTTAATTATACATCTGATTGTTCTTTTGATTTCGATAGCCTAGGCCTATTGTATTTCATTGGTATATTGATCAACTGATTTGATATTTTCTTGAAAGAAATTTTCCATTGAATAGATTTATGTCCTACAGTTTTCAAAATAAATGGTACATATTTTTATGGGGACTAACTCGGTTTCTAGAGTGTAACCGTCCGTCCGTTCATTCTCCTAACAATTATTTCATTGTTACTCATTAATAAAAAAAGTAATATTATATTCCCATTTCAGTGTCACACTAGAGTCTAATGTGAATTAATATTAATATTATTATTAATAATTATCCAATACTATTATTATTAATTATTGTAATAATATTATTATTATTATTAATATTATTCTAGTCTGACTCACTAATAACAAAAATTCCAGTACAACATGTAGTGGTTCTTGTATTCATTTGGTGTTTGCGAATAATATCCACTTAATCAGTAAGAACTGCGTTACCTACTTTAGTTTATACATACCTATTTGTAAAACATATGCCATGTATCCTTGCTTTGACCGTTTGATCTAAACTGAGATTATCTGTGGGTCTGTCCCAGAACAATGATAACAATGATAAACTGAGGATAATAAATTATTACTCGTTCTTGCCTCTTTTTTTTATTTATTTAAACTAATTGTGAATTATGAAATTTTGTAAATTTCAAGAAATAATTGGAGACAAAGATAATTATATTTAAAGCTGTCCAAAATGTTTTGAAATTCTAAAAAATATTTATCCTAAATAACCTTTTTACCTGAAGATAATTAAAGATATTTAGTGTTTGATGGGTATACTGAGGCTGGTTCATGCCAATTTTTTTTTTTTTTTTTTTTTTTTTTACTTTATATATTTGTGATGTGTCGGTACCAAAATTTTTCAATTCTCGATACTGGTACCGGTACCAAAAAAATAGATTCTCGGTACCCATATCTCTGTTAAATATAAATTGCTATTTCAAAATAAATAATACACATGATAGCTAAAAAAAGCAAACTGAAGCTGTTTAAAACAATAATTATTGTAGAAATATTAATTAATATTAAATATTATCAACTAGGTATTAAGATTAAATATTAATCAACTAAACATCAATTAGCATGTATTATCAACTAAATTGAATATATTAGTTAATTTTAGTTCAGACAAAAAAAAAAAAAAAAAAATTAATTTTACTAAATGTTAAGATTTTAATTCCATAGGTTCTAGGCTTGCTTTATTACTTAAGAAATTGCAAATGTTACTAAAACTTTTTATGAAACAACACTGTAGAAGGGGGGCTGCTATGATATTTATCTGGTAGTTGTTTTAATATATTAGGGCTTGCAAACCGGTATGAATAAAGCGTTATCTTATTAGTGTATAACAATAATAACCTAAGAATTTGTTTTTCTTTCTTTAATGTCAGGGGGGGGGGGAACTATGTATAACAATTGTACTATTAGGTATCACAAAACTATAGCCATCCTTATTGGAATCAATCGGTTACTAGGAATTGACTTTGGACCTTCGAATCTCGATACCAATTCTTTCTCAAAAATTGGTGGAATCGACACATCCCTCGTATAAATCATACAAAGGGTATATCAAATTTCAAATTTATTTTCTTATAATGTTTTCCATTCTTATTTGGAGCATATTTAGGACAACAGGAATAGGGTTTGGTATTCACTATAAATATATATTTCTATACAAAGTCTATACAAAATATAAATATAGTGGTTGGTTTTATTGAATTTTATTAAAAGTTTTTGATAGATTAATTTTATCTGACCATCCCTTTAATATTGTGAACAGAAAAAAATCTATTCATTGAACTTGGTCTTAACAATAAAAAACTCAAGTTTTTTAAGGATTCATTATGGTTTCAGTTGATGATTAAAATAGATATTATTGGCTCGATTCTTAAACTTAATATTTTTAATTTAGTTTATTTTTTATCACATGAATGCAGTTATGCGTTAAAATTATTACAATTCTAGTGATAGTAAGTTATTATTTAGTTAGTAAATAATCACTGACTTTTGCTAAACTTCAATTCTTATACAATGCTTATGATAATCCATTGAGTGATTGACTTTAAAATCTACCAAGTCTTGAAAGTTGTTTCTTTAGTTTCTGCCTTTATGCGACCAGTTGCAATTTACTGTTAATAGATATTCATTTAATGATTTTACACTAACGATAATATGATATGTCTATTTTATATTTTTTTGTTTCAAAAGTTTTAAATTTTTTTCGTTAATTGTTGTTCAACGTCGTAATGTACTGCAACTAGGGCAGGAAGGACAAGTTATCGTACAGGTTATCAATTTTTTTTTTTTTATCTTGTTAAAATAATTCTATATATGTTTGTAGTAACTTAATTTAAGTGGATAATATCTTTATTTTGTTTGTTTTTTTCTTTTTTTAGAGTGAACACTTTCCTTTTCTTGGTAACGGTGTTGAGGTGAGTGAAATGCGTTGCAGATCAATGTTCTACACCTCTTTAGGTCGTTTGCTTATGGTTGATCTTGGAGAAGATGAAGATAGATTCACTACTTTCATGATTCCATTAACTAGTAAGAATATCTTTTTTAAAGATTTAATTTTTTAATTAATCACTACCATGTTTTCTAAAATTAGATTAAGTAATTATTTATCTGTAAAGTATTTTCATTCAAATTATAACATATATAACTTATGTTTGAAATATCTTTGTTCCTTTATCTGGTTTGCCGTCAGGAACATTTGTTATTTATTGTTTATTCCCTTCTCAAGAACCGCTTGAATCCTCTGCCTGGATGATAGTTCATGCAAAGGAAGCTTTTTATGACTTTTTACTTTTGCTGTGTATTTCTGTTGCAATTGTGCCCTTTTAATAGTTGGTGGTGTACCAAATGGTTCATTTTCTACTTTTAAGAGTTGATTTTCTGCAATTAATATAATTAATATTGTTAGTATATTATTGTTAATTAGACATTGTAAGAGGAAAGAAATTAAATTAATATATGAAAAGGCTTTTAATAAAATAAGGACAGGTAAGTGGCCTTAATTTTTTTTTTTATTAGGCCATGCCCTCTTTACTTCCTAAGCTGAATTTTTTTAAACCATTGTTTAACGATGCACTTATTTACAACATCATTGCTACAGACTTCATTAGTGTTTCTTGTTGTTTGACCCCTGTTCAGACCTAGTTAAAACTTGTAAAACAAAATTCCAAATCATGCGTTGACATCTTAATAGTAAAGACTGGATTGTTTCCAAGTAATGAAGTAAATGAGGTAAAAAAACATTTTTGTTAGGGAGAAGATTTATAAGGCTTGATGTCCTTTCAAAAGGATAGTCGATCAAATTTAAACAGTTTATTATGTCTATGGGTAATTAAAAAAAACAAACAAGTAATCCATTTCAATTAAAAGCAAAACTAAAGAAATATAAATATTTTTTTAAATACCCACTTTTTATTTGAATGCTGAAACTGTAAAATTCATAATGAACATACCTAAAAGAATTATATTCCCCTTAGCTGAGAAAAACAATAGATCATGGATACATCAAACTATAATCTACTGCTTTTATATCAACTGCTTCTGATAAGGAAAGTCATCATATTTTAGATCTGAGCAACAACAGAGCTAGATTCAAACCAATATAGCTCCTAAATGGTAGGTCATAGCGACAAATGTTAGATAACAAAAAATATTCTTCTTTAAATTTCTGAAAGGAAACTCGGCAAATTTTCAATCTGAGCAAAAACAACAGAGTTAGTGCATGTCACAATGTTACATTTTTGAGTGTGAAAAAAAACGCCAGATGAAATTAATATAGACCCGCAGCCAAAAGACTTTTCCATGTCAAAATATAAAAATCGGTTGAGGAAAAACTTTATTCTTTATCCAACTGCCGAATTACTGGACTAGTTTGTCTGATTAGCAAGTGAATTGAAGTTGACAGATATGAGTGTAAAGCTTCGATAACATAACTTGTATGGCATTAATAATGTTTAACATCATTATACCTGTGTTACAGATGCTGACATTTATTTGCAAAATAATATCCTATTTCCCAGTATGTCTTTGACCTATTTAGTCAATGTCTTTTCAAATAGGAGCACTTTCATTGGAAAGATTACTGTTAGATGCAAGAGTGGTTAATGCTGGTCTGGCATATTGTTATTAACCTCATTAATAACAACTGTATCACAATAAATTACTGGTTATTTAAATATTGACTAATCATTATGCAAGATAAGATGATTCTTACCTGTATTTTGTGTTTCATGAATTTTACTATCTTGGGTATCATCTGAATTTTCATTGTTTTCATTTAGTTTAGTAATTACATTGGATTTTGTTTTATTATTCAAGTTTTTATTTTTTGGTAACGTTAGTGAGGTACTTATTTTTTCTTCATCATATTCATCTGAAGGGAATCTTTCTTTCTCGAAACAGTTATTTTTATATCTTATATTTTTTTCATCTTTGGTAATTTTAGTTTTATTATGTTTTTGTATTTTATTGTTAAATTTTTTTGAATTCTGTTTTGTTGTTTTATTTATATATTGATTATTTAAACTAGTAGGAGATCCGTTCAAATTAGTTTCATTTTTGCTCAGCTGATTACTTTTTTCGTTTTTAATTTTTCTTAGTTTAGGCTTTTTGTTATGTACTTTAATGATATCACTTTTTTCTGATTTCAGCTTGCTAAATTTTGAAATATCAATTGCTTGCTTACTGTCACCATATCTTTTTAAAATACTTTCATTTAGCATATTTAGCATTAAATCAGCTGCTTCTGGTTTAGTCGATCTTAACAAAGTTAGTGTCTGTTCACAATTTCTATTGAATTCTTCTCTGCTAAAAGATCTTGTTGTTTCCATACTCTTTTTTAAATGACGAATAGAGTTATTTGAATAGTTGTTAATACACCTTTTAATGAATTCTAAACCTTAGACCATCACCATTTTTTATGGTAATGTACTTATTAAAATTGTATTTTATAAATTATTTTTGATCTGTTTTATATATCCATAGATGTATACATATATATTTTTTATTAATTATTTTAAATACTTGCCAAGCATTTAGAATATGTAAACAGAAAAATGTTTAAAATAATATTAACATATGCTTCAAAACATTAGGTTAAAAGGAAGTAGTCTTGGAAACACTACTGCCAACCTGATTTTTTTCCCCGATAAAATTATTTTAGTTTTTCAATTAAATTATAGTTATATTTAGTAAATGAGCTGTGCATACATAGAGTAATTAATAGTATTTTAGTTTTTTTTTCTTTTTAATTGATATTCTGGTTTCATTATTATTAAGTTAATTTATAAATTCTTTTTTATTTGTGGATACATGTTGTATTAGTTAATTTCTTCTCTTGATGATAGTCATACATGAATTTGAGTTATGAAATTTCTAACATTACTCATTGCAATTACAAAATAGATTCAATAGAAGCATATTTATTAAAAATGTTTTTAAACCTATATAGTTTTTTTCCCACTTTTATTTAAAGTTGCCCGATTGGGAATTTGGAAGAGTGATATAGCTGAAAAATATATAATATATTTTATATCTTACATTTATGTTCTTTCCAGATGCTTTTGAATCAATCGGAGCAATGCTTCAGACAGCTGGGACTCCTGTTTTTGCTGCAGAAGAAGCAAAAAAAGCTTTAATTGGCTTAGCGAGGGATCTAAGAGGCCTTGCATTTGCGTTTAATACTAAGACCTCCTACATGATGTTATTCGATTGGATGTATCCTTTTTTTTCTTTTTTATTATTGTTGTTAATATTTATTTTAATTTTAATTGCATTATGGCCATTCCATAAAACAAAAATATTTATATTATAATGAAATTGGTTTGAGACATAAACTTTTACTCAATGCTGAAAGACTTTTGACTTTCTAAATCATCCATTAATAACATACACATATTTATACATTGGTCTTATATTGATTTTGTTAACATTTTTCTGCTTCATTATTATTGCTATTATTTTTATTCTATTTCAATTTAATAAATAAATATTTTTTTCCTCAACCCTAAATATTAGTTACCCAACATATACACCAATACTGCTCCATGCAATGGAACTGTGGTTTAGAGAGCCTCAGGTGACGACACCATTGCTTAAACTCTTTGCTGAACTGGTTCAGAATAGATCTCAAAGGCTTCAATTTGATGTTTCCTCTCCTAATGGAATATTATTGTTTAGGGAAGCAAGCAAAGTTATATCAAGTTATGGTATGTATAATATAAATTAATGTGTTATAGTATTAATAATATAAAAATCCAAGTAAATAATTATAATTGGAGTTGAACTTAAGTTAGTTTTCAAGTCCTCACTACTCTAAAAGTGAAAAACTTTTCTCTAAAAATATTCTCTTTACCCCGATAATCTTTTCCCTTTACACAAGTTTCAAAATAAAAAATAATTCTTAATGACCCAGCAATATCAAGGCATCACCAAACCGCTTATTGTTTGTGGGAAAATACACTATAGTCCAGTGCTAATTTTTGATGTCCAGTAAATTGAAGGGCTATGGGGGAAAAACCATGGTAGTCTAATTTAAACAGCCAGTAAGTGGGAATAAGGGTAATATCCTGGACTGGCTTAGATTCTAGCAGAACCCAAAATAGTATTCTTTATTGTCCTGTGAAAAGGATCAAATGGAAAGAGTGCCCTTTGTAGAAAAATACCTAATAATTAATTCAATTTTCAAAAGGATGAAAATTTAATTGTTGGGAAGGAGTTGCGAAGGATATCCTTTGGCTGTTAGAAATCATTCGATCTTGGCAGGAACTAGTATTCTCCCATGGCTTTGGATTGAGCACTGAGGATTTCAGCTGTTTTTTCCGTTAGTGTATTGATTTTATGTCAACTATAATTTTTTTCCTGACAGTAACATGTATGAAATATAAAGTACATTTCCTATACTATCAGATCGCTCCACCAGTTTAAAATCAACAATAAGTGGACTACTGCAGTTTTTCCCCCTGGGCCTTAAAATGTATTAATGTACAATGTGATTTTTATTTTTAAATCTACACACATGGTGAAAACTATACAAGTCAAAGTATTGTTAAATCTTCATTTTCAAGGAAAAGTTTTGCGCTTTTCTGATGATAAGCATGATTTTTGACATTGATTTTTCAGTCAGTCTGGAAAAAAACTTCAAATTATTGACATTCAACTGTTGTAATAATTTTTACTTATGTTTAAAATACATACGCCATTTAAAAACCAAGTTAGTAAAAATATGTAATTTTTTTCATATTCTTTTTAACTTCTATTGAGAGCTTGATATAGAATTGAAAACATTTTCCCCACAGCCTTGATTCTTCAGTCATTGTATCCTATCTTAATGTTTTTTGGTGCTCAAGTCTAAATTTATTTATTATTTTTCTGGAAATAATAGTTGGAAAAATGTTAAAACTAAGTATTAGAATAAGAAATAATAAACCATAATTTTGAATAGCTACAGATGATTCCTTTTTTTATTTAATTTAAAAAAAAAATGGTTTGACATCGGAATGGGTGCTGCAGCATCTAATGTGGCTGCATAATGTCTAGATTTATAGGTGCAAACCATAACAATTTTAACGTTATATTTTAATGAAAACTAAATACCAAAGAGGAAGTCCATCTTCATTGTTGTAATCTTATGAGTTATTTTGTTTTTTTTTTTTTAAAAAAATGCAATAATATTTCTATCAAAGTCGTACCTGTTTTATTATAATGTAAACTAAAGCAACATTTCTATGATGAAATAGTTGTTTTATTAATTTTATTTGTCATTATGATTTTAAATAATTATATTTATTTATTTTTTTTGTTAGGGGCCATCTATGGACCACAGTGCTTGTGTTTTAGATGTTTCTTAATGTCATCTTCGTTGCTTGTCACGATTGGTGTTCTTAGTGGTGGGCTCGGCAGCTGCTTTCTTGTTGGTACCTCGAGCTTTTCTGATGGCCCAGTAGTCCTTCATTTTCTGGCTAAATTCATTCTTACGTTCCTCAGACCATTTCCTGGTTTCGTCTTTTTGTCTGTGGGTAGCTTCTGTGAGGGATATTATGAAGGATTTAGTTTTAAGAGTTTTATGGTAGTTACTCTGGTCAGCCAAGTCATTTTGATTTATATGGAGTTCCGAAAGATCCTTCTCCACATGCTTCATCCACAAGAACCCAGTAGCTTTGCCCTTGCTAGCAGCCTTGAATATCCTATGGGATAGCCTCTTTGAGTCCATTCTGGACAGATGTCCGTAAAAAGCCAGTCGCCTTCTTCTGATGGCATCAATGAGATTTTCTTGGTGTTTATACAGTTCACGATTTGGTTCATACCATCGGCTTCCATCTGGTCGAATTCTTGGTCCTATTATCCGTCTCAGGAACTTTCTTTCTTGTACATCGAGAGCTCTTAGTGGGGTCTTATTATTTAGATATAGGCACTCTGTTGCATTGAGGAATGAGGGTCTGACTACTGCATTGTAGTGTCTTAGTTTGACATTCATTGACAAAGGTTTTGAAGCATACAGTTTTCTACAGGCGTGGTAAGCCTTATCTAGTTTGAGTCTCCTGTGTTCAAGAGCCATTGTTTCACTTAGGTGAGAACCTCTGAAAACCATTCCTCTAGTTACTTAGTACTTTTGACTCTCTTGATGTAGATATTATCACTGACTCTCAGCATTCTAGGGGTATCTTTAATGTTAGTAACGATCTCGGCCTTTCCTATGTTGATCAAAAGACCCGTTTTAGCCGCTATTGAGTTCAGTGTTTGGAGCTAAGTGGTAGCCTCCTGTATGTCATTTGCCAGTAATGTCAGATCGTCTGCAAAGGCTAGGCATGGTATCCTTAGGTTGTCGGCCTTAGTACCCATCCGCAATCCAGTGTTTCCTGGTAGGATTCTTGTCCACTCTCTAATTATTTTTTCTAGAACGTAGTTAAACGCAGTTAAATAATATGCATGAGATGCCGTCTCCTTGTCTCACCCCTGTTTTAATTGAGAAACTCTCTGAGAGCTGTCCTCTAAACCTTACTCTGGATGTGGTGTTGTGCAGAGTAGCTTGCACCAGCCTATTGATCTTGTCGTTTAGTCCTAATTCTCTTAAGGTCTCAAACAGATTAATCCTGTCTACTGAGTCGTATGATTTCTGGTAGTCGACAAGTATAGCTACCTATTGTCTGGCTCTTGACTTGCTGTATTGAAGAATGGTCTTCAGATTGTGTATTTGCTCGGTACAGGACCTCGATGTTCTGAACCCTGCCTGATATTCTCCTAACTCTTTATCCAGCTGTCTCGTTACATGAGGTTCCAGAATCTTGGATAATTATTATTTTATTATTAAATTATAATTTATATTATTATAAATATTATGTATTTTTATACATATTAATATTATTATTTTTTTGCAGGTGCAAATATACTCACTGTCGAAGTCCCAAAAGACCAGATGTATTCTATGAAGTTAAAAGGAATATCTATTTGCTTTTCAATGCTCAAAGCAGCACTTTGTGGTAGCTATGTTAATTTTGGCGTCTTCAGGTTGTATGGGGATGAGGCTCTAGACAATGCTTTAAAAACATTCGTTAAGTTACTTCTAAGTATTCCCCAATCAGATTTACTTGTAAGTAAACAAATTTCAAATTCCATATAATTTTTATCTTGCCCATTATCTTGTGTTTGTAATAATTGCTATTATATTATTTTTTAAAAAAAAATTTACTTGCTTATTTTGGCAAATTACTTTAATTTACTAATATAATAGATACCTTATCATTGCAAGAGTATTATGAAAGAAAGTCCACAGTACTGTATTTGTTTTTGACCGAAGTTATTGTTTTTGTGGGGTAAAAATAAGAAAATTCAAAACAACATTATATATTTATTTTGATGTTAATATTCTAAATTCAGTATAAATAATAAACTGGAAGATGCTATAGATGTAGGAGGAATTCCGAGAATTAATGGTTTGATACATGAAGGAGGCTAGGAAGTAATTTCTGCGGGATGAAGGATAAAGCCATTTTAACTCTTAATACAGATGTGATATTGAGGAGAGGAGTGGATATTAAAAAAACACCTTTGATATATTTTTTAATAAAAGTAGTAAAGTCAAAAATCAAAGTAATTAATGTTGCTTCTGCCGAAAATTCCGAAAAGGGCTGTTTGACCCATCATGGTAGTTTTAGTGTTAAATTGAAAATTTTTTGTATTTACATTTTTCAGTATTTTAGTTTACATCTTACATTTTAGATTCTAAGAACTTATTGAACTAACCTTCTATATCAATTTATTAGTACATTTTTTCTTTAATTCTTTTCAGGATTATCCTAAGCTTTCTCAAACATATTATGTGCTCTTGGAATGCCTTGCTCAGGATCACATGAGTTTTTTGTCCACCTTAGAACCTAATGTTTTTTTGTACATACTATCATCAATTTCAGAGGGCTTAACAGCTTTAGGTAAGTATATTAGAAATATTTATATTTCAAAGTTGTGAGAAATTATTTATTTTCATACTGCAGTATAGTCCCTTAATGAAATCGGAGAGCTGGTGACACATTTAGAGCACGGATTTGACCCGACTAGCCTTATATTTCAAAAGTTTTGTTTATGATAGTTGTATAGAGAATGGCTAGTCTGCCTGGTATGTACAGGTGGGAAAGGTACTGCCCATGGTAAAAGTAAGGTAAAATTTATGGGCTTAAAAAGAATAATTGACCACGTATGAAATAATATAAATTGTATTCTATTATAAATAATAAGTGTAATATATCAATCACAGATCATTTGAATGGTGAGACATGGAACCAGATCATCCCAAAGATTAAAAAAAAATATATATATATTTTTGACCCAGGTTGAAAATTTAATATTGATGTGTGTGTCAAGTACATTTTTGAAATAATAATTGCCTAGTTTTCCTAAATGGTACCGATATGTATGCAAGACTTAATGAATATCATATGCATGTATTGTACTTTAAATTATCTCTCCCATAAACACTGCCTTTTTTTATGAATGTAACTCTCCTGTATATTCATTTAGTAATGTTAATTCTTAATTTTTTTTTCTTTTTAGATACAATGGTATGTACAGGCTGTTGTGCAAGTTTGGACCACATAGTCACGTATTTATTTAAGCAGATAACTAGTAAAGGTAAATATTATTATATTTTTCTTAACATTTTCTAGTTTAATAAAATTTTATGCATACACAACCATTGAAGTGGAAGGGCGTAAGAATGGTACCTAGTATCAAGAGTAATTATTTTATTTTCAGGCTCAAGCCTCATTAAAAGATATCTAGGAAGCAATGTATTTTCAAAACTCAATTATTAGTTATCCTTCCAATTATCCATTAAGTCATTAATAATACATAATACAGCTGATTTTTGGGAAAGTAAAAAACGTAAAATTTCAAACTATTAATCTAACATTATAGATGTTCTTAATAAAATTTTATCTCTACTAAATCCTGTCTATTCTCCTTTGTTTAGTTTAAATTGAAGAAAATTAAAAATGTCAGTTATTAACAAATCTAACTCTATTAGAAACTAAAACTAAATTGTTTCTGTTTATAATTCTCTTCTCATGTAACAATTTATTTGTTCTGATAGGTAAAAAAAGAAGATCTCTCAATCAGACGAACCAGAACGATATGTTTCTTCAGGTACTAGAGTTACATCCCGAAATTCTTCAGCAAATATTAAGTACAGTTCTAAACGTTATAATGTTTGAAGATTGTCGAAATCAGTGGTCGATGTCAAGGCCGCTTCTTGGACTGATTCTCCTCAATGAAGAAGTAAGTAATATAATACAAAGGAAATATATTTTATGTCAATTCCCAGTAATTAGTAGAAGGGTCTTCGTGGACGAGGTTAAATCCCAGTTAAATTAAATAATAATGTTTTAATTAATTAAAAATGAAAATGAAAATGTTGATAGTGCCAGAAGAGAATATCTACAACAAAACTACTTCAATTTATTTTAGTAAAGGTATTAAATGTTCAAACTTTATTATTCTGGTAGACCTGCATCTTAGTTTTTTTTTCTTACCTTTTTGAAGTGAAACTTCTTTTGGTCTAATGCCCACTTTTGGGATAGGGTAAAAAAAACAAACTAGCATCACATACTGTACCGTACCAAGACTCTAATTACTGCCAGAAAATTGTATTTGATATTAGGAGAGTAGGAGCAGTCAGGAGCTCAACTCTTATGATAAATACCACTATCTTGACTAGAAGGAAGGTTGTTTTTCCTTTTTTCATAAAGTGATAAAAGTATTTAATTAGTAATAAAAATAAAAATACCTTAAAACATCAGCTCTCATAGTTTTTTTGTTGCAGAATTCACTTAGAAAAAAGTTTACTCTTCCAGCATATGGTCCTAAGCACACCCACTTTTTTTTTTTTTTTTTTTTTTTTTTTTTGAAATTGTGAAAATTATTTTCTTATAAAACTAGTTTGTTGCACAGTTCATCACGGATGTCTAAACAATGATATAGGTCTTCTATGTAGTTCAGAGCTGTGTTGTGCTTCAGAAAAGAAGTGATGCTCTCTTTTCTCTTGTCACAGCTCTCACTTCAAACTATTTGTTCACCAGTGCCACATTTTCATTGTAGTTGTCTCTTGGGGCTTAATGTCCTTTTGTATTTTAACTAGAGCAGCAAAGATGGGTTACCATTGGCTTATAGGTTATCATCCTTTTCTAGCCACAGTAAGAAGTCCAAGATTCATTCTGTGGGTCCCCCATGAAATAAATTTTCACCCGCCTGGGTGGGAACTAGTATATTTTATTCTGTCTCATTATTTTTAATTTTAATGTCTCCTTCATTTTAACATAAATACTTTATTTTAATATAGTTTTATATTAATGTTGCAATACCATGATTTCAGTATTTTAACCAGCTGAGGGAAAACATCATTAGGAGTCAACCTGCAGACAAGCAAGCAGCGATGGCCCAGTGGTTTGAAAACTTAATGGACTGTATCGAAAGGAACCTTTTAACTAAAAACAGGGACAGGTAAAATTTTCAACATTTGTTTTAATCCATAGGTCATATATTTTCTACAATTAGTTCAAATTGTTCTATCTTTCATGGTATGGTATTGATTAAACCTGTCAATATACCTTGTTTATCTATCACTTAAATATCAGTTTCGGGAGTGATGTTGATAAAACTTAATAATTATTACAGAGGAAATGAAACTAACCTTGTTGGAGGAAGGGTATTTGAACAAACGTGGGACCAGAAAAATCATTGGAAGATCTATATGCGCTTGTACATAATAAAAGATGCTTTTTCAAAAAAAATAAAAATAAAAAATAAATAAATAATAATAATAATAATAGGTGATAAAAAAAAATATATACCTACTTTGATAACTAATTTTTTCTTTTTTAATATCAATTATTTTAAGTTTATTGCTTGCCTTTTTAATTCGCCTTTATTATTATGTCTTATCTGGTGTTTGTTGAACATAGCATTACCTCAGCTGGCATCAAAAAAACAAATAGCATTTATCTTGATTCTAATCACTTTGACATAGGGTAAATCACTATTTATGGTCATAGTTATGTGAGTTGGTCGATTTAAAAGGGAATTTTTTTTTATACAGTTTGTAAGATGTTGGGTTACATAAATAGATTCTCAAAAGTTTATTCTATTGAATGTACAGCTAACAAATATGCTAAAGCTTCGTTTCAAATAATAAATAAATAAATGAATTTTTATAACTTTTTACAAAAAGGTACAGTCATTAGATATAGATATATTTAGTCTACCTCAAATTCGCACGATCCAGGCTCCTCAGAAGAAGTTAGAACATTGACAATTTTACACTTGTCACAGTGTTTTTCCATGGAGTTGCCACGGCTGAGACAGATAGATTTTTTGCAATGAAGACATTTGATCTTGGTAAGTCTTCTAATACCTGATTCAGCAGTACATACCTTGCACTTATGTCTCTTGGGAGAGGAGAGGGATGATTTTTCTCTATTATCATCATCGCATGTGGGGCGGAATCACTTCAGACAGATTTGAAGGCTGGAGGGAATCCCAACTTTCTTAAGGCCTCTTCTTTTTAAGCTGGAAATAGCTGATATATAGCTCTGGAACCATAAGCTCATGGGCCAACTGTTTTAGAAACAACCTTAACAGTCTATTGCGAAGGTAGACAATGAGGGAGTTAATCCCAGCCAGATTCATCATCGTGTAGAAGATGACCATTGGCCAACACTTGTTATTTCAGACCTCTTCATCATCAGACCCATCAGTCATTCTCTGTACCTGAATCCTATTTTCTTTCTTCCACTTCATCTTCTGAAGTGATATCACTGTCTTCCTAAATCCTCTATCACCAGTGGGTCTTCATCAACATCATCAGCTAACATTATGTTCCTGACCTCCTCAAGATCCCTCTGGTTATTTAAGTCAAACATCTTCTGGGCCATATTAGTAAAATATCTGAAATAAAAGATAGAAACTACAAAAAATTTAGTATACGAGCATGGTTGCAATGTGCGTGCGAGGCTCACTCAAAAACAATTTCAAAAACCAATGCTATGAAACCATAAAATCTACAAATTGTCCTTATAGATTGTATAAATATTAATATTTAAGATGAATGCACGAAAAAAAAGAGAAAATACCCACCTTCCAAAATATGACGTCTTCGGTCATAATGAGCTTCTCAGGCCAAGTGAACATCAACTGCTCATTCAAATCAGTATGGGGAAGCTGAGTATGGGGGTTCGAAAGGGCGCCAGTAGTTAGGAGGGTATTAGAGAGATACGGTTTGGGCACTGTTAAGTTAAGAGGGGGGGAGAGTGAAGTGTTGTCTGTGCTTCTTAGATCAGTTATGAGTGATGGAGGGTTAAATTAATTTTTGCTAATGGATTGAAAAAAAAATTATCTTTATTTTTTTTATTTTGTAATAGGTACATTATAAAAGTTTTAAAATTATATAGGGTTTTTAATTTTTTGTTAAAGTTTTCAATGATGAAAAAATGCTTGAAATGTGAAAAACAACTAATTTTTCTACCTAAAACACAAATTTGACAAAAAATAGTGCTTGATTGAGATTTTCTGATTTTGGATTCATGTTCAGCACACTTCAAAACATAAAAAATCATCATTTTTGTTGAAGGGAGCAGAACAGTGTAATATACGTTATATATTTATGATTATGTTTTCTTTTTTTCCAGATTTACACAAAACCTGTCGCTGTTTAGGAGGGATATCAACGACTCCCTGAAGGGTCCAACCATGGCCACCACAGGATCTGTTTCCGACATGATGACGTCATAGTCCAGTCCCCTATACTTATAACTTTTAGAGACTGATCGGTTGTCCATTTAACGACTGTAAATTATTTTTTACGCGTGTGTCCTCGGGTCATTGGCATGTAATTTCTTTTCATTTTTTACCTATCAATCCTGTATATATTTTGTTGGAAAGATAATAGCGAATTGGATAGGTTATTCTTTTACACCTGTAATTGGCTGGTATGGTAGAGAGGCATCCATAGCATCCGTTTAAATTATTACTTTTGTATGTGAGGTGTCAACTGCTTTACTTCATTTTTATTTAACTTCAATAGCAATAGCCTATCCGCCTGTATTTTAATATTCCACATTGGCTGCATCGAATCATGCAAGGGAATGTGAAATTTGTACAAATTTCAACACCATTCTTGCTCGACCTATTTCTTATTTAATACTGTATTAAACAATAATATATATTTTGATTGATAATTAGGAAAGAGAAAAGTTATTGTAATTTTTCTAATGGCCATGATTTAAAAAAGAAAATAAAAAAAAAAAAAATTGTTATAGAATTTTATGTATAGAGTTATGTGCATATGTAAATAACTTTAATGAACTGATTACAATGTTCATTTGTGAAAATTTTAATTATTTTTTCTAAATAAATTTGTTTTGAAAATTGTTTACTCAACATTCTAGTTTATAAAAAGAATCCAGTCTTATGTTCGATGTTTATTTATTATTAAGGAGAGTTGAAAATTATTGTGAAATCAAAGGGAGATGTTCCCATAGTCTATTTAGACTGATGAATGTAAAGAATGATTTATATTTGTAGAGCCTGATGTAACCTATATTTTGTATTCTGAAAGTCATCCTAAAATTATCACTGATTTTGCTATATTGCATGAAGCATTTTTGTATGGGAAAAAAAAGAATAAAAAAAAAAAAAAAAAAAGAATGAAATTCTATGATTCATGAATTCATTTGTAAATATATCGTTTATTATTGTATTGAATGCATTGCCATTTTGCATAATACTTGCCTATAATTTTTATTTTGCTCAGAATTAAGTAACAGTGTTACATTTTCTTCATCATTGTGTCGAATTAGACTAAACGCTAAGTTCTTGTTTTGTTTATTTTCCTATTTAAGAAAGATCATCGCAGTCTCCTTTTTGGACATTCCATTGTTGCAAGGCACTATATCTCCAACATGCTCATTAATTGATGTCTATGAAAATCATGTAATTTTTTTTATTAATTTTTTTTTTTGTAAATTTTTAAGCCTTGAGGGCTGCCATTCTCCCTTTTCTATTCATTACACGAGGTTTCTTTTTTGTATAGAAGATTTAGTATTTAATGTGTATGATTGTTATGTGTTGATAGTCTATAACTATCCCGATTATACGTTATTTTTAAAATGAATTGATGAGTTCCTTTTACATAATTTTATTTTATTTTGATTGATGCAATCAGTCATAGAATAAATATTCCAAGAGAACTACTATGTAGCTTTACTGAAACCCATTGTCAATATTGTAATTTTTTTTATTGCTATTTATTACCTACCAAAGACTATAGTTTTTCTAATACTAATTGTGTCTAAATTTAAATTATATATACTACAAAAAATTGGTTTGGTAATGACTTCTGTATGATGTTGCTTATTATTTTTGATCTTATTGTTCTGGATTCTAGAAGCCAGTATCGTTTCTCATCTATCTTAAGAGTATGACAGATAAGTGGTGTAAAACTGTGATATATTGAAGGTAAAAGTCGACAATTAATTATTTTTCAAACATTAGATGTTTGATTATCATGGAAATGTATGAAATGAAATGTTTAAAATGGCCTTATTTTGTGTTCTTATGTCATTTTTTGTTATTTGGTTTTATTTATTTATTATTATTATTTTATTTATTTTTTTTGTGAGGACACGAATTTAGCAGATAACTGATATTTAATATTTTAAAGAGTAAATATTAATAAATTCTTCAGTACCTGTCCATATATTTGAAAAGTGACATAGGAACATGATTTAGGTCATGGATTATCATTGAATTGTTCTTCAGTACAAAATTACAATAATATTTTTAATGTATTTAATTTTTTTTATTTTATTTTAGTTGACATCCTTATTTTTCCATTCATTTTCCCCTCTTAGATTCCATATTTTTTATTTATTTATTTTAATTTTTTTAAGTTAAGTTTATAACTGATCTGATAGTCAGAGAATGCTCAGGTGATCCACACCGCACAACTGTTGTTCTATTTTTATTTTAAAGTTTGTATATTATCCCCACTATGTAAAACTAATGAATGTGAAAAAATTCATTTTTTTATTTGGTTTGTTTACGCTGTATTCTACAAGGCTTACCTTGTGGTAAAATGCTAGACATTTGTAAAAGTGAGATTACTGATTTCGGTCTTCAAATTGCCAACCAGATTTGAAATATTACTATAAGTATTCCAATAGAAGTGGCAATTAATTCATCAATCCTAACTATTACCATAAGGCCTTGTAGAATACATCAGTGAGTGAAAGGAATAAAAAAAAGCGATATTTCATAGTCGTTAGTTTTACATAGTGTTGGTGATATCTACAGCATTCCTTGTTATGTGTATATGCAATGTACTTTTTGATCGCTTCAGGCAAATCACAGCTGTTCTCACTGCTTGCTTAAGGGATAAACTAACACCCAATGAAACCTTGTCAGGGAAGTCCAAATCTTTCTACTCAATCCTTCAAGATTAAGATGTTCTGATTAACTGAAATTTCACAAAGTCATTAAACTGAACATTATTATGTAATCCAGTACTATAACTTTTGTACGGTTTTTAAAACAAAACATTATCTTAAAATAGGTCTAATACAACCTACCCTGCTCATCTGAACATTCTACAGTGGTAAAAATCAATCCTATAGCTTCATTAAAAATTAATTTTACAATAGCATCATATTATTTTGGTATTGGTACATAAGGCAGTATAAACATTTTAATTTTTAATTACTTGCAATAAACAGCTTATGGAGTTACGTAATTAAAATTATAATTTAAGTTATCAGATACAAAGTTTTAATGCAGTTAAAAACATAAATAAATGAAGCAGAAATGTTGAAATATTATGCAGATCTAATTTCAGTAGAACTTTGCTAGTCCAACTCAAGGTAATCTGACCCTCCTGCAGAGTCCGGTGGTGCGGACAAAATTTTTGTGGAATCTCTGATAGTCCAGTAAAATTGTACATTTTGGTGTACCCAATAACAAAAGATTGGGAAGTTTTGATTTACTTATATATAGTTAGTGTTGTGCTTGTGTGCTAAAATTCAAGTTTTGGGGACCTTGAAGCGATACTGCTCCCTAATTGATAGCATCGAAGCGTCACAACTTTCAACCTTTTAGGTTGAAAGTTTCACCAATAAATCTACTGGATGGTTGCTTCTATTGTATTGAGAAACTATTGGTTATAATTTTTTAAAAAATAATTTTACATTCATTTAATGTTAGGATAACTGTAATAGGAAGCATGTGATAAAATTAAAACAAAAATATTATTTGAATGTCTTTATTTAATTAAAAAGTAAATCTACAAGATATTTATAAAATTGGAAGCATTACATTAATTTTAAGCATTTCCAAGACATAAATAATAAATTATACAAAAAGAAAATATATATTTACAGTACACCAAAAATACTTGGTTCCTAATTATACACAACCAATCATTTATATAGAAAATTTTTGTACTCTATAATCATGGTGTTCATTAATAAATCACATTTAAATATTACTAAAACTTAGCCTAGTAAAAATAAATTGGACTGATAGCTTAATTCTTTGGCATTAAATATGAGCTGAAAGTTACTATAGGACTTAAATTTATGTTATAGCATTATGTAAGACTAATGAGAAACTTCTTAGAGAAGATCTAAAGGGTTGCTTGGCACTCCGGTTACTTCGCAGATAGTCGCTGCTATTCTACGAGACTGCTCAAGGACGCAAGAGGATGTAGCAAGGCCGATGTGAATACAATAAAGTTCAAAACATCTCACTTTGCTGCTCTGACTTTTTGGGAAGCAAGTTTCAATAAGGCGCCTAATAATAATGATAATGCAAATTATTTATTTAACATGATTTTTAAAAAAATATATATATATATTTATGTATGTAAAAACTTACTGATAAAAGTCTCCATTAAAAACTCCTGGGAGGGGTAATGTTTTTATTGCTGTGGCTGGACTAACTTTAGGTTTTATGGCTGATCCCTGTAAGTACAAACATTATTCATTAACCTAACTTCTGAATTATTGTAATAAATTTAGTTACTACAAAAGAAAAAAAAAAAAAAAAAATCTTTACATATATAAGTACATATGAATACATAGGTCAATCACCTGGCTATGATGATTAATAATAACTTTATTTAATAACAAAATAAATGACAAGTCTTGTAAAAGATACAACTTCAGGATACTATTATAATATCTATAAAATAAATATTCATATTTTACATTTGCTCGGAATATTGAAAATTCAGGAGGTAAAGAAATATATGATATTAAAAGGAAGTTAGAGAGAAGCATTTTCAAATTGAGATGGGCAATTATTTAAATATATTTTATATCTAATGATAACAAAGAAAATTTTCATGAACTTAATCAACACTGCTCAGTAAAGAAATATAACATTAATTTGAAAAATCAAGCATTGTTTCTGCAAGCCAAACATCAAATAGTTGAAGATATTATGTATTTGCTATAGAGCCCAGTCAATAAAGGTTTCGTGTCGCAACTAATTAGGGGAAAGCTGAATTTTCGCAGGGTGGTGGTACATAAAGTACACCCTAAAAAAACACAAAAATCCCCGACCCCCACCCCTTCTGCAACATTACAAGTACAGAACTCTGGTTATATGCTGACAGATCGAAACCTAATTATGCTATCGGAGTGTTATTTTTTTTATTTTACTCCTAATAATATTACAAACAAATTATGTTATATACACTTTTTATGTAGATAGCTTAGTTTCGCCATAATACTTAATCATATACAGAAAACTGCCACTACAAAAAACAAAAAGTAACTTCAACAAATTATAGATATTTATTATTATGTTTTGCAAAGAAAAGTGTTAAACAAAACTTATAGTTAATATAATTAGCTTTAAAATGATGTGTCTCATAACGCATAACATTAAAACGATGGCTTCATAGAGAGCGTTGAAAGAGTAGTGGACACCAGTCCTAGCAGGGCCCTTCTGAGGTGCACAAACGCATATACTGCTGTTCATGATCATGAATACTCATTTAATTGAAATGCAGCAACAATGTAATAACGTTTATTTTTAGGTTATTACTTCCAAAGTGCATTTTTTTGTGCTATAATGGTCTATACTTTACTTGTATCACTTATATAGTATGAAATTTAGCATCAAAGATTCAACTCCAAAAATCAAAAGATCTGACTACTGGATATTGTTCACCACCCTTAGCTGTAAGTGTGATAAAAAGTCTTCCTCAAAATATCTTCGGGTTTAGGGGAGAGGGGGGGCGAAAGTCGTATGTTGCTGGCAGTCTGACCTCGGAAAATGTTACTTTTTAGCACATGTATACATAAAAAAGCAAAGCAAATTTGCAAAAAATGTCATTTTATTCCTCTCTTTTTCATATCATAATTTTAGAGCTATGGAAGAAGGAAAAATAGAAGATTTTTTACTTGAGGTAAGTCGCAGTTCTCCGGAATAACACATTTGTCGGTACTCATTTGGCTATAACTCCGAAAATATTTGTCCGACTCAAATTTCTCTTACTTCACATGAAAGCTGGTTAAATTTACTATAATAACTCAAATATTAAATATTGATCTAGTCACGTAAAACATCTGATTGAGAAACCCGTACTGTTGTGAAAAACTCTTATTTTTCGGCACATTTATTACAATAACTTCAGAATTATTTCTCCGATTCAAAATCTATTTTTTCCATCTGAAAGGTGGTTAAATTTACTATAAGACCGTTTATATTATTTTGAGTGAATCTCGTGAAATACCCATGACAGCACGCTGAGTACACCGTACTATTTCGGGATTCACTTTTTTTTTTGAAACATTTATCGCTATAACTCCAAAACTATTTGTTTGACACAAAATTTATTTTTTCCATATAAAAGCTGGTTAAATTTACTACTAAACCTAATATACTTAGTTCTGATTAAATTCCGTGAAATACCCACGCCAAAACGCTAAATGTGTATGTTTGGGAAAAATGTGATGATTTTGACATGTTCAATAGAAATTGAACCGGAATTCAATCAAAATTGATATTTGAGTTATTGTAGTAAATTTAACCAGCTTTCATATGAAGAAAGAGAAATTTGAGTCGGACAAATATTTTCAGAGCTATAGCCAAATGAGTACTGACAAACGTGTTATTCCGGAGACCTGCGACTTACCTCAAGTAAAAAATCTTCTTCCATAGCTCTAAAATTATGATATGAAAAGAGAGGAATAAAATGACATTTTTTGCAAATTTGCTTTGCTTTTTTATGTATATATGTGCTAAAAGTAACGTTTTCCGAGATCAGACAGCCAGCAACATACGACTTTCACCCCCTCTCTCCCCTAAACCCGAAGATATTTTGAGGAAGACTTTTTATCACACTTACAGCTAAGGGCGGTGAACAATATCCAGTAGTCAGATCTTTTGATTTTTGGAGTTAAATCTTTGATGCTAAATTTCGTACTATATAAGTGATACAAGTAAAGTATAGACCATTATAGCACAAAAAAATGCACTTTGGAAGTAATAACCTAAAAATAAACGTTATTACATTGTTGCTGCATTTCAATTAAATGAGTATTCATGATCATGAACAGCAGTATATGCGTTTGTGCACCTCAGAAGGGCCCTGCTAGGACTGGTGTCCACTACTCTTTCAACGCTCTCTATGAAGCCATCGTTTTAATGTTATGCGTTATGAGACACATCATTTTAAAGCTAATTATATTAACTATAAGTTTTGTTTAACACTTTTCTTTGCAAAACATAATAATAAATATCTATAATTTGTTGAAGTTACTTTTTGTTTTTTGTAGTGGCAGTTTTCTGTATATGATTAAGTATTATGGCGAAACTAAGCTATCTACATAAAAAGTGTATATAACATAATTTGTTTGTAATATTATTAGGAGTAAAATAAAAAAAATAACACTCCGATAGCATAATTAGGTTTCGAGCTGTCGGCATATAACCAGAGTTCTGTACTTGTAATGTTGCTGAAGGGGTGGGGGGGGGTGGGGGGAAACAAGAGGGGTGGTGGTCGGGACTTTGTGTTTTTTTAGTGTATACTTTATGTACTAACACCCTGCAAAAATTCAGCTTTCCCCTAATTAGTTGCGACAAAGGCTAATTTCTTGCTTTCATTGACTGGGCTAATAGGAAAATTAAGAAATAGGATTACAATTTCCAACTCCTAAATCCGAATCACTGAAAAAATTAATGTGGCCATTGCACACACCATTTTATTATACTTTTTGTTATGGTTATAGGATTTTAGTTTTCATTTTATTCAATGTTGTTTTTTGAACCCTAATTTAATATTAAAATTCCTAATTTACATCCTGAGAAATATCATCGCAAACTCCCATCTACAGTGTTTAGTATAAGGTTTTGGTTGTAAAGTAAGAAATGAAATTCTGAACCTTTGGAATACCTATCTTCTTAAATAATAGTTAAAAATATGAATTATTGTTTGTAAATAGTTTGAAATCCAATTGTTTTTTGTGGATAGTAAATACGATTTTCTGTTTACTTATTTATTTCTTGGATTATTACTGGGTTTTTTTTTTGTTTTTTTTTAAATAAGCTTTGCTATCTCATTTCAACTCTTGTATGGATTATTTTGTATAAGCAATTTATTTTTAACCGAGAGTTGATTTTTAAGAACAGGGTCTGGTACCAAGAATTGAAAAAAAATTAATACTGACACACCACTAGTAATTTTAAATAATTAGTATTTAACAAATACCTTAAACATAAAGTTAATAAAATCTGGACATCTGACATGAGCAGAGCATTTAGCAAGAATAAGTGATATTTGAAGTCCCCAAGCTTCTGAATGAAAAGACCTTTTTACAACGGTTTTCGACACCTAATACACAATTAAAATCAAAATCCAGAGAAATATCAGTGTATCCTTCAATCTATACTGTTTATTCAAAAAATTTGTTTGAACATTTTCGCCCCCTTTATTAAAAAATGAAATTCAAAACCTTCAGAATATTTTATTTCTTATATAATGGTTTGTAAAATGAAATATTTTTTGTGCATTGCTTGAATGAACTGCGATTAACTTATATATTTTCTTTGATTCAATTCAGGATAAAAGTCCTAAGTAAACTTGTATATTGAGGGGGGAAATAAAATAAAGGCGTCATATAATGTTGACCTCTTAAGTATAATTTTGTTCTAATTCCCTAGCTCCATGAAACTGAAAGATTGGTTTACAGAACTTACTTACAAACCACCAGTTTTCAGTAGCCACAAAATTTTTTTTAGTATTGGAAGTATTTGATTTTGAAAGTTAATCTATCATCATAAGTAATAAAGCAAATAATAAAATTAATATTAACTTCTTTCATAATTGTGTATGACAACTTACTGCACCATCCTCAAACCAGAGATAATAAGCGTAAGAGAATGTGGTGTCCCTCCACATTAGTGCAAGGTTGCCTTCTAGTAAATGGTGCCGGCTAAACTCAACCATTGTCCATATCTGGCAAAAAATAAAACATTTTTTCTAGTTTCTTAGGTATAATAATAAATATACAATAACAATTTATCAACATAATATTCAATTGAGCTTGTAGACAGAATGTTCTTATCCAGATTAGTAAAAATAATTTCTACTTGTTTAATCTAAAAATTAGTTCTTGGGCTCTGCAGATAAATATGTTTCCAATTCTTAATTTAAAAAATAACATATTTTGAAACATAATGTATACATTTAAAAATAAACATACATTAAACTCTAGATAAATTTCAGTTCAATGAAAAAGACTCAGCTAATTAAATTAATGTTCAGGTCCATTCATATGAAGATTAAGCGAAGGCATCTAGTTTGCCTAAACTTTATAATTTGAAGCCTCTCATTTCTATGATTGGTTTGAACATGCACTAACTGGTCTTTTTGTACATCCACTAATTTAAGCGAGATCTAACAAATTCTATTCCATTGGACTTATAGTGTTGTAGTGAACTGTAATGTTAACCTTCAAAAATTTCATTCATATTCAAGGTTAATTAAAAAAAAATCTTGGTATTAGCACCAATATTTCCCCAAAAAATGCTAAAATGCTGATCTGTCATGATGAGGAAGATGGTGAAAAAAGATAAAACTGCCAACTCCTTTCAATTTGAAGGAGACCTAATTCCATAAGTCAGAAACAAATGATAAGTTTGTATCAGCTCTCACTATCCTAGCCAATTCATTGAATAATACTAAATATAAGTTATTCGTTAAAAAGACATTGCTTTTATTCAAAATCCTGAGGAAATAAGTGAGAATTAAAAACGATAAAATAAAGCTCATAATAAAAGCCCATGGAAGAAGTTTAAAAACTACAGTTTGATCAGTCTCTATCATAAGTCGAAAATCAATTTTATGGTATAGACAACAGCATTGTAAATGAATAATTAATAACATATTTAATATAGGATAATTAATTACCTTTTCTTTTGTCAATTGCGGTAAAGGAGGTTCAGGTGGCTGCATTTGGAGAGAAGGAGCTGTAAGCCGATGATTGGTTCGGTCCATGTAAAGAAAGTGTACAAGGCCAGGAAACTCTTCCAAATACTTGTTAATGCTCAGGGAATCACGCGTGAATTCGGTTAAGAATTATTATACTTGGTTATTGACAATGACCACATACAAAGGTAAAAGCAAATAAAACAAAACACAAAACAACAATAATTAAAGTTTTCGGAAAATAAAAAAATATTGGTCTGAAGAAAAATTTGTATCTTATAATTTTATTTTATAACCATTCATTTCAAATAAAAACCTAGTGATAGCAATCCAGTTTATAACTCGCTGTTGGTCCCAGTTTGAATTATATTGTATATTAATTACTTTGAATTATTATTATTGAACGCAAATAATTTTTGAAGCATTTGAACAATGAAATTAATTGAGAAAATGAGGCAATAATTGGTACAAATTGCTTGAAAAATCCAAAAAAGATCAGGGAATCAGGCCTCAACTGAATTATATACAGCTTGAAATTAATGTATAAAGTTTGAAATCATAGAAATTTTCCAGTTGGCCTCTTCCTCAGAAAATTATTTTTCCATTCATCTTTTAACCTTCCGTTAGTCGCATGCCCAATATGGACAAGAGTTGTCGCGTGGCACCTGCGGGGTGTTTTACCTTTCTTTGATAAAAACAACTTAAAATGTATTCTATTTCTGGTTTCAAGAGTATAACAAAATATATATTACTTCTCCAGGGAAGCAATTCTAAAACCAAAATAATACTGAAGTAGTAGCGTGCACCTCACAGGTGTTTGTGAATTTATGAAGATTATTTGCAATATATTTCAATAAAAAAGATTTACGAAACTCTTTATCTGAGTACTAAAAAACATATAAAAGACAATGAGACAATAACAAACAAACAAAAAAAGAAAAAGAAAAAAATTATGTATTTAGTTGCCTTGCACCTCCTAGCTGTTTTGATATTCTGTGGACCAGAAAAGTTCAGAATGGAATCAGATTAGGTGCTAACACTTGAAGGGAACGCTGGTAAAGTCATACCTGGAGTCTTGCTCCCCACAAGCTTGCTATGGTCAAGATAGGGCCAAAACAATTTCATCATGCACCTCACAGGATCAGGCGACTAATGGAAGGTGAAATGGATAAAAATTTTATACTTCATAAATTCTAAAACATTTTATGTTTAAAAAATTAAATTTGAAAAAATACTGAATGATCAGAACAGAATCATTTTTAAATCTCAAAAGAGATTGACAAAATATCAATTCCAGATTGTTTTTAAATTCGAGGAAAGCCGATAAGCAACATACAACTTGAAAACCAATATTTTTTTACTTAACCTATTACTTTATTCAAAGACAGATTCTTATAGTTCCCAAAATAATAAAAAATATAGAGACAGTGTCTAATAAAACAGTCCATAAATGGAACTCTCAAGTCTTTGTTGAGAACTTAACTAAAATATTGATAAATGTTGACAGGGATAATTTTCTTGTAAGATTTTTAATTTCATACAAACAAATTTTTTTAGGTTTCAACCTGTTGGAAAAACAAATTTGACAAACTGTATTTAACAATTAGGCCTTGAGTAAATAAGTGATTGAACTTTATCTTGTGAAACAGAATCTCATTTTTTCTTTCTAGCATGATGTGCAAAAGATTATCAATTTAAACAACACAATGATGTGCATATTATGTAATTAATAATAATATTCAATATATATTCAACCACCATATTAACCAATAACTGTGCCAAGAGACTGAGACAGCACACATGTTGGCAAACAATATTGTATTTAAAATGGATCTTAAAAGATAAGACAGAGGAATCTCAAAGTGAGGATATTTCAATAAACAGAGGAAGAAAAAACAAAACAATATAAGGTTGTAAAGAATATCTGTAGTGAACATGTCCAGATCAGTGATTGAGTCCTGCCATTTTGTTGTGAAAGGGTTTTGTTAAAGTAAAAAAAAAACAAAAAAATAACTGTATAGTTGGGATGTTACAGACTTGCTATAGTATGCTGTTTCTGTCATATGGTTAAACTTACAATCTTTAACAGAACAAATATAAATAAATAAAACTCAAATGTGTCTAATTTTTGTAAAAAAGGTTTTTTAATGTTTTATTCATTATGTGTGATTTAAATATCAGTAGATTTGGTGCTTCTATTATTTTTTTTTTTCATGTTAACTGATTGTTTTGAAGCCAAACCTCCTGTAATTTTATTTATTCATTATTTATTTACAAAAAACAGTATATAATCACTCCATTCATTCAAATAAATAAAACTTTCTTTCTTAGTAATAAATTACCCTTATATTTAACATACTTGTAGAAGTATATATTATACTTTGGTTTTTTTAAAAATGTTCTTTTGGAATTAAAAATGAAAAGTCATTACTTCTTCATAGAGAAGATGGCTAGAATGTGCGGTCTTTAGTGACAACTATCTCCTCCCACCTTTAATTACAGTCCATCAAGCTACACCATTATTACTTATATATATATAATATTTAAAATAAATAAGACAGTAAAAAAGAACCAAAGTTACACATCTTATCCAATCCCAATTTAAATATAGATCTGCTGAATCAATTTGAAAATATTATTCTATACCGTAATAATATGTAGGGTAAATACAGGTTTGGGGGGCAAATGGGTAGGGCAACGGGAGGGCTAGAGAAGGAGATAGGTGCGGGGATCTCCTGACCTCTAAGCGAATCATGTAAGCAATAGTGCCCTACTCACTGCAAGCCTGATTCTAGCTCTCCTTATCCCTACCAACGCCTACTGTCACCTCCAAGTGGTGCCCCCTGGAGAATCCGATGGGATTCACGAACGACAGAGGCGGGGTCTCTTACTATTGTCAGGGGCCTCATAGTCACCCAAGTCAAGTGGAGGGAGCTCGAGCTGAGACTGAATGGCAGAGGGTGGATAAAAATATACTGTCTTCTATCGACCCACTTGGGGCACCAGGCGACACCCCAAGGTAGTAGGGAAACCTACATAGCCCGCTGCAGGGATAGGGAGCTCACCTGTAGTGTAATTTAAACGCTCCCATACTCGTGGGAACAAAAATGCACCCATTTAATAAAACCAAAAGAAATACTTTAACTAATAATTCGTCCGAGGATGAGCACTCATCCTCGGAAAACCCAGATTTTGTTTCAGGTCCTGACCTGGACACCTTGGACGAGGAGTCGGTGAGCTCATTGATGCTCTCACTGACTCAGGAAGTGGGTGGACTGAATGTGGACCTCGGCTCGGGGGATGTGGACGCTAGTTCGTTCAGCTCTCTGGCAATGGAGGCGCAGCAGGTAAGCCCAATCCAAAATATTGACTCTAATGTAGCCTCCGGCAGCTCGAGGGTCGAGGAATCAGCAGCTCCGTCGCAAGACGTTGCAGCTGAGGATCCTCCCTTCAAAACTGTCACGAGGAAGAGGGCTAAGTCTTCGAAGTCTGGCAAGGCTTCGGCTGGAAAACCCCACCAAGGCGGTAAGACGGAGGAGGCTGGGCTCCCTAAGGGTGAGTCGGCTTCCAAAGTCAAAGGCGCTGAGGTGTCATCGGTGCCCGCAACTGAGGCCGCTGGGCTCCCTTCGGGTGAGTCGGCGGCCAAAGGAGTGAGCACGGGTGTAGCCAAGGCTCCTGCTGATCGGGCCGCAAGGCAGCCCTCGGGCAAGCCGGCGGTCAAGGTCGGGGGGGCTAAGGCTGGGCCAGTAAAGCCGAACCTGCCAGATAAGAAGAGGCAGCGTAATTCACCAGGATTTTCTGCGCCTTCAGCGAAGAAAATCAGGGGTAGCAAAGGGAAACCAAGCTACGCCCAAGTAACAGGTGAGGGGTACCTGACTACGGTTATTCCCAATGAATATCCGCAAGTACAACTCACCAGAGAACAGAGTAGTCGGATACAGGAGGCAGTCGTCGATATGATTGACGATCTTGTAGACGACGGCTCGATTGAACCGAAGTTTAATGGTGCTAGCTTAAAGTTTGGAGCTAGCATATTTAACTGTGTAGATAATGAGACCAAGAGGTGGCTCGGGGAGATCATCCAGCCCATTGGCGAAGCGGAGGGTATTCCCCTCCGCAGTGTCGATGCAAAGGAGGTCCTCTCGGCCGTCAGATTGGGAGGTTATTTTCCAGGCAGGAAGCTGGAGGATGACCAACTAGCAAAGAGGATTCGCGTACAGAACAAAAGAGTTCCTGGTGTGGACTACTGGACGCTGGCGGTGGTGACGAGAGATGAGAAGGGCTGCTACACTGTCCTCACTCTACCCAGGAACAGTCTAGCATACCTAAAGGACTACAACATGGAGGTCCACTATGGCCTTCATATGGTGGCCCTGAGGGAAATTAAAAAGTCAGCTCGGAAGGAGGAGGGGGCTGGCACAAGTAATGTAAAACGCCCAAAGGTAGCAATACCCGAGGGACCCGAAAACACGGGGACTCCTAAGGCTGAACCAAAGGGGACAGCAAGGGATGTGGCGCCCAGGGACCCGAGAAAGGTCTCTGGGGCGGCGGCTCCCTCGCAGTGTCCTCTGGAGGGGAGGTCCAAAGGAGCCCCTGAGCAATAAAGCAAATGGTTAGGCTGCTGCAAATCAATCTTCACCACTGCATAGCAGCGTGTGGAGTATTGCAGCAATATATGAAAGGTAAGAACATTGATATAGCTCTTATACAAGAACCTTACCTTATAAATGGCATGCCAGGGGGTATCAAGATGGGGGGCTATGAAGTAATCTCCTCATCGGATAACCCCAGGGCATGCATCCTATATAAAAGGAATTTAAAACTGCTGCCATTAAGGCATCTTGGCGACTTCTGAAATCAGCCACAAGGTGGGAAACTGGCATGTCTCGAACGAAGAGACATGCTCAGACCATAAATATATTAGATTTGATCTAATAACCAACCCCACCCAAGCATCGGGCTATAGAAATCCCAGAAGAACAAACTGGGAAGGATATAGCAGCATGCTGGAAGGGGAAATAACAAACCTTCCAAGAAGGATTGCCAATAAATGGCAATTAGAGGTGCTCAACACCACACTAACATCAGCCATAACCAAGTGTTATGAGTCTAATAACGTAAGATGTGATGTTGAGAACACCAGAAACACCAAATGGTGGAACAAAGATCTTAGCAATCAAAGGAAAGCTCTGAGAAAGAAATTTAACATTGCTAAGAGAACTGGCAGATGGGAAGAGTACAGAGCACAATTGACAACCTACCATAAATCTGTCAGGAAAACGAAAAGACTAGCTTGGATCAAGTTTTGTCAAGAGGTTGAATCTACAGCGGAAGCGAGTAGGATCAACAAAATATTATCTCAACAGACGCAGAAAGACAAGCTGGGCTCCCTGTGGGACGGAGAGAAGTATACCATGAATAGCATGGAGACACTCGAAGTCCTGGCGAGGGCACACTTTCCTGGATGCGATGTTAGATACAACCAAGGCTCAGTCCCAGAAAACAATGAATCCCCTAGCAGGGTGAGCAAAAGAGATAATAACCGGCAAGAATATTGCATGGGCAATAAACAGCTTCTTACCATACAAAGCAGCTGGAGTAGATGGTATTTTTCCTGCATTGTTGCAGAAGGGACTAACACTACTTAAACCATACCTCCTAGAACTACTAAGAGGGAGCCTTGCACTTGGGCACATACCAAATAAATGGAAGGTGGCCAAGGTCATTTATATACCTAAACCTGGGAAGGAGAACTACATCAATCCCAAAGCATTTAGGCCCATATGTCTGACATCCTTCTTGATGAAAACCATGGAGAAGGTATTGGATAAACATATTAGGGACAACACGCTACTGCAGAGACCATTACACTGCTCGCAGTATGCTTATCAGGCAGGGAAATCCTGTGAGGTGGCACTTCAACACCTAATATCCAAGATTGAAAAATCATTGGACCATAAGGAGATCATGGTGGGCATCTTCATTGATATAGAAGGTGCCTTTGACAGAACCCCCTACCTAACAATAGAGAGATCCATGGAGGAAAAACAGATTGATCCAATCATCCTCCAATGGGTATGCCTGATGTTAAAGGGGAGAACAATATACTCCGAATTAGGAGATAGCAAATTGTGGGCAGCACCCGCTGGCAAATGCCCACAAGGAGGAGTCCTATCGCCGTTACTGTGGTGCATGGTGGTGGACTCCCTTCTGAATAAAATTAATGAAGCAGGGTTCTACACACAAGGATATGCGGATGACATCGCTATCCTAGTGGGTGGCAGACATCAGGCTGCCATATCGGACCTGCTTAACACGTGCATAGGGATACTGACGGAATGGTGTGACAACAAAGGTCTGAACATCAATCCGGAAAAGGTAGAACTATGCATTTTTACAAATCGGAGGAAGGTGCTCATTAGACCACCGAAATTAAATAAGGTCCAGATAAAGATCAGCACACAGGTAAAACACCTGGGGGTCTATCTGGACAACAAACTAAATTGGGACAGACACATAGAGTATGTGACGTCCAAAACCCTAAGGAGCCTATGGGCCTGTAAAAGGGCGGTTGGAAAATCCTGGGGAATGAAACCAAAAGTGGTTCATTGGATCTACACCATGGTAGTTAGACCAATGATATTATATGCCAACGTGGTGTGGTGGCATAAAGCGGGACGAGTTAAATCCAAAGTCCAATTAAATAAAGTACAAAGACTGGCGTGCCTCCTAATTACGGGAGCCATGAGAACCACCCCAACTGCGGCAATGGAGGTTATACTAAACCTCAGGCCGCTGCAGTTGGAGGTAGAAGCGAAAGCGATGCTTTCAATGTATAAACTTGTTAAACAAGGATTGCTCTGTGAACCATCTAGAAGAGATGGACATAAGAAGCTATTAAATAAAATGGAAGGAATTGAGGTTCTTAAAATGAACTCAGACCTCCAGACGAAAAAAACATTGAGATTACTTTCAATGTAGTAATAGACATCGGGAGGCAACATCAAAAATGCAATGGCATTAATTGCTACACCGACGGCTCCCTAACCAAGAAAGGGTCAGGAGCAGGAATATGGAGATTGAGCGATAAAAAGAGCACATCTCTCCCTCTGGGGAAATATACCTCAGTATTTCAGGCTGAGGTAATGGCAATCTGTTTCTGTGCAGAACAACTAATTGAGGATAGAACACAGAACAGAACCATAAAGATTTACTCAGACAGCCAGGCTGCCTTGGGGGCTCTGAGAAATGTCATAACCAGATCTAAGCTGATGGAGGATTGCAAAACATACCTCAATAAGCTGGCTGAAAACAACAGTATCTGGGTAGAATGGGTCAAAGGCCACTCTAATAATGCAGGGAATGAGAAGGCTGATGAACTGGCCAGACAAGGTTCGGACAGCAAACCTATTGCTCCTGAACCTATCTGTGGAATAGCATGGAGCCTAGCTAAAAGTGAAATTGCAGGGCTCTATAATAGCCTCTCGAAACTGGCACATGGAAAAACTGAGACAGTCAAAACTGTTTCTGGGGGGGCACTGCAAGAAAAGAGGTAGTCAACTCCTCAATCTTGACAGAGCCAAGCTCAAATACCTGACAGAAATGTATACAGGGCATTGCAGATTGAACAAACATCTCTGTACAATGAAAATCAAGACCTCACCGATTTGCAGATTCTGTAATAGGGAGGATGAGACGCCTTACCAAATCATATGTGAATGCGAGATATTGGCAAGGAGGAGATTTTCTTCACTTTGGGGAAGAAATCATCATAGATCCGAGTGTGGACATTGACCCTATTAGCATAATAGGGTACATGAAAACACTAGGACTGTACTAAACAGTACAGGACAAACGGCATAGGCACAATGAGCCTCTTGGCTGAGGTGCCACCACAGCCGGTTTAAAAAAAAAAAAAAAAAAAAAAAAAAAAAAAAAAAAAAAAAAAAAAAAAAAAAAATACAGGTTTATACGTCTGTATAAAAGCAAGACAAATATTTTTTAAATACCAGCAACATTATTAACCATATAAATTTCATTAAACTTACACATACGTATCACAACACTTTTAAAATGCACAAAATATTTATTTAGTGTTGATAACCCAAAATAAATGAAAATCAATTTTGTTGGATGACCCATAAGTGGCAACAATATAGATACATTCAAGCAAATCCATTTTTTTTTTTTTTTTTTCCCCCCCCTTTTACTGATCATTCATCTAACACCATTCTATCTATGACACCCCAATATAATTAAGATTTTCACCTGATAATCACAGGATCTATCAAAATTCAATCTAATGCCTGCTAAAACTTGACGTGTAATAAGGCTTTATATTTAAAGAAAGGAGTCACTGTAGTCTTGTACATTATGTGAAGGTGGTTTTCTTGCTGAGAGTTTTTGTTTGTAAAAATGACAACTAAGACACGATGAGAAAAAAATGTAGCAAGAAATTAACAGACATAAATTAATTATACATAAGGAATTTAAAGCAACCAAAGCTATGAAAAGGATATGATCCAAGGGAAAAGTTGGTGACAGCTTTGACCTTGAGGAAATCAGTGAAATGTGACACTGCAGTACAGACACAACGAGCGATAGCCTGAGCTGCCGGGCGCCCTCTTTGAACTGGAGCTTGATCTAATGATGTTGCCTGAAGCAGATCTCTCAAAGACACTCCTAGGCTAGAGGCGCATGAGCTAATAGCCATATCATGACCCTCGCTGCACTGTCTGAAATATTTCAAACAAAATTTTTTTTTTTAATTTATAGACTAATAAAATGAAAAAAATATATACTGTATTAATGAGAGTATATACAATCAATTGGTCTACTACAGAATTAGAATCAATGGACCGATACCTTCGAGTTCAGATGGTAAATGCCCAAAAGTGCCATCCTAAATCCTTTGTGGCGAAATTTTATTTTTCCAGAAAAATTGGAGGTAGAGACCTCACTAGAATTTTTAAGCCATGCTGTAAGCAAGAACATCTCCGTGATTACCTCATATCTAAGGATTCCAGAGTTGCCTCCACCATTGTAGCATTAGATAAAAAGGTCACTGCTCTGTATCTGACATCAACAGAAAACCCTTCCACACCAGCCCAAGAACATCTTCTAGATTCTTGAAAAACTAAAGAATTACATGGAAGATTCTACAACTGCATGACAACCACTGGGACTGATGATGATACCTCTCTTATGTGGCTGTGTAAGGGCATACTATTTCCAGAGACTGAAGGATTCCTATTAGCGATACAGGACCAAGTGATTGATACAAATGTTTATAGACGTCATATATGTGGCAAAGAAATTAATGTACTATGCCAGTCATGTAAAGCTGCAGCGAAATTGATCCAGCATACTCGTATATCCTCAGGGTGCCAGACTCTGGCAAGTAAAGAATATTTGCTGAGGCATAACAGCTTTGTCAAAATAGTTCACCAAACTCTTGCCAATAAATACGGAATTTTGGAAACATTGGAAGTACCTTATTACAGGTATAATTAAAAAAAAACAAAAAACATATAAAACTATACTGTCATCAAGCTATTTTGACAGATCACACTATCCCTCACAACTGAACTGATATTTTACTTATTAACAAAGAAATGAAATCAGCAGCTATAATCGAAATAGGAGTTCGAAAGGATGATAATGTACATCACACGGCTGCTGAGAAAATGTGGAAATATTCGGATCTTGGCGAAGAGCTGAAACACCTGTATCATCTTGAAAATGTGAGGGTGTTTCCATTTATCATTTATCTAGTAATGGCTTGATCCTGGAGATTATGGTCAAATCAATTAAAGAACTGAATCTTACAAATAAAATTCTCCATGAATCATAGAAGACAGTCCTTCTAGGAACAGCCAGTATCATCAGAAAATTTTTAAACAAAAAAAACTGAGAATAAGAGAGAGATAATAATAATAATAAGTCAAGATGTAATAAGAATTATATAGGCTGTTCAGCATAGTACTACAGTAACTTTGGGGGCCAATTTTAGGCATCATTTTCAACAAAATTCCATGTGAACTATGACTCTATTCTCAACCATTATACACCAATTTATTTTAGTTTTTTATTTGTTAATTTTCTTTTTCTTTCAAGAAATATATATTTTTTTAACAAATAATTGTTTTATTAGTATTGATCCTTCTATACCATCATGCACACCTCAAGTGAAATAATTGTCTATATTTCCCAAACTACAAAAGCTAGAGCAACTGCAATATTTTCATTAGACAGAAGATAAAATTTCCTTTAAAATAAGCTTATTAAGACTTCTAAAGTTTTCAAAATCCAAGAGGAGTTGGTGGAACATATTTATGCTTGCTGCAATACAATATGGCAAAATCATAATAAACTTCGCCAAGCAGCAGATGGAGTCAAATGAAGATAGGTGCTGTGTATAGGAGATAAGGTTATTATGAACAAATATTGTAAATTAAATCTGTTAATTTTAATTTCAGTGAAATAAAATTTAATGGGTCACTAGATGACCCAATGAATTTTGAGCTTCCTACCCTAGCTAGAATAGGTAGGTAAACCGTCCTTTCTGCCCTAGTTGGAGTCCATAAGGACATTGTTATAATAAACAAACAAGCATACAAATTTAATTAAAGTACCATAAAGTTTTTAAATTGCAAATATCAGAATAAGATAAATAGCTTATTGTGATTAAATTACTTTTCTATTGATAAAACACTTAAAATTTCCGAGTATTCTCTTAGTATTTCAGAAAATGCCATTGTTATAGCTCCCTGTTTCTTTTGTAATTAATAAGCAATTAAAGATGTATTATAAATTTTAAAAATTATCATGGTATACGTGTACCACTCTAAATGTGTTCAAATGTAAAAGTTTTCTTTTTTAACAGCGCATGTTTCTAGCATATCACACATAAGCAAAAACACTGTCACATTTTGAAATTCATCAATTATAAGTTTCACCCACTATCCAATGAAAGAAATAAACCTTGATGAAGGACAGTGTATTAAGTACAGTTCCTCACAGTATGCTGGGGACACAAAATTCAATTCAATTAAGGTTAGAAACTGTTTATTTTAAAATGATTCTGAATCAAAAGTGCTTTTCCCAAAAGATAAGAAATTTGAGTTATGACAGCGTTCTTGCTGGCATGTGATAAGTAATGTATTTTGAGAAAATGCAGTA